>CM030840.1:2072753-2112753 GCA_018105865.1 Metaphire vulgaris
TTCTTCCTCTCCCCATTCCTCTTCTTATCCTTTTCCTCCTACATTTCATAGATCTTCAAAGGAAAAGGATATCTTCTCTCCGGACCCCCTCCCTCCCTCTCTCTCTCTCTCTCTCTCTCATCCTCCGCGCTTCTCTCTTCATCCGCGGAGGATGTGAGAGTATCTTTTGAGGGAAATTCTAAACTTCTGACGACGAAAGATCAAGAATATTGCTGCGACAATTGGCCGCAAACGAACAGACAGAGACAGACAGACAGACAGACAGACAGACAAACAGACAGAGACAGACAGACAGACAGACGAACAGACAGAGACAGACAGACAGACAGACGAACAGACAGAAACTGGCTGTGTGTGTCTGTCTGTCTGCCTCTTCTTCTCTCTGTTTCTGAATGGGGAAGGAAGAAGAAGGAAGAGGAGGATGAGGAGAAGGTGGAGGAGAAGAAAGAGAAAGGAGAGACGGAAGGAGGATGCATGAGAGGGAGGGGAGGGGCAGGTGGTTGTTGAGGTGGAAATCAATTTGAGTGAGGAAAGACACACACGCATAGAGAGAGAGAGAGAGAGAGAGAGAGAGAGAGAGAGAGAGAGAGAGAGAGAGAGAGAGATTCAGAAAGAGAAAACGAAGACAGAATGAGAAAAAGACTGACAGGGAGACAGATAGACAGAAAGAAAGAAAGAGATGTAGAGAGTGAGAGAGAGAGAGAGAGACAGACAGACAGACAGACAGAGACAAACAGAGACAGAAAAAAATATATATATAGGTGTAGATAGTGAGTGAGAGAGAGGGAGAGAGAGAGAACATTGAGGCGCAGATTTTTATACAGTGCATAGTCATCAGAATAGATAAACCGCAGCCGATAGAAGTAATTTAGCCATTTTCCTTATATTATAAAAGAACTGCGGCGTACGCTGACCTCCGATGACCTTTGCCCTGTCGTCCATTATCCGCTGCTGACCTTCGGATTTTCCCTCAGTCATCGAAATGCCTCGGCAGACAGCTATCTACTTGCTGGTCACGTGATCGAACCGGAAGCGCCTTCGTGTCTGCTTCCGCAAGAGACTTCCGGGTGGCGCTCCTAGGTTCTTTGGTGCAGAGATCGTGACGTCATCAACACGTGATCGGATGTCGGTCCAATCACCTTCCCTCCCCGCAAAGGTAGCGTAGTATGACGTCACCGCTGCGTCGAACTGAAAGTCGGCCTGAAGGCTTTGAGCAGAAAAAAGAATTAGACTTAAAATTTTCAATGCCTGGGTTGTGTAGACTAAACGAAATTTTTCAGAGATGGAAAAATACGTCATCTCGTTTACGTAGCGCTAGATTATTTTCATTTTATTGTTTTATTTTCCCATTCCCCTTTCTGCGTCGTTTGACGGTGAATTAATTATTTTGCGCAGTAAAATTTTAATCGATACGCGAAAAATAATACCTGTGTTCCAACGCTAGCAATGAAACTAGGAAATATTTCGAAAATCTATCGACGAACGGTTGCTAGAACGTAGCGCACACAAACACACACACACACACAAACACACACACACACACATACGGGCTCGAATACACGACATGTATGCGAATTTTTGTAGCGCCAGATATATATATCGACGCCTTTCATAACGGTTCTATTCTGAGCGAACAAACGAAGAAGATCGGTTTTACCTGTGTTGTCGGCGTCTGCTGACAATGGCCGAGGCGCTGTCCGTTCACTCGCCTCGATTCTGCCAACACCGCCGCCGCCGCCGCCGCCGCCGCCGCCGCCGCCGCCGCCGCCGCCGCCGTGGATTTTAGAATAAATTCTACGTAAACGCCTTCGCGAAAGAAAAAGAGAGGAAGATTATTATTATTATTATTATTATTATTATTATTATTATTATTATTATTATTATTATTATTATTATTATTATTCTTGCAGGTCAAAATCTAGAATCCGATTCTCGTTTGCGTGAAGACGTTTCTGTTTGCAGAGAAGAAAACTGAGGAAGAGGATAAGAGGAAGAGGAGAAGGAGGAGGAGGAGGAGGAGGAGGAGGAAGAGGAGGAAGAGGAGGAGGAAGAGGTAGAGGCGGAAGTAGAGCCGTTCTCTGTCACTTCACGACGATTGCTTTCAGCAGCAGCAGGGCACCAGCGTCGATAATGTCGACTGCCAAATGCACGCTGTGCGCTGGTTCTCCGCCGCCGCGCGGCCACGCTGGACTGTTTCCAACGCCCGACGGGCGGGCGACGGTGGCACACAGGGCACCAGCGTCTCCAACAGGACCGGTCAATTGCGGCCTCGCTGCTGCTGCTGCTGCTGCCTGCACTATATATATATATATATATATATATATATATATATATATATATATATATATACTATGGTAGACGCTAACCGCTATCGAGCGATCCCCAGCGCCTAACTGGCGCAAGGTGTGACGGCGATGACGCAGGAGGGGAGGAGGAGTTGGTGGTGGTGGCGGAGGAGGAGGCGAAGGAGGAGGAGGAGGTGGAGAAGGAGGAGGAGGAGGAGGAGGAGGAGGAGGAGGAGGGAGTTGGTTTTTTCCAGTTCGGTGAAACGACGCAATTAGCGGAAAATTCGATTTCGACGCGGTGCTGTTTACCTTTGGCTGTTGCGCGCCGAGTCCACGTAAGGTAAACAGAACGCACGGAGTGCAATAAGGACTCCACCTAAGCAGCATAAATCATCCGGGTGCAACTGTCACGCACTTAATCCAGCAATTGCACTAACTCAGAAAGTCGAAAAATGAGCGTCTACGTTATATTAATTACGCTTGCTAAGCTAATTAGCATGATAAATTTAATCGATTTTAATCGTTTACAATGATAAAATAAAAAATAAAATAAATAAAATACAATTTGAGCAACCGATTTAACAAAAATAATTTTAATTGGTCTGGAAAGATATTTTAGTTTTATTAGTTTGCATGGGTCCCAGTTACATTTGAAAAAATGTTTAGTACTAATTTTAAAGAAATACAGTTAACGGCTTCTAATGTTTGTCCTTAACATTAAACCCTACTATTCTATCTATTTACGTAAGTAAGTATTTATTTACATATTTATTTCCATATTTATTTACAAACATAAGTGTTTTTATTTAATTACATAAATTTGTGTATTTATTTATTTATTTATTTACATAAGTAATTTACTTGTATGTAAACAGTCACCTTGTAGCCACGCTCATAGAAGAATTTACACAGTAATGTAATTACACCTACCTTGAGGAATCGCCGCCGCTTGGTACTTATTTTCCGAGTACCGGGCGTATTGAACGGTACTGTCTCGTTGCTTGACCGTCCAATAGTACCGCCGCATAGTGACCGTTTTCCAAAAGTACAATTTCCATCGACAGAGGATTGAAACTAAGCACCATATATATATATATATATATATATATATATATATATATATATATATATATATATATATACAGTACTGGACAAATTATTATGGATTTGGTTTCCAACGGTTGATTTCTTAGTTATATCGGTAAAAAGGCTAAAATAAAGTGACGCGATGGCAAAAGTGCAACTTTAGTGAATAGCTTAATGTGTCTGCGGCCAAAGTAAGTCGGACTTGAGCTGATTCAGTACTTTTTCCATCCGCCACGTGCCTTAGGGGCAGCAGCTACCTGATCAGGCATCTGCAATATCAATGACCTGGCATGATCCTTCAGCTGCTGGTCATGGAACCATAGGTGAAGAAGCCTCTCGGTGAGTTGGCGCTTTTTTGTAGAGACTGCTTCTTTGTTCTTCTTGTCTTTAGGCATCTTCGAAACATTTTCAATTGGGTTCATGTCGGCTCTGTTTGCCGGCCAGTCAAGCAACCGTAATCCCTGCCTCCTGACGAATTCCTTCACTTTCCTGGCAGTGTGGCGTGGTTCATTGTCCTGCTGGAAGGTCACGTCTGCATTTCTAGTACCAAACCATGCACGTATCTGATGAGATAAGAATAAAGTAGTGTGCAGTACCTTCGACCAGTCAGCTGCAGTCCAAGACAAATGCTCTTTAACCCACTGCAGTCTCTTCTTCATCATCGATGTCTTCAGCAGAGGCTTCTTTAGAAGGTACCGTGATCGAACAACCAGATGACTTGATCGACCAGCATCGAACAAACGTCTACACACCGTTCTACTACTGCTTGTAGCTGTTCCACTCA
Source organism: Metaphire vulgaris (assembly GCA_018105865.1). Taxonomy (NCBI): domain Eukaryota; kingdom Metazoa; phylum Annelida; class Clitellata; order Crassiclitellata; family Megascolecidae; genus Metaphire; species Metaphire vulgaris. Next base: position 2,076,909 of record CM030840.1, read on the forward strand.
CAACTCACGACTCCCAACTGTCTAGCGGTTGCCCTGCGGTTGGACAAACTGACCAGTTTCCTGTCGTTTCTTGCACTCGATAGACGTCGTCTGTCACATCTTCCCCTTCACCTCGGGGACAATATCAGGCCAAACATCACACTTTTTGCAATAACACTCACAACTTGGGGTGAAACCTTCATTTTCTCAGCAATATCTGGCTGTGTCAAAGATGTCTCTTCCAGAAGAACATGAATCTGGCCCTTCTTCCTCGGGCTAAGATCAGACTTCTTTCCCATCACATGGCTATGATTTGTCGCCGAAGAAATACTGCATAGTATCAGTTAAATATGCAAAAGGCCCACTAATTGCAAATTGACTTATAAAATTAACTTAGAAGTGAAACTATGACGCGTGAAGATTAACGAAATATCTTCACAAAATAGGCATTTTATTCAGAATTACTGTCGACAAAAATAAAGCAGTAATCTATAGCAAATGATATATAACACTGGTTTACATCAAATTTATTGTCTAAGTTTTCTCAACCGATTTAGGACAATTTCAATGTCCTAAATCCAAATATAACATTGGTTTTGCTCAATCAGGTCAACTTTTTTATATATCGCTACATGATGAGTTTTCATATATGCATGTATTTTCTATCTACGTCATGCAGATTTCATTATAATGAAATGGTCAAGAAACAGTTTGTTGCCAGCAAAGTAAGACCTATTCTTGAGTAATTTTGGTGCCCTGATTCCAAAAATGTTATCCGTTTTGCCCAATCAGCTCTAGTTTTTGAGATATGGGGCTTAGTCGTTCTTGTATTTTGGTTCTACTAATAATGCGTTAAATGCTGAATCCTTAATCAATTCAAATTCTATCATTGAACAGTAAAAATCTTCAAAGCAACAACTATTACATATTTAAATACAACTATATTAATTACTGATTTAGTTGTCAATCACTTTGTCACACTAGAAATAAGAACAAAATGGCATTCAAGCATTTAACATGAAATTTTATTTTTAAATGTGCCCTGAAGATCTGTTGATGCTCCTTCGTCCACTATTACCTCAAAACAGTTTTCATGAATCGTGCTTATCTAATTAAATAATATAATTGATTATACTGCACATATTTCAATTCATTTCTTCGGGAAATGTAAGAGCTTTAATGTTATTAACAAAGACCTTTAGATGAGAGCAATCAAAAGCTACTTAAAGCAAATATATACATTTATCATGCACTTCCAATATAGGATATATGGCCATATCCAAAAAAACTAGAGCTGATAGGGAAAATCTGATGCCATATTTGGAATCAGCACCCTAAATATATCAAGAAACAGGTCTTACTTCTAGGAAAACATGGCAACACAAATTTTATTGTTACCCTGTGAGATAGGCAATTATCACGCACTTCCAGTCTAGAATATATGGCCGAATCTCAAAAACTAGAGGTGGTAGAAAAAATCTGATGTCACATTTGGAATCAGCACCCTAAATATACTAAGAAACAGGTCTTACTTCTAGGGAAACAAGGCAACACAAATTTTTGTTGTTGCCCTGTGATATAGGCAATTATCACGCACTTACAGTCTAGCATATATGGCCGAATCTCAAAAACTAGAGCTGACAGAGAAAATCTGATGCCATATTTGGAATCAGCACCCTAAGTATACTAAGAAACAAGCCTTACTTCTAGGGAAACTTGGCAACTCAAATTTTTGTTTTTGTCCTGTGATATAGGCAATTATCACACACTTCCAGTCTAAAATATATGGCCGAAAATCAAAAACTAGAGCTGATAGAAAAAAATCTGGTGCCATATTTGGAATCAGTACCCTAAATATACCCAAAAATAAGTATAACTTCTGAGACAACAGACAAAATGTTTTGTGGGGTTGCCCTCTAATGTTACAAAATGCAATCGATTTAGTTATAAGACTAGATTTTTAAAAATCAAATTAACAAAAAAACCTGACCTGATCCAAAGAAACCAGTGTCATTTTCAGTTTCAGCAGTACCAAATTGTCATAAATCAGTTGAAAAAACTCAGACAATTTTCAAAAAAAATTTTTTTGTAAACCTGTGTAATATAATAATTTTATATAAATTTATATTCAATTTTATAGCATTAGAACAGCAAAGTGTCATCCAAGAAGGATAATCACCACCAGGAGAAATAAACAGACTAGCAGCTATTAGCAACAAATTAGTGATGAAAAGGGCAAAATCCATAATAATTTGGCCAGTACTGTATATATGCACTACGTTCGCCGATGACAATTACAGAGCGAGCGATAATTGAGGAAAGCGCGTTTTCCTCCCTTCGAAGAGAACATCTCTCTCTCTCGCGCTGTCTTTCTGTCTGTCTGCCTCTGTCTGCCTCTGTACCTGTCTGTCTGTCTGCTCGTGTCTGTCTGTCTGTCTGTCTACGTTTGTCTGCATCTGTCTGTCTGTGTGTCTATCTCTCTGCCTCTGCCTCTGCCTCAGTCTGTCTGTCTGTCTGTCTGTCTGTCCGTCCGTCTGTCTGTCTGTATGTCTGTCTGTCTGTCTGTCTACGTTTGTCTGCATCTGTCTGTCTGTGTGTCTATCTCTCTGCCTCTGCCTCAGTCTGTCTGTCTTTCTGTCTGTCTGTCTGTCTGTCCGTCCGTCCGTCTGTCTGTCTGTCCGTCCGTCTGTCTGTCTGTCTGTCTGTCTGTCTGTCTGTCTGTCTGTCTGTCTGTCTGTCCCACTCAGTCACTCTACTCACTGTCTGTTGGTGCAGCATCGCATCGGCTGTCGGTTACTTTTCCCAGGAGTGCTATATTCACTGCATATCATCCTGGCGTTGGTTTCCCAGGTGGAATAATCTGCCACCATTGGTCGTCGTCGTCGTCGTCGTCGTCGTTGTTGGTCCCAGGCATCTTTGGCCCAATTGTCGTTATTATCATCGGCGTCGTCGTTTCTGGCATGCATTCAGTGGTTCTCGCACAGGGCAAACCACTGAACCACTTTAAACTTTAATATAATAATAATAATAATAATAATTATTATTATTATTATTATTATTATTATTATTATCAGCAGCAGCAGCACCGGACCCCACGGGCATTGAGCCTACAAGTGAACCTTTACCTTTTCTAACCATGAATACACGATTTTAGGCTATGTCTACAATTACTACTACTACTACTACTACTACTACTACTACTACTACTACTACTACTACTACTACTACTACTACTACTACTACTACTACTACTACTACTACTACTACTACTACTACTACTACTACTATTACTACTACTACTAGCATTACTGTATTACTACTGCCTTTTTATTATTACTATTATTATTATTATTATTATTATTATTATTATTATTATTATTATTATTAATTTTTATAGGAGCGGTGACAGATTTTCACTTTAGTAAAAATTAATTTTACGACTCCCTCTACTCAGAATTATTTGATACTCGCCAACCAGACTTAGAGTGCCTTCGCCTATAATAGGAACGGAGACAGAAACAAACAAAATGGCCGGCCACAGAGACAGACAGACAGACAGACAGACAGACAGACAGACAGACAGACAGACATGCACGATGCCACATTCGGTGTCTATTGACGTGCATTCGCTTGGAAAAAAATCGCACCGGGCACACTGCGAATCGTCTGCAGAATCAGTCGACAGATGGCGCCACCGTAGTTTTCATTGCTCTTCGAAGGCGTCACACTGACTTAGACTTCGACTCTCATTCGACTATGCCTCCGCCATCTTGATAGTACATATTTTGCATTGATAATATACAATTATACATATAACATTATACATACAATACATATGCATGCATATCAGCGACTAGGGTCCTACCTATTCTCGAAAGCGATATAGAAATTCACGAGATTTTGCTTAGCTACTTGAATTAATTACTTACTTACTTACTTATCATTAAGAAGTAATGGTAGATACTCTTGACGCCTGAAATAATTGCATTGAAAGAGTTTATTGCCTAAAGAAGAGATAGAACGAGAATTCCTAAATATTGTTTACTATCTTCTATTGCTTCTCTTTGCAAACACTCAATTCTATGAAATAGACTTGGCAACAGGTACTACACAGTGACGGCTTCACCGGGGGGCCAGAGGGGCCCGTGCCCCCCCCCTATTGAGTGTCTGCCCCCCACCAGTGGCCCCCCTGTTGGGACCCTATACTTAATGCTACATACATTATACAACAAATGGTTGGCCCCCTGATTAGAAGTTGCCACCCCAACGGCCCCACTTGCCAAATTCTGGAGCCGCCACTGGTACTACAGGATATAAGAGGTCTATGATATATATATATATATATATATATATATATATATATAGGTTTGGTCGTCGGCCAGTTGACCTATGACCCGCGTGACCCATTTGAACTGACTCCAGACCTGTTGACCCACTTCGTTCTCTGCTGTGAAGATTTCGAAAATCGAGCATTAAATAACAGTCACGTGCTTCGGGCGCCGCGTCGATCGGCATCAAAGCGCTATATAAATCGACGGAGGGAGGCGTCACGTGACGTGCGTATCGATGACGACGGCGGCGGCGTCTTGGGTCGTTCGAGAACGAAGCGTCATCGATTCTCGCCTGACGTCAGCTGGCCGTCATGACGCAGCCGCTGCTCGCTCCGACCGAACAACTCAAACGATCGAATCGATGACGTACGTAAACGACACGCAATGACGTCATAGAGCGTGACCGGAAGTTCGGCAACGAAGGCGGTGACGTCGGCGGATTACGGATTCGAAGGAAACGATCAGACCGAGACTTGGAGACAAGATTATTTTCTGATTATTTCGACGATCAACAGAAGTAGATTACACTCATCACTTTCCTACTTTTAGTTCATTGAGAACTTCTAAAGCCAGACTCTTCGCCGCTCCCCAAATAATCGCTCAAGATTTCAAACTGAGCAAGACGGTCCACAATAGTTAATATCTATGCTGTAAAATGCGCAAACCGAATGTATGCGTTGCAACGTCTATGCTCTAACAATGTCACTCGTGTTGTACAGCTATAATATTAGAAATCTATGCTATAGCATTTTATTTTTTGCCGACGCACAGACATCTAGAGAAGGTCGAAGATTTCTTGGCTTGATTCCGCCAAATAGACAAGCCGTCGTACGATTGGACGACAGCTGGTCACGTGACGTTCGATTCGTCTGCATATTAATTAGCCGGCGATAATCGAGAACCGACGATTGAAGATCTCTGCGAAATCGGCAACGGCGATTCTCCAGCACGCAGAAGAGTGGGAAACCATAGAGATAGATAACTGTTTAATTAATTAATTAATTAATTAATTAATCGGACTAAATCTAACACCCATAGAGATCTTATATAAAACGTATTACAATTCTCACGAACACGTCACAAAAATACAAAAACACGACGAATCGCTAAATGTTAACTGATCTATGTTCTACTTACGTCTAAAATCCGTCGTAACGTTACTTTAACTATTCCGTAGACAAACATAGATATCTTGTACGTTACATCATCGTCTCTTGGCCCACGTCCTGCGCACCATTTTGTAATAAAATTCACGCAGCTGCACTACAATATATGGAAACTCTGACAGTGACGGCTCTACAGGGGGATAGGGGTCCGGGCTGGGGGCGGTGAGCCGCGCCCCTGTCGAATGACTGCCCCCATTAACCCCAATATTTTTAGCGCCCTCATTCTAAGCAACTAGACTAGACCAGGCCTGTGAAAAATAGTTGCCTCCCTCACCCCAATTTGTCAAATCCTGGAGCCGCCATTTAACTCAGATGCACTTAGAGCTGTTTTTTTATATCAGCAATGTTGAAACGAGATGAAATGAAAGTCATTTCCGAGTTTCGCCGAAGAAAGAAGAGAACAAGAAACAGAAAGAAGAGTAAACAAGGATTCGAAAACGTGCGAATAACGAACACCCCGGAAACGATAACAGAACTTCCGGTGCGACGATGACGTCACACGATCAAACATTGCATACTAACGACTAAATAATAATTACGCGTGTTTGTATTCTAAGAAAAACCCATCGCCGGAAGTGGAGCTCCGAGAAGGCGGTTCCACGTCGTCACAACCGGAAGTCGTCCGCCATTTTGTTCACCAGCCACCGGAACTCCCGGCATCTCGAAGAACAAGAAGCAGAACCCCCCCCCGGGGGGGAGGGGGGAGACCCAGCTGCGAATCGAACCCTAGGATCTACGTTGCGGTTCCACTACGCCATCCATCCGTCCTTCCATCCATCCATCCATCCGTCGAGGCCTGGATCAGTCGGAGTCCGATGAAGACGCCTCGCTGTCGTCGTCCTCGGCGGTTGCCGTCGGGGCCGTGCCCTCGGCCCCCGCGCCCTCCTTCGGGCCCGGCGCTGCGACCGTAGCCGCCGGGGCGAGCACGTCCTCCGACTCGGCCTTCATCTTGTCGGTGAACTCGATCTCCAGCTTGTACTCGTACTTCGCCAGGTGGCGCACCCAGCGGTCGGGCGGTTCGTCGACGCCGGAAATGGCGATGGAACGCACCTGGGCACGTGACACGGTGCTGTTCGACATGCTGTACTCGACGCGCACGTACCTGTCCAGCTCCTCTGGCATCTTGTCGTGCGGAGCGAGGTCCAGGTTGATGACCATCAGGTGCGTCTTGTAGGCACCTGGACACACAACAGACGACCGGTCGGTCGGTATTATTGATCTGCACATTGATACGTAAATCGATCTGTGCATTGATACATTGATCTGTTATCTTTCTTCCAGTATTCGATTCCAAGAGTAAGCACAGTTTTGGCCAAATTGACGATCATTTTCAGCTGCTGTTGTTGCTGATGATGGTGGTGGTGGTGGTGGTGATGATGATGATGATGATGATGATGATGATGATGATGATGATGATGATGATGATGATGATGATGATGATGATGATGACGGGCCCTAAATAATGCGAACAAATGAGGGACGATGACTGATATCTGTTCTTTTTGGAGTTACGATTCGGAGTACCATTGATTTATGGCTAAGGATATTAGAAATGCTGCTATAAGAGTGCATAATTACCATTGTTATTATTATTACCATTATTATTATTATTATTAGTAGTAGTAGTAGTAGTAGTAGTAGTAGTAGTAGTAGTAGTAGTAGTAGTAGTACCATTATTATTATTATTATTATTATTATTATTATTATTATTATTATTATTATTATTATTGTTATTATTATTATTGTGTTGCTTGGTGTTGAAATTTCTGCGGAAGGCGACTGCATTAAAATTTACTACTACTATGCGATGACTACTACTACTACTACTACTACTACTACTACTACTACTACTACTACTACTACTACTACTATTATTATTATTATTATTATTATTATTATTATTATTACTACTACTACTACTGCTACTACTACTACTACTACTACTACTACTACTACTACTACTACTACTACTACTACTACTACTACTACTACTACTACTACTACTACAGTAATATTGCTATTTTGATATAATCGTAGCAGACATGGGTCAATTACGGTTTAAGCAATTACAATTACATTACAATTATACGGATTTTTGTCAATTACAATTACAATTACAATTACAGCCAATTACATTGGGATCAATTACAATTACAATTACAAACGTGTCAATTACAATTACAATTACAATTACTTTTCATTACTCTTTCTGCTTCTTTTAATAAACTTAAGTGTCTAAAATAATTAACATAAATTAGTTCAACAAAGTCATATGCTACCGCCTATTTAAAAAAACCGTAACAAAGTTTCACAAACCTGCAAATGAGTCAACAAATTCGAAGTAACCTTTTCGAGCATGACACTAATTCACCACACAACCGGCACTTCACTTTAACATTTGCATTGAAACAGCATTATTAAAGTCATCAGACTTTTCTACATAATTCCATGTTACTCCTGCTTGATTTATGCTCATCTTTACTGGCATTAAACTTTCATTCACAAAAGTGCAGCTGCAGAACACAGGAAGTAGACAAATGATAAGCTGGTTCCCTCCCAATTTGAAAGGCAGTAAACAGTAAATAAGTAAATTTTTGCATGGCAACTGACCAGAGCAGTGAGTCCATTTACCAATAACCGTTGCGCTTTGACAATTCCCTAACCATCCAATGTATTCACTGCCATACATTCATAGACTGACAAGACCGGCTCATACATGCTAATACGCTATTAGAACTTATAAAACTCACATTCATGTAATTGGGTAAATCAATTACAATAGCTCAATTACAATTACAATTACACAAATGACAATTACAATTACAATTACATGTAATTGAACTTTCCACAGATCAATTACAATTACAATTACATTGGCAAAATGTAATTAATTACAATTGAATTACAATTACAATTGTAATTGACCCATGTCTGAATCGTAGTAGTTGTTATTCCAGCGTACCTTCGTTTCGCTCCGGTAGTTGGTCGATTCTCCAGACTACAGCCTGGAATGCGTTCTCGTACTTGGCGAGACCGGACGAGACTTCGATGAGACTCGCCGGGAGGATTCCCTGCGCGAACATCGTCAGCCGCTCCAGTCCTTTGATCTTGCCCGGCTTCCGGGTCGACGAGTGCACGGCTCCGTACTTGAACCGCTTCTCCACCCGGAACAGATAGATCCACGGCTCCGGGATCGGAAAGCGGATCTGGATGTCCTCGCACGGCGTCTGCGCCGCCCGCCGGCTGTTGCTGTAGTACCCGGTCACCATCACCTCCGTCCGGACCTCGACGTGCCGGTCGACGACCGACGTCCGGACGCGGATCTGGAGCGGCAGCTCCAGGTTCGGTCGGAGACGGACGCGGAAGCGCATGAGCTCGAAGTGGCAGGCGTCGAGCGGGTTGAACCGGATCGCCTTCGTTTTCTCGAACTCGGCCATTTCGACGGTGCTGTGCAGCTGCGGGTCTTCGGTCCGGATCCACTCTTCGGTCTTGATGGGTATGATGTCCCGGCGACCGACCACCTCCTTGCCCCGTCGCTTCTTGTCGTTGATGCCGACCTCGACGATGGGCGACTCGGACAGGAAGGCGAGGCAGAAGAGGCGGACGCGAGCCTTCTGGAAAGCTATGTGACCGTCTGAAAGACATCCAGCAAACACGCCAATTACTACTTTAACCCCTTAACCGGGCGCCCCGAGTCACGCTCGTCCATTTTACATTGAGTTACAGATAGTTGCCCGGTTAAGGGGTTAATTAACTCATGGTCCTGTGGTCCACTGGAATTGCTACAGAAGAAATCGAAAATCCACAAAAATTATACTGCATTACATAATAAAACCAAAGTTAACGAATGAATTTATTTATTTATTAACTCGTGAATGAATGAGTGGATTATTTTTTCATTTATATACGGATTTATTAGTTAACAAATTAACCAATTAATGAATTACTGAATGAACGAACGACTGAATGACTAAATGACTGAACAACTGAAACTGAGCGACTGAATGAATGAATGAATGAACGAATGAACAAATGAACAAATGAACGAATTAATTAATTATTTAATGAAGGAATGCACGAATGAATGAATATCCGAGAAAATCGTCCGGATATGGTTCTTACTTGTCCACCTGCTCTGACCTACTGACCTTTGTCTATTTCAGCGTAATATTCGTCTTGGACATCTACCGTAATTTCGTCCTTCGTATACGACGCCGACTTTCCTCGGATCGACTTCAGGGCAAACAGGATGTCCTCGACGGCGTGTATGAACTCCTTGAACTCCTTGTAGTCCAGCCCTCCGAACTTCAGGACTTCGGTGGCGTGCGGCGCGTGGTCCAGGATCATGGTCGCCTTCGGCTTGTGGACGAGGTCCTTGAGGCTCTTAAAGTCCCTGACCCTCGTCAGGTCGCTGATGGTCGGCGCGATGCGTTCGCTCTTCACGCCGACCGATTCCTTGTAGGACACCGACTGGATCTTGACCGTGTGGCACTTGCCGAACTGGTCGAGCTGCTGCAGGCCCATCTCGCACAGCGTGAACGTCGGTTGGATGGCCAGTTCGTGCAGGCATTCCGGGTCCTTGTCGTTGGCGTAGACGCGAACGAACGGGTTGTCGTTGATGTCCATCAGGCGGACGTGCGCCGGTTTCCAGAACCGGTTCTGGGTCAGCTTCTTCTTGAACGGCTGCCGGAGCAGCAGGTTCCATCCGCGGTCCGGCTGGCGCTCGGCGTAGAACGGCTCCAGCGGCTCCAGGTCGTCGACGACGTCCGCCTCGTCGACGGAATTCTCCGACGACCCGGCCATCGGCGACTGGATCGGCTCGTCGGGCTTCGCCTTGACGACCGGGGTCAGGCTGGCGAACTGTTCCGGCAGCGGCGGCTCCTTGTCGAACGGGTTGAAGCGCGACGGCGACACGGTCGGGTCGTCGTCGACGAGGGAGGCGGTGACCCTCTCCGTCGGCAGGACGAAGGCGTCGTCATCGTGGATCGTCTGGAACGGATCGAATCCCACTCCCCCTCCTCCTCCTCCTCCTCCGTCTCCGTCGTCGACGATGGTGGCAAACGGATTGAATTCCTCGCCGGGCGGCGGATGCTGGTCCGGAAAAGCGCTCCATTCTGCGGTGGAAGCGCTGGAAAAATCTGCTGCGGCGGCGGCGGCGGCGACCTCCGCCTCCTCCAGTCGCCTTTCCTCCTCCTGTTCCTGCTCCTCTTCTTCCTTCGCTCCTTCGACGAACGGGTTATTCTTGTCCGATGGTTCGATCCTCAGGTGGGCGTCGAAGTTGAACGGGTCGGCGCTCGGGTCGTCGGTCCCGTCCTCGTCCTCCCCCTCCCAGGGCCCGGGGGCCGCCGTCTCCCTCAGGGCGATGTTGAAGGGGTTCGTCGGCTTCGACGCACCCGTCTTCGGACGCGGCCTTGAGCGTGAGACCGACGACGACGACGGCGTCTGGTCGGCGGAAGATGACGGTCCAGCTGGGGCCGGGAAGGGGGCGATCTCTCGTCGTCCCTGGTCGACGACCCGGCCCGTGGGTCGAAGTCGTCGTCCCCGGGGGAATCCAGGGGCTCGTCCTGGCGGCCGGAGAGCGGGACGTCCGCCAGCGCTCTCGCCAACACGCCGCTGGTCGGGTTTCTGGCGGGGAGGTTGCCGACAAGAAACGGATCATATCCGGCGTCCGGTCCGCTCTTTGTCTCCGCTTCTAAAACTTTTCCAAACCAACCGGAGTCATCATCATCATCATCATCATCCTCCGCCTCCCTCTTTCCGTCGTTCCCCGCCTTCCCCTCTCCCTCTCCCTCGGCCTCGTTTCCGTTTTTGACGTCGAAGCCCGCCCAGTCGGACTGTTCCGGCACAGCCTCGTTCCCGTCGCCGAATAGGAAGTCGCCGCCTTTCGTCTTCCCGTCCGGGGTCCAGACCGCCGCGGCGGCGGCGTCGAAGTCGTTGTCGAACTCCTCGAGACCCCAGCAGGCCGCCGTGTCGCCGGCGGCGACGTGGGACCCGGCGGAAAGGTCCTGCCTTCCCCCCTCTGGGTCCGCCTCGTTGTGGGAGTCGTTCAGCAGGTCGTCCCAGACCGACTTGATGGCGTTCATCGATGTCTGGAAGGAGAAATCACCGAATCCCATCTCCGTTCCTCCTCCTCCGACATTTTCAACTGAAAAAGAAAGCAATAACATTGACTGCTTATTTTCTGTTCGCAACGAGGGCGTAGCTAGGAATTCAGTTAGAGTAGGGGGCATTTCGTGTTTCCTTCCCCATTCTGCCTTGCCCCCTCCCTTAATATGGATTGATGCACGTTGTTAGAACCCCTTTACCGGTCATTTATCTGCAACGTAATGTAAAATGGACGCACATATGAGCCATGGCCGGTAAAGGGTTAATTAAAGGGGCAGCAAAGACGACACTCGATTATATATTTACGCCTGCTCAGAGGCGTGGCGTCCCAATGGCTACTATGGTTTAGCCATGGGCGGCACACATGACGGGGACGGCAAATTTTGGAAGCGACCTTTTTTTGCTTGTCGGGTTGTCGAGGAGTTTTGGCGAAGCTAGGGGCGGCAAAATTCTGAAGGGGCGGCAAATTTAGCGGCGACAACCTTTTTTGCCTGTCAGGGGTGTAATAAGAGTGAAATTGGGGCGGCATTTTTTCCCAGAAGCCATAGGCGGCACGAGTGCTCGCTGCGCCACTGCGCCTGCCCAGTGTTTTATGCGGGCCTGATAGGGGGAAATTCCCTAACCTCAAAAATCTCCCTCGCCCCCCCCCAAATTCAGCACTAACACAAATTATTGCATTGAACTGTGTCTTTTCCTCTCCAGTGAAGTCAACCCTCCTCCCCATAGCCTGGAGTCTGGATAAAAATACACCGCCAGCCTTTATAACTGTATAGGCTGTCGCCATGCTGAGATATAAAGGAAACAAACTATTTTGCGGTGGTTTTGGAGGCTAAGTTCGCTTGTGTGAAAATCTCTCTCAACGTTTAACCCCTTAACTGTGGATCCCGGATATATCCGTCCATTTTACATTGAGTTACAGTTAAACACGGTTAAGGGGTTAATAACCGAATTTCTCAGATAACTTTTTAATCCATTTATTGTTTCAGCTGTTAGACTACTGCAGATATGCACGGGCAAACCTTTTGCTTGAAGGGTCGCATGAACCTAACACTACGCCAGGATGGCCTAATGTAGGCCTACAAAAAGTCTAAATGTTTATAATTAAGATGCTGGCGTACATCATCATCACCATCATCATCACCATCATCATCATCATCATCATCATCATCATCACAGGTAACTTTTAGTATAATTTATTAAGCCTATACAGTATAGCAGAGTAGCATTATGGTATTAACTATTAATTTTGTTGCTCATATACGAAATATCTAATAACTATTTCTAAGATTTTAGAATAAAGTGCTATGTTCCATAGAATAGTTTAACGGCCCGCGGGTCGTAGTTAGTCCAATGCCCAAACCTGTGTTACTGCCTCTTGGTCCAGACTGTTCTATTTGTCCACAACCCTTACTCCGAAAAAGTTTTCTTTCTTGGACCCACCCTCTGCTCAACCAATTTGCATTTGTGGCCTCTTGTGCTGCTATAGGACATGTGCCAATGTATAGAATCGATCGTTTGGCACATCTACTTTCCCAGTCATTATTTTGTATGTTTCTATCAAATCCCCCTCCATCTCTCTCTCTCTCTCTCTCTCTCTCTCTCTCTCTCTCTCTCTCTCTCTTCTCCTTTCTAATGTTGTCAGTCCACAATATTGAAATCTTGTTCCATAGCTTAACCCCTTAACTGGGGATCCCGGATATATCCATCCATTTTACATTGAGTTACAGTTAAATACACAGTTAAGGGGTTAAATTATGGCATCCATTGACCATCTTTTTCGATCGTTATCTCGTGTTTAAGTGAGATAAGCGTGTCCGCGTTTATAAAATCAAAGGCGACAGCACCAGCCAAAGCACTCCGGTATTCGGAAAGTGCGCATACATAACCATACCGAGCGCAATCACAAGAGGTCAGAAGAAGGATACAGAGGGACAGACAGATAGACAGACTCGGTAGGAGAGAAACATACGACCTAAGAAGGCGCATTCGTTTTCAGCAGGGACCGCTAGATGGCGGATCGATTGTCCTCCCAACGTAGTGCGCTACATAATTTATTTAAGGATTAAACGTTCGACAGACGGCAGCACCGTATGTCCGCCGAAATGTCCGCCGGAGAAGAGATGTTGTCGTCAAATTGTCATTCCCAGTAGTGATTTATTGTTATTTCGTTTCCCAGGAATGTTTAGTCATTATGAGGCGCAAGCATGCAACGCATACGTCGTGATATTGTAGCGCTGGGACGTGACACCAGTGGCGGCTCTAGGATTTGGCAAGTGGGGGGACCGTTGGGGTGGCAACTTCTAATCATGGGGGACCAACCATTTGTTGTTTAATGTATGTAGCATTAAGTATAGGGTCCCAACTGGGGGGGGCACTGGGGGCCAGGCACTCAATAGGGGCACGGGTCCCCCTGCCCCCCCGGTGGAGCCGCCACTGCGTGACACGCCTATCTATCATCAACGAAAGATATAAAACCAAGCTGTAAACGCAAGGGGAAGAGGCAGAGGACCAATTCCATCATAAATGTGCTCTCAGTCTCTATGTATCTGTCTTTATATCTGTCATCAGTCTCCAATCTCTCTCTCTCTCTCTCTCTCTCTCTTTTCTTTCTCTCTCTTTGAGCGCAATGAATCTGTAGTTGCTATCTGGCTATCTTATCGGTGCCTATCAGGCTATCAGATCAATCGTCTTCGTCGTCATCATCATCATCTTCAGCAGCAGCAGCATCGCAAGCCTGTCGTCTCCATGGCAATAGCGTCGCCGCGGGGGCAAATGGGGCAACTCCCCCCAACCTGCCCCAGACCACCTACCAGATTCGCGCAAATCTGGTGATAAAGTTTTTTTGTGGAGGGGGGTGGGTGGGGTGAGTAAGGAATCTGACAAGCTAGCCCCCTTTTGCCCCCACCCCTCAACCAAAAATTTCTGGCGACGCCACTGCTCCATAGTCCATGAATGTTGATAGTTTTACTTTAAAATGGACTCACAACGACCACAGCCTATAATTGCATTTGTGATTTGTGTAGCGCCATCTTGTTTTGCTCACAGACAGCTTCCTTACCTTCTGAAATTCTGTCGAAAGTTCCGCCATCTTGGTCGTCGATCACCTGACTGAACTCCATCTCCCGTCGCTCCTCCAGAAGATCCCCCCTCACGGGGCTACCGGACATGACGTCGTCCATCCGACCTGTGACGTCCAAGCGAACCGGCGACCTCTGGCGGGAAAGAGAAGAACCGCTGTTCGATTCAATGCGTCGCCGACCTCTGACCCCTGTGACGTCACCGAAGCTTAGAATATTTTTCTAAAAGTATCTGCTCTTGCGGAGCTGTGACTGCAAACAATCATTCGAGATGGCGCCACCGTATATACAGATTGGCCACAACACAAGGCCGCTGTTGTAATAACGTACAGCGTAATGCGGCAGACAGTTACAGAAGCAATTAACAAAATCGTAATACCGATGGAACCGTTCGATTATTTTCTATCGCCGGTTACAATCTCGCAGTAATCGGTTCTACATGATCGTTTTGTGTCGGTTCTTCCGACCGGTTCCAGAAAAACGGTTCTTGAACGTCCGATTAACGTGAATTATTATTATAGCGCCATCGGTTTTTCGAAGTCCTGATCCGGTGACCAGCGCCGACAGCCCGATGTCTGGAGCTGGAATGACCGCGAAGACACGCACGCACACACACACAAACACACAAACACACCCACGCACACATACACAGTACTGAGACATTCGATCGATAATATAAGATGCCGCGCGAAGCAGTTCTGGGCCGTGTTCGACTACCACCAGCAGCAGCAGCAGCGGCGGCGGCGGCAGCTATGCCAGAACGCTGGCGCTACATAATTATGTGCCCAGGCGGTGCACGGGCACGGTGGTCACCACGTCCGGTGGTTCGGGCCTCGGGCCTGGGGGCCACCGCCCCTTGGAAGCCGCTCTTCGAGGCCCCACGATCAATACGGAACGCGTTGTAATCGCGACTGTTGTGGATTATTGTGCCTCTCCATTATGAGCACCGAGCCACTGCCTCCGACAGCCGTTTAGACCAGAAAGCAAGACCAGTCAGGCCCTAGGACCTAGGACCTAAATCTGCGGTGGAATTTGTCTCTTCGGTTGTGGGGGGAGCTTGGAGAATTTTAAATTTTGCCACACAGGCACACACACCCCTTCCCGGTTTTTCTCCGAAACGTTTCGCTTTGTCACCCGATTTTCCCTCGTCTAAGAGCAGGTTGGACTTGTACTACTCCGACCCAAAAATATCGGACATGCAAATGCCAGGATTTCTGTCCCTGCTCCCGGGATAGGACTCAACGTCTCAACCATTTTGCGGACTTCTGACAATGTCTCTCTCTCTATGATGGTATCATTTGAGCTAGACTTACTTTCTTACTTACTTTCGCTGGGCGATATTTGATGTTGCAAAGTAAATGTAATTATCTTAAAACGATTTATTAAAATCATTCAGGTCTTGTTTTAGTTATTTGATCGATTTATTGTGCGATATATATTTTAATTTATTCAATGATTTTATTCGCGTTCAATTGTTAGAATAACAAAAATGCGTAATTTTGCGATGAACGATATTATGCTTCGATTATCGTCATTATTATCATCATCATCATGTTCTCAGTCCTGGGACGGGTTCAGGGCTGCATTTTTTCCACTCCTCTCTGCGTCTTGCTTCTTCTTTGATTTCTGCATAGGTCTTGTGACGCTGTGCATCTGTTTTCATCATCCAGTCCAATAGCATCTTCCTTGGTCTTCCTTTTGTCTTTCTTCCTGATATAATTCCCGCAATTACTATTCTAAGCAATGTTTCTCCCGTTAGTACGTGTCCAATCCAGTTCCTCTGTCTGTTTTTGATGGTGCTGATTAACGATCTTTGTTCGTCCACTATCTGTAGTACTTCATAGTTAGTTTTCTTGTTGGTCCACTTGATCTTTTCCATTCTCCTCCATAGCCACATTTCGAATGCTTCCAGCTTTTGTATGCTTCGATTATAACATAATAATAATAATAATAATAATAATAATAATAATAATAATAATAATAATGTGATTTAAAGTGGTTTAGGACAGGGTTGTCCAACTGGCTGGAAGGACGGAACAAATGAACTATGCAATTATTGTCAGCATCAACTTAAGTTGAATAATATTTGCTGAATGGAGTCGTTATGCTTTATGCTTATCGTTATGCTTTATACGTTATACACAGTCGTTATGCTTTATGCATATCGTTATGCTTTATACGTTATACACAGTCGTTATGCTTTATGCTTATCGTTATGCTTTATACGTTATACACAGCCGTTATGCTTTATGCATATCGTTATGCTTTATACGTTATACACAGTCGTTATGCTTTATGCATATCGTTATGCTTTATACTTTATGTCTTGTTCAGATGTCGAATGAAGAGTATATTCGACAGAGGCTGCAACAGCAACGACAGCTGGACGAAGACAACGGAGACAACCAACGGCTGAGGCAACATCAGCAACAGTTGGGGCGAAAACGCGAAAATGGGAATGATGATAAAAAGTCGACGTAAGTCAATGTCTTTGCAGCATTTTATAACCGGACGAGGTTTCCTTCCCCCTTGAATTGCATACAATTTTCTACCTCTGGACGAAAATCCACCAGTACCAATCTTTGAAAATGTTGCAGACGTGGCCGAAATTGTTAATTCTTACCATGTCTTGTGTTCTGACTTTAAAGTACCTTGTACCCCGATGCAGTTAGACATGTGGTCTGTCTGCCCGTATTTGACAGTGGTTGGTCTTAGAGCACGGGTTCTTCACACATATTTTGGCAAAGCTTTTTTGTCTCCCTGATGGGATATGTTTCCCTTTACGCAACCCTTTTCTTCTCAGCATATCACTTATAAACTCTTTTCTACTCTATTATGCACTATTAACTGAATATTCCTGTGTAATATTAATTTATAAATTTGCTAATTCTCAAGTTTCTTTTTATTTATTCACGAATGTATATTTAGACCAAAATTGGTTCGGTGAATATTCTGTAATTTGTTTTCATCTGATTATAATTTCACTTGATGTCTTTTATTATTATTATTATTATTTATTTATTTATTTATTTATTTATTGAAAAAGAGATATGCACTTCGTACAGATTTAGACAATCAGTATTTCATTCCTTTTATAATATAAGTTTTTTCTTGTTTGACCTTTTCAAAATATTGAGTTTTATGTTGTCTTTTCTGTTGTTGGACTGATCCAGCATTAACCCTTTTATTGCAAGGTATCCCTACATGTGCCAGATTCACATGATATTTAAAATTGTGTCATATTGTTCTTTTATTGTTTTGGCTAAGTTTGCTTTGAGTTATGTTAATTTTGTTACCCGAATTGCCTTCTTTACACCTTTCTTTAATATTTCATTTTTTTGCTTGTTTAGTGAAGTTTCTCTACAGAAAGTAATAATCATTGCTTCAGTTATCTCAGTGATACTGTTGGTCATTGTCTACATACTCTTCATTCCAGAGAAAAGCTATCCAGTTGTCTACAGGTATAGCCTCTGAAACAGTGTTTATTCTAGGCCTGTTTTTTTTGTAGGGGGGGGAATTCCCCCCAAAGTTTTAAAATCCCCCACAAAAAATGTGTACGTGTTGGCTTGGGGGATGGAAATCCCCCCTCCCCAAAGCGTGGAGAGACAAATCTTGTCTCCTCCAAACATTTCAAACTCCCCAATGTCAAGGTGGCTAGAATAAACACTGCTCTGAAAAGTCTGTTACAAGATTCTCATATGGGTTTATATTCCGTCGTAATTTCGTAATGAGTTATTGATACATCAAATTTCAACTGGATTTCATTATATTTAGCTATTTTTGCAGTAGTTTTACCAGAAATAAACATGCGGTTTTTGGTAGTTTTCCACAGAAAAACTTCCGTAGAAACTGATTCGTGTTATTATTCTTTCAAAGTATTGTTGCTTTAATATTGTATTATTCTTTTTGTTGATTAGTCTTCCAGATCCGCCTGCTCTGGAAGGTTCCCTGACTGCCAACAGTTTTCTTTCCAGCGCGGAAAAGTTATTTGAGGGAAAAATCGAAGGCCCTGAGACAATTGTTCACCAGAAAGGTACGTGAAATTAATTAACCTCTTAACCGCGTATTTAACTGTAACTCAATGTAAAATGGACGGATATATCCGGGATCCCCAGTTAAGGGGTTAAATTAACAGCTATTTATATATCATCCAGCATATTTTTCCAATTTCTTAAAATATAACGATGCAGAGTTTGTTTGTATTCAAGTGTTTTGATTCAGGATTTGATCTTTAGATGGGTAAATGTGTGTTTCTTTCGCAGGACATTTTTACACAGGAACAGCGGATGGCAGGATATTGCATATACACAACGGTGTGATTCAGACCGTTGCTCGTCTCGGCAAGGAACATTGCGGTCAGGATTAAAATTATTAATTAACTAATTAATCTAATTAATTAGAATTTATTTGCTTCCTGTTAAGATTACAGAAACTTCATACGGTTAGATTTTTTACTTGCTTCCTGCTTTTTTTGTGAAGAAAATTTTTACGAAACATCGACAATTACCAACTGATTCGGACCTTATTTGACTAGTGTTTGTTTTAAAAAATTTTGCATTTTTACTTTGAATTTGCGAATATTATTATAGTAGCGGGAAGTTAGCAAGAATGTTGGACAATAGAACAGAAGGTTGTGGGTTCAAGACCTGCAGGAGCCCTAAGGTCGACTCGGACTTACTTGCTAGAGGGCGGTGATAAAATGAGCAGTGGTAATATGCTGCGACAAGTCAAACAGGCACGCTACGCGATGCATTAGCCTCGTATTGCACGCCTGGCTGAGGGTTATTGAAACGGAGATCAGCGCCGCCCTACTGTATGAGCCCGTGACGCTCGGGAAGGACTTTGACATTATAGTAGCGTGGCAGTATTGCCAGCCATGATAGTGGACATCATAGAAGTTTACTGATTGCTTGATTGTGTGGGGTTCAAATCTCAGCCCACAGCGGAACCTTTATGCAAATCACCCAGATGGCTCAATCATGAATAAGCACAAGACAATGGGGACGGCTGATGTCAAGAAAAATCGAAGGTGCTAACTGTTCGATTCTCTTGTGTAGGTACATTCAGCCTGTGTAGCAATCTTTTCGTTATGATTTTATCCGTCTTTGATTGTATTTCAGACGGGTCCAATTACTTGGCCGAGCCGGCCTGTGGTCGACCGCTTGGAATGAAGTTCGACCCAGATGGCTACCTGGTTGTTATTGAACCATACTCTGGTTTATACCGAGTAAATGTAGCCACAGGTGACAACAAATTACTTACTTACTAGTGTTATTATATATTATATGCTTTGCACAATCCTAAATCGATTTTCCCAAAACATTTTTATCAAATCCGCCACTGCGACTAAGTCTTTGCTGCCTTGTCGATGTCTTTTGTTGTTGTTGTTATCGTTGTTGTTGTTGTTGTTGTTGTTTGAAGGTGATGTTCACTTGCTGCTGCCATCTGGTGTCATGATTGACGGGCGCCCGCTGAACTTTTTGAATTCTCTTGACATCGCGTCCGACGGGAACATCTACGTCACCGACAGTTCCACGTATCAACGTAGAGATTTTGTGATGGATCTACTGGACGGGAGACCAACCGGAAGGTCAGCCGCTGTAGAATTTGGGCCGGAGATAAAATTTGGGCCAGAGATAGAATTTGGGCTAGAGATAGAATTTGGGCTGGAGATAGAATTTGGGCTGGAGATAGAATTTGGGCCAGAGATAGAATTTGGGCCAGCGATAGAAATTGGGCCAGAGATGGAATTTGGGCTGGAGATAGAATTTGGGCCAGAGATAGAATTTGGGCCAGCGATAGAAATTGGGCCAGAGATAGAATTTGGGCCAGAGATTTTGTCGGGCATAGTAGATGTGCACAATTTATATTTCCCGAGAGTCACGCCAGGACATTTTAATAAGAACAAATTTGCCGTGTGTTAGGCTCCACAAATGTGTTCTTCGCAGATTATTTCAGCGCATGCCAGATATGTGTTGCCGCTTGTTCTGTGACGGGGTGTGACAAACGATGGTTTAGCTAGTATGATGTGCTGAAGTGGGTTCCTAGTGGAGTTTATTTCCCCAACGGATGTTAAATCGATTTTATTTCTGTGATTATTATTATTATCTGTGCAGACTTTTACGCTACGACCCGGTCAGGAACTCGACCGAGATTCTTCTGGACGGGCTTCGCTTTGCAAATGGAGTGCAGTTGTCAAGATATGAAGACTTCATTCTTGTCTGTGAAACGTTTGCCGCAAGAATTATGAAGTTAGTGGTAGTGGTACCCAGAGATATTTTTACACCCCTTAAGCCCCCAACATCCCCAATTTGAGACCGACACCCCCCAGCACCACCCAATCTGAGCCGGGCATTACCTTTTTTTTCCTTGTCAGAATATTTTAGGCAGGGACAAGGGACAATCTGTTGAGCCGTGGATGACCTTTTTTTCTTTTCTTGTCACACTTTTTCTGGAGGGTCTGACCCCACAGAATACACCGACACCCCCTAAATTGACAATCCTAGAAATAACCCTGGTGGTACCACTTTTGATTTTAAAAAGTAACCTTCAGTACGATCAGTTTTTATAAAAAGTGTAAGCTCCATTTGTTAGAATTTTGTATATCTGGTCGTTAATGCGTCAGTTTTTTTTTACTTGGGAGTTGTATTTGTTAGAATTTTTTATTTCTTTGATCTCAAGGTACAACATCAAAGGGATCAAGGCTGGGCGTGCGGAAGTATTTGTCGAGAATCTTCCAGGATTGCCAGACAACATAAAGTCGAGTTCCAGCGGTGGCTTCTGGGTGGCTATGCCGACCGTTCGGTTCCAGGGAATGAAAATCAGCGTGTTGGATTTTCTTGCCTCCCGAACTTTTACACGATTTCTTTTAAGCAAGGTCAGTCGGTACGCGATGTTCGCCTTCTCTTTAAATTGAAACGTAAGTAAGTAGGTGAAGATTTGTTTGTATAAACCACTTAAAATCACATTTATTATTATTATTATTATTATTATTATTATTATTATTATTATTATTATTATTATTATAGACATTTGCAGTTAAGCCTGGATTGGATCAGTCCATTTCTGTTTGTTTTGATGACTTTTTCTATGTGATATTCTATTACATTTACATTACAACTCTGTCTTTAGCTGTACAGTGTCGTCTCTTTGGACTCGCTCTCTCCGTCGCACGGAACGATGGTAGTGGAACTGAACGGAAAGGGTGAGATTGTTCGCACTCTTATGGACCTCGAAGGAAAGAATCTCCAGTGCATCTCCGAGGTGGAAGATGTCGTCGGCGTTCTCTATTTCGGGTCTTTCCGTTCTTCGTACATGGCGCGGCTGGATTCCAGCAGACTTTAGGCGAAATCAAAATTGCGAGGGATCTGTTGCGATGCGCGTGTTTTGGTGGATTTTTTTGGTCAGGAAAGGAAATGTTGTCTTCCATGGTAATATGTTTAAGGTGTTATTTTCAAATTGTGATTCTGGTACGGTTTCTTTTCGACTTGGTTTGCGGTTTTTCATGTTGGTTTCTGGTGTCTGAGGCTAATGTTGAAGGTATTTTGCATGTCCTTGTATTCAGAGTTGATAATTTCATACCGATGTCAGCTGGAAAGATCTTAATTTCTGGATTATTGGGAATTATTTTCTCATTTATTCTTGATGATCCTACAAATACTGTTTCTGTGGAACCCTAACCCTAAAATCAAACAAAAGACAATTTCAAGGAGAAATAGGTTCATAAGATTACCTCTCTGTTGCCATGGTAACTATAGTATTTAAGCCCTTGTCGATATATTTTTGGTAAGTTTACAGTGTTGGTGTACGGTAATAGAAAATACAGTAGTAATTTTACGTTTGTAGGAATTGATTGTAGTTGTATTCAGATGTAACTGTAATCAGTCTTGTGTAACCTAGTATGGTAATTCAGCCTGCTCTTATACATCAAAATTAGTGCTTCCTTTGAAATGAATCAAATGAAATGACGACTTTGTGTGTTGAATTGTGCGATGACCCGCATTTTTTGCTCAAATACAGCCTCCCTGTTTAAAGATGCTAGAATATTTTGTGCAAATATAATGAGTCTTATGTATTGCTTTGGCAACAAAGGGTCCAAACATGTTTGCCACCCAGGGATATTTTTACACCCCTCCTAACACCCCCTAACATCCCCCTAACACTCCCCAATTTGAGGTCGACACCCCCAAAATTTGGTAATGTGACAATGGTGGTATGCATACAAAATGCATACTATTTAGCTCTGGACACCCCCCTCCCCCCACACAATTTGAGGTTGACACCCCCAAATTCACAATCCTAGAAATATCCCTGTTGCCACCACATTTTACTCGGCAGTCATCTTTATTCTATTAATGTATCATTGTTTTGCCTTGTCCTTTATTATGTTGTCACAGATGTTTTTATGTCCAATGTAACTGACCTGCATGTTTGCCTAATTCAACAATATTTCCATGTAGCCTTTCCAAAAGTTTTAGAATTTTCCAGATTGCCAAATGCGATGCAGTGACTTCAGTTATTCTATCCACCATGAGCAGTGGCGTAGCCAGGATTTCCGGAAGGGGGTTTGGTTTTTGGTTTTGACCGTGACCAACTTTGGAAAAATCTTGCAAAAAACGTTTTTGCCTCTATTTTTAAAGTTTTTTTCCTGACAAGCAAAATAAACGTCCTCGCCTCTTTTTTAGTTTTTTAGCCAAGGGGGGTGACCCAAAGTCACGTCAAAAATTAAAAATGCATAGAAACTCAATCAAAATATTTTTCTCGGCAGCCAATGGGGTTTTGACCCCCCCGCCCTTAATCCCCTCTTGGCTACACTACTGACCATGAGTATCTATATATCGTCCTTTAGATCTGGTCTTATGACGTACCTGTTTGGATTTTAACCTATCCCCTTTGATTGTTCAGATTGGATTTGGTGCGCCATAGAAGTTCATTCATTCTTCGATCGATCGATCGATCAATTGATATCTAAGTTTGAGGATTATGGTTCTATTGGCTGTTTGGTATTATAATATAATATAATATAACAAGGTTTAAAGTGGTTCAGTAGGGACTGCCCTGTGTGAGGACCTAATGTACAGTATAAGTAGGTCGAAATGTCGATACATGTATGTGACCTATCTGTACTATCGGCTATAACAACATGACAATCAAAAGTCGATACACACACAGTCTGTCTGTCTGTCTGTCTGTCTGTCTCTCTCTCTCTCTCTCTCTCTCTCTCTCTCTCTCTCTCTCTCTCTCTCACACACACACACACACACGTTGAACTGCAGTGATTTTTTTGTGTTTTTGGCGAAGAGAAGTATGTCTTGAGCCGATTCTAGGTTCTGGCTTAATACAATGTACTGGATCGGTCTGGAGTATTGATTGAGGAGGTTTCTAGTGAAAATAAACTGGCGAGACATTTTAATATCTTTGCCTTACCAATTTCAATGTTGGTTCTAGGTACATAAAAGGTACATAACATAGGTACAGCAAACCCTGTTGAATGAGAATATTTTGAGTGGTAATTAACATAGATTTCAAATATTGAGGTTGGCCCGACACGGGTATTCTATACAGGGGCGCCGCAGGGTTTTGTTGACTGGATGGGTCTAATGCAATCTACACAGCCAGGACCCGGCTCAGACTACCCCTCAAACGCCCCTCCCCCAAATCAAAATTTCTCTGCGTATTTGCACGATTTGCTTTGGTGCCCCTGCCCGAGGCTGGGTGGGTCCGGACCCGCGGACCCACCTCCCAAACGCCGCCCCTGATTCTATAATGTTTAAACCATTTGACTGGTCTTAATTGAATACAATTCTCTGTTCTACCCGCAGCCGGTGTAACTTTTCAAGAACATGGTTAATACGACGATGAATACGACGATGCTTACGAGTTTTGTAATGGCCAGGGCAATTCTTTATGGCCTTGATACATGCATGTATAAGTAGGTCGAAATGTCGATACATGTATGCGACCTATCTGTACTATCGGCTATAACAACACGACAATCGAAAGTCGATACACACACATACACACACAGTCTATGTCTGTCTGTCTGTCTGTCTGTCTCTCTCTCTCTCTCTCTCTCTCGTTGAACTGCAGTGAATTTTTTGTGTTTTTGGCGAAGAAAAGTATGTCTTGAGCCGATTCTAGAAATGCCATCTTCCTTACAAGATGCTGGCTGAACGGTAGTGGTAACTAAAGCAGTAGCGTCATTTCACACTTTCTTGGGGCGAGATAATTTTTGGTCCAATTTGGGCAACTTTTGACATTTTTGGAGCAGTTTTGGCAAATTTGGGGCCATTTTTGCTCATTTCACATTTATTTAATTAATACATTATACATTATTTCTTCATTTCCTTGGGGGAGCCACGGCCCTCTGCCCCAAATGACGCCACTGAACTAACCCAAAAGACGAACGGACGAAATAACAAAGAGAAAAAGAAAGCAGAACAGACATTTTGCCTGAGTTTTTTTACTTTTCCGAAAGAAGAATTCAACGAATCTACGCACATGCGAGGGACATTCGATATAAAACTGGGGGTTTGGAGTTTCAACCCCCGCCCAATGGGGTCTTACATTCCCTTAAAATGGGCAATCTCATGTACTTAGATCGAATATGTGGGCCTGCCTTCTCAAAGTAACAGACCGATGCATAGGCCAGTAGCAGTTCCACGTGGCGGATGAATGGGGATGCATCCCCACCGGACATTTCCGGAATTTTTTGCTTGTGAACCTATTTTTGGGTAAAAGTCAAGTAAAACTACGGGAGGAAACTGCGGGTGACCTTTTTGCTTGTCAGCCTATTTTTCTTTAAAAGTAAAAATTAGTGGAAAAAATTCCCTTTTGTCAGCCTTTTTCGGCAAAGTTTACTGATTTTTTTCCTATTTTCATCCCCGCCCCACCAACTTCCTATGAATTCATTTCATTCCCCCCCCCCAACAAGAAATCCTGGAACTGCCACTGGCATAGGCATAGAGTTTGTGGAATAAATATAGGTATTGGCAGGGAGGCTGTAAGCCGCCCTGCCAATACCTATATATATATAATAGCCTCCCTGGTATTGGCTATCTCAAACGCCCTAGGACCGCGCCGAGGTCCGAAAAATCATATTTCCAATTATTATTAATGAATTTGATAAGTTGTTGAGGTCAATCAACTTGAACTTTTTCTTTCGAACCCCTTGGCCCTATGCAGCCGTATGTCTGGGAAAATAATTCGAATATGTCTAGGAACGGTCATGAATTTGAGTGGGGTGGAGGGGCGGTGGTCACCTAGAAACGTTTGCTTTGTTGTCATTGTCCAAAATTATCGATCAGTTTCTCTCTCTCTCTCTTTCTCTATATCTATCTATCTATCTATCTATCTATCTATCTATCTATCTATCTATCTATCTCCCGCATGTCGTCTGCCTGCAGCTCTCAAGGTCTCTGCATGGCAAACGGGTTTGACCGATCTGTACTCTTGCTGTGTTTTATCTTTTCGATCATCTTCGATCTGTTTCTCTTTAATTAATAATGACTTTCGACTCAACTGCCCGTTCGTTAAAGGCTTGCTGCGTCTATCTTGGCTAGATATATGGGGGGCCTACATGTCGGTAACAACACCATCATCTTTCTCCGAGACGATGATGTTTATACCGACATGTTATCATGAGTGCGTTCAGTCATCCTGTACGCAAATAAACTCGAACGTGCTGTAGTTTTGGCGGTTTTCAGCCTATCGACTGGACTTGTTGACGTGGTAAAGAAGTGACGTCATATTAGGCGTCGTCGAGAGTCATCATGACGCAGACGGTGACGTTCGGCGTCAGGACGAAGTTTCGGATTTTTGGTGGTCGAAGCGGGGTAAGAACTTTAATGGTGAATACATCGCTGAAGCTTACTTTATGTCGAAAACAATACATTCATTTAGTGATATTATAGTAGTAGTAGTAGTAGTAGTAGTAGTAGTAGTAGTAGTAGTAGTAGTAGTAGTAGTAGTAGTAGTATTCGACGATTTGTGAAGCGCCGTAACATAACCATCAGCCAAAACAAAAAGCGCTGTACAGTCAACAGTCAACTATACGATAGAGGGTGTACAAATACGTTTTTAGGTCTTTAGCGAATATATATATATATATATATATATATATATATACTAGGTGTTTACCCGTCAAAAATGACGGGGGAGATTGGCTGTTTTACCACCCAATTTTGCGCAAATGCAATAGCATTTTGCGCAATTAATTGTCCTTAACTCGCCGCCTTTTCCTTCAACCGAGTTAACGCCCATTCGCTTGAATTTTTTGAAACTTGATAGTCAAGGTAAGTGTACTTATTTGGCAGTGTCGAACGACATGCAGTGCTTGATTCTCTTGTTTGCTGTGCTGCTCACTGGACTTTGTTTTGTTTTGCACGGAGGGTTAGAAAGAGGAATAAAAAGCTAAACAATGGTGCAAACCTCATCTTCTTAGCTCTTATATAGCCTGAGATATAGCAAATTCAAAAAAATTAGGAAACTTTCTCAGAATTCAAAACTTTCGCGAAATTCACCGATAATACTTATGTTCAAACTTTGGGGTCATCGGGTTAGAATTGATAGATCTTTGCCAAATGTCAACCGATTTTCAAACTTTTTGGTTTATTTTGTTCCTCTGACATACCTTTATAACTTTGCCGCTGACCAAAGTGGGGTTACCGCTGAAAATATTTTGCTAGGGGGCTTTAAAAAATTTTCGGGGGAGAGGGTGATATTTTAGGCCGTAAAGTGGACTCTATCCCCAATTTTTTGTTTTGCACGGACGGTTAGAAAGAGGAATAAACAATCTAAACAATGGTGCAAACCTCATCTTTTTAGCTCCTATATAGCCTGAGATATAGCAAATTTAAAACGTTACAGCAATCATTTCTGAAGAACGCTTTTCCAAAAATTAAATCCCCAGTACGGTGATTTATGTCTGAAAATTTAATCCCCACTTGAGGGTTAAATTTAAAAATAGGTATTGAGGCTAGGAAGAAATAAATATATATATAATAACGGGGGCAGGGCATTGGGAAAGAGAAGGGAGGTTTAGGAGGAGGAAAGTGGGTTGTACGGGTTTTCGGAGCAGCGTTGTGTAGGTTTGGGAACGGGGTTTGGGGCCGGTGGGGTAGGGCGGAGCGGTGATGGGTTGGGGCCGGGGCGATTGGGAGAGGGATGGAGAGAGGTACAGGGGTTGGGGAGGGGTGGGGAGAGAGAAGGAACGGGGGTTTGGGGCCTGTCGGGCATGGCAGGGCGGGTATGGGTTGGAGCCTGGGCGATTGGGAGAGGAATGGGGAGAGGGAAGGGGAACGGGGTTTGGGGCCGGGGCCGGAATGGGTTGGGGCCAGGGCGATTGGGAGAGGGATGAGGAGAGGGAAAGGGATGGGAGAGGGAAGGGAACGGGGGTTTGGGGCCGGGGCCGGAATGGGTTGGGGCCAGGGCGATTGGGAGGGGATAGGTAGAGGGAAGGGGGATGGGGAAAGGGAGGGGAAAGGAGGTTTGGGGCCGGGCAGGGAATGGGTTAGAGCCTGTGCGATTGGGAGAGGATGGGGTGAGGGAAGGGGACGGGGTTAAGCTGCAATTAAGACGCTTCGTTAAACGCTCCGTTGATAATATTATACAGTTTTGATTAAACAATATTTGGTTGTCAATGACAACAGCGTCTTGCAAAATCTGCCGTGTATCGTGACCGACAGACAGATTCGCCGGACCGGACATCGAGAATTATATAATAAGATATATATATATATATATATATATATTAAGCTGTTGCAAATTTTGATTTTCAATTACTTTCAAGTGGTTTCATATGAGCTTTTACTTACTTATTATGAATGTAATAATGTTTTTGTTTGAAAGATCATCAAAGTTCATAAATTTTTAACATATGTTTTTCATATACTTGTCTAGCAGATTTCTTAAATCTATCGATACTCTATTAAATTTGAAGACACTGCCATAAAACAAGAATGTGCTACAAAGGCGACGTCAGCTACAAAACGAAAATATGGGGAAGCCCAGCAGTTTTTTCATATCAAAGTTACCGAAGGAAATTAGAGATACATGGACGATGCAAGATGTTCCTGTTATTACATTGATATCAATCACTATTGCAAACATGGGCCTTCACCTTCTGAATTTAAAACTGCTCATCCATGACAACCCTCGTTATTCCATAATGCTAATAATGCAAAATTAAAATCACATTTTCGTGTGTCCCCAGCTTAGCTGAGTCAAACTGTACTAGAATTGTCAATATATTCTGCCTCAATTCTATTCTAGAGCATTCGAAATGCCCCGAAAAATGGTGAGCCATTTGAAACGACACTATACAAAGTCTTTCAGAAATCTGTTCTCTCTCAAGTGTCTAAAAATTCGAACGAGAGATAAGAAGAGGCTTAAGAGAGCTGGTTTCTTGTATGACAAGTTCTATAGACCACAAAAATATTATATAATTGATACCCTGTTTGACATATGACAAAGCAAGGATTAGTGCTACAGTAGGCTATAGATATGCAAACTTCAGAAGAGTGTTGAAACAAATTAAAACCACATTTTCGTGTGTCCCCAGCTTAGCTGAGTCAAACCGTACTAGAATTGTCAATATATTCTGCCTCAATTTTATTCTAGGGCATTCGAAATGCCCCGAAAAATGGTGAGTCATTTGAAACGACACTATCTGAAAATGTTTAATTCACACGTCTGCCAATACCATTCTCTGTAGTTTAAAAATGTCCAATTTAAGCAATAGATAATGCCACAGGCAAAATTCTGAATGTCAAGCACTTTTGATATGCAAGAGATAGTGCTCTAATTTTTCAAAAAACTTGATAAGTAGGTGCTCTTCATTTGCCTGTCAAAAGTGCTAGCCATTCACACGTCTGCCAATACCATTCTCTGTAGTTTACAGAGGCGGATCTAGGGAAGGGCAGGGGGTTCACATGTTCCCCGGGCGCCGAGGTGAGAGGAAGAAACACTTGCGAGAACCTTTTTTTTTCTCGTCAGCACTATACGAAGAGAGAGTTGAGGGGCGCCGAAAACGATGTGAGGACCTTTTTTGCTTGTCAGTTGTTAGGGGCGCCAACGTACACTTTGTCCCCGGGCGCCGAATACCCTAGATCCGCCTCTGCTCTCCCTTTTCTCCTGTACTCCTGACGAGCAAAAAAATTTTTTAAAATTAAAAATAAATAGGTCGCCGCACTTGTTTCTTCTTATTTATTATGTATTTGACTGACCCCAAAATCCCGATTTTGGCGCCTTTCCCCCACCTCGGCGCCCTAGGTCATATGCCCTTTGCCCCCTCGCTACGCCTCTGGTCGAAGGTATGGACATGCTGCAGTGTGGCGAGCAAAATAAAATAAAGGTCATCACCACATTTTTGCGCTGCTTTGCCCATGCAGTTTTATAAACTGTTGCGGACGAAAATTTTACACATTGCCCCGGGCGCCAATTCCCGCCAAATACTCTAGTTATGGCTCTGATGCGTCTTCAATGTACAGTACTCTATGTACAGTCAGTGGCGGCTCCAGGATTTGGCAAGTGGGGGGCGTTGGGGTGGCAACTTCTAATCATGGGGGCCAACCATTTGTTGTTAGGCATGTAGTATTAAATATAGGGTCCCAACAGGGGGCCACTGGGGGTCAGGCACTCAATAGGGGACACGCCTCCCCCCCGGACCCCCCTGCGGAGCCGCCACTGTATACAGTGTTTACTCTAGGCCTTCTCTGGGGAGAATCCAGAAGGGCAGTACATCTATCTCAAGCATTTTCACCCCCAGGGGTTGTGAAAATATTTACAAATAGCCTAAACAGGGTAGCGGCGATTTTCTTTTTCTGCGCTGCATTCATCTAAGATAAGTACTCGGCTGGACAATGCCCTGTCCTGTCCCACGTATTTTTTTATAGAGGAAAGTCTTTTTTTGCCGTTCGATCAGTTTCTGTGGCTTTGCTGATCTGTGTCGCGGCTGCCGCCGTTGCTTTTATAATAAAATAACGGAACTCCGGTTTGCCACGGAATATTGTTAACCGAACGAAACCATCGACTGTGGTTTGTTTATAGGAGTTGAAAAGCGAGCATCGCTTGCATCGCAAAGGCTCTTCTCGGCTCGAAACATCGCCTTAGGAAGTTAGCGTCTGTACTCGCCCCCTCTCCGGGAGTCCCCCCCCCCCCATCTTGCTCCTTCTTTCCTCCCTCTTTTCTTCCCATGCAGCCCATCCAAGGACCTGAGAAACTGGGTCTCTTCGACGGAGCGAAGTATATAGGCCTACACTCTTTTCACCTGTGCGTCTTCTTGGATGTTCCTCTCCGTCCTGCATAATTATTATTATTATTTTCGGCTAATACACTTGCTTCTTCCTCCTCCTCCTCCTCCTCCTCCTCTTCTTCTTCTTCTTCTTCTCTTCTCTTCTCTTCTTCTTCTTCTTCCACTTCTTCTTCTTCTCTTCTTCTTCTTCCTCCTCCTCCTCCTCTTCTTCTTCTTCTTCTTCTCTTCTTCTTCTTCCTCCTTCTCCTCCTCTTCTTCTTCTTATTCTTCTTCTTCTCTTCTTCTTCTTCCTCCTCCTCCTCCTCCTCCTCCTCTTCTTCTTCTTCTTCTCGGAGGGCCGGGAGGGGTGTATAGAGTTTTTCTTGAGCGTCGAACGGTTAGTCGGTTCCAAGTTTGCCAACCTCCGTCCCCTCGGGCTTCGCCGTGGATTCGTCCCCTTTTGCCCCCCCCCCCCCCGGAGAGGGAGAGGGGTGGAGACAGCCGAGAGAGATCTTATGGTCGAGACTCGAGATAATATCTATTTAGCAGCAGCGATAACACGAGAAAAGAGAAGGTTTCTGTTATTTTGAAGGAAAATACATTATAGTCTACATTGGTTTCGTCTGGAATTCGGATGTTTTTAGCTTGCACGAATGTGAGCGTCTAACAGAATCGAAATCGCGGACTCTTAACTTGAGTTTTACGATGCTTTTGTCATCCAAAGATCACAGATAGGCCTAACTGAAGAAACAAAACAATATTTTGACTGATAACTTATATTAATTAACCGCTCGGTCTTTTTACGACGTCGCCCTGCCCATGATGGCCTCAACGAACGCTAAAACTAGGTCGGGTTGTCACGTGGCCCAAGGTCGGTCAAAGGTCAAGCGAGACGAGCTGAGTTCGACGCCAGAAGACTCGGTGAGTGGTGCAAAACATAACACACACACACACACACACACACACACACACACACACACACACACACACACACACACACACACACACACACATATATATATATATATATATATATATATAATATATATATATATAATATATATATACCGAATATGTACTGTATGTATATATATATACTGCATATGCATATTGAATTCTATGGTGCATGCCGTTATCAAAGTTAGAGAGGTTTTTAAAACGCGATTAGTTTATTAGCCTACTGTTTGTATATATATATATATATATATATATATATATATATATATACTGTATAGTGTATTTACAGATGTTTCGAGTAATACACGCACAGACGTTTAGGGTCTTGATAAGGAGCTATCAATGTCCTTGTGGCGCAAACCTTTCTATTAGTTGCAGATATCACAGGGATCGGAGGCTGTTTGGAAAATGTTATCTTCATTTTTTCCGTATACATTGAACAGAAGCAAACAGGGTGACGCAAAACCCGGACTATATCGAATGCAAACCTGAATGTGACTATAGTCCGGTTTTTTGCGCCACCCTGTAGAAAGCATTTTTATATCGCGCTGCGCTCTTTGCAGCCACGGAAAGCTGGACTAGGAGGACTTCTTCAGAACCGGTCCTAGGCGTATAGGCGAAGTAGGCGGATGCCTACGGCGGCACTTTTTTTTGGGGGGGGGGGGCATTTTTGAAGTGAAATATTTGACCGTTAATAATATTTGATGATATTGCGGGCACGATTCTGATGATAGAGCTCCGAACTTACTCTGAACTTACTAGAATAAGCTGCTGCACTGCGCCAAGCTTTCGGACAGCGCTATAGAAATTTCATGTTTACTTATTTACTCACTTACTTACTTACCTCAAAAAAGTGACGCATCGAAGCATGACGTCCGACCTTCGAACCTTCGACTGCAGACCTTCGAACGTCAATCAACATTTAGCCCAGCCTAAGTTCCTACGTCATATTAGTAAGGACTCTTGGAAGACGCTTCAAAACAATAGTATAATAAACTGTCAGACTTAGAGACTACAGAACACACGCCTACATGGGCCCAGGCCTACACGTTAAAGACGGACTGCATAGTATAGAAGCACTATCAATCGACATCTTCTATCATATTAAAATCGTTATTCTGTATGTCTGTTACCTTCAAGCTTTCTGATTGGTTGACTATTGGTAGACCGTTTAGTCCTTATGTTTCATCTAAGATTCTAAGCTTACAATAAAGCGTAAACCAAGGCTTTTCTTTACGGTGGCAAAGTTCTTCTTAACCATCCGAGTGGATCTTGTAACATCGCCACCTTCTTACCTTCATTGACATGTCAGCGTTGTCAAAGCGCTTTTGACTTTGGTATTTTTAACTCTGCTACAGCGCTATATAAATCTCCAGGTTTAACATAACATAACTTAACATAACATAACGCACCAAACACAATACTTAATTATTAGGAAGCTTAAATATTTCTCAAATGTTAAGCCTGTTATTACTCAATAGGCCGCCGTCTAGTACAGTGGCGTAGCGTGACTTTTGGGGGCCCGGGGGGCATCTTTGACATGGGGGCCCCAGAGTTTCGAGCTGACGAGCAAAAAAAAGGTCCACACCACATCATTTCCATCATTTCTAGGGTTAGGGTTAAGTTTGGTAGTTTTAACTCTGCTACAGTTAACCTAACCTAACCCTAGCTTAGACCTCTTAACATAACGCACCAAACACAATACCACTTATTAGACAGGGGGCAGTCAACAAAGTGCCCCCCGCCCCCTAGTTACGCCACTGGTCTAGTATTATTAATTGACATTGACAATGTTAGGTTTCAGTTGCATGTCGGTTGCTGACTTGCTTATAGTTCAAGCTAAGTAAAATTTCATGCTTACTTAATGTAAAGTGTTTATACTGCAAAGAATTAATAAAGCGGCAATTCTTGCGCATGAACAAGAGCACGTCGACATCTTCAGCGAACGGATAGATTACCGCGTCTCTTAGTTGGACACACTGTGACCAGCGCTGGAAGAACACGCCTTCAGAAGTCGTTGGGTTTGAGTGTTACACAAGAAGTTTTTACGAAGGGTTCGAAGACCAAACTAACCTTAGAAGCAGTGTTTTATCCAGAGTCCGGGCCTTTGGGGGAATTTAAGCCGTTGGGAGGGAGGAGAATCGACTTAGCTGGAGGGCAAGACACACAGTTCAATGCAAAATTTGTGTAAGTGCTGGGATTGGGGGAGGGTGTTGAGGCTTTGTGGAGGGAGAATCCCCCCTAACAGGCCTGTATAAAACACTGCTTCGAAGGTTCGAATCTTCGTTGCACCACTACTTTAAAATGCCTGAAAAATTGCGCTACACTTTATTACATTACACGAACAGTACGAATAGACGTGG
The DNA here is from genome assembly GCA_018105865.1 of Metaphire vulgaris. Taxonomy (NCBI): domain Eukaryota; kingdom Metazoa; phylum Annelida; class Clitellata; order Crassiclitellata; family Megascolecidae; genus Metaphire; species Metaphire vulgaris. Next base: position 2,111,118 of record CM030840.1, read on the forward strand.
ACATATAGCGGACAATTTTTCCATTTTAAGGGGCGACACCTATAATCGTATTATTACATTGTTTGTGGGTGAGGGCGGCAACATTACTTCTCGCATTTTCTATTTAAAAATTCGTCTGAACGGCCCTGCTGTGGAAGACTTATCCAGTGGAGAGACGGAGTAAATTAAGAACCCGATTGCAGAATCTTATCAGCTTCTCGACCTTGAAGTTGGAGTCTCTCTCTCTCTCACTCTTATCGGAGCCTTCTCTCTCTTCTCTCTCTCTCTCTCTCTCTATCAATTTTCTCCTCGTATATCAACTTGTGTATGGTGGGTGACACTGGCCTTGAAATAGATACATGCACTGGCGAACCGTGATTTGTAAAAAAATCCAGTCAGACTCATACTCTAGCGAGCGTAGGGTCCGGCGCTGATCTCCGTATCACACAGGCAAGCGTGCAGCGACGCATGTGTCCTGTCTTATGTCATTAATCTAGAGTTGTTTGCCATTGTTTTCTCTAGACCAGCGTTTACCTTCGTCACTGAAGGTACTCCTCGTTTACCGCCGCCGTCCAGCGAGTGAAGGCTGCGTTGACCTTTTCACATTTATAATTGGGTTTAATTTGTGTAGCGCTGCCGTTCCCCCTCCCCCCCTCCCTACTCCACCCCACATCTGGATAATCAGCCGTTAGAAGCGACTCTCGAGGACCCACGGACAGGGTTATTTCTAGGATTTTAAATCTGGGGGTGTCGGTATATTCTGGGGGGGACCATCCTTGCCGAAAAAGGCCTGACAAGCAAAAAAAGATCATCAGAGGCTCATATTGGGGGTTTTAGGGGTGTCGGTCTCAAATTGCGGGTAGGGGGTGTTAGGGGTGCAAAATATCCCTGCACACGGGGAATCACTTAGTTCCCCTCCCCCATGCAGAGTCCAGAGAATGGGTGAGACAACCAGTGACGTGCCAAAGAGTGGGTAGCAGCCCGGGGATCGAGGTAAATATGGATGCCCCCCGCCACCTCGGTGTTAGGCGTTAAGGGGCAAAAAGTTCGCCGAGACAACTTGGATGCCTTTATCCGGCGTGGATGCCCCGGGGTCAAATCGATAATTTCAAGGGGTTTCGTGTATAAAAAGAGTTTTGACGACCAAAAAAGGTAGCCAGGCCAATTTGGAAGCCCCATCTGGTGTATGCCCGGGGCCACCGCCCCCTCCCCCGCCCCTCTGCATGTCACTGTAGACAACAAAGAGGGAGACGCAGGTCAAGGGCAAAGGAGAGAGGAGAGGGAAGAGGCGAGCACAGTGTTTCAACCAGGCCTATTAGGGCCAATTTAGGGGAGATCCCTCCGCCACCCCAAAAAACCCAAAATCCCCCCAACATAAGTCCAACATAACGTCGTCAAGTTTAACACCTCGTCCCCTCACACGTGATTCATCAACACTAATCAATGTGGGTGCTCATGATATCTAATGTCAGGCATTTGTCTCTTATATATATATATATATATATATATATATATATATATATATATATATTGTTTTGTTTTGAGAGCATTGTAACTGGAAATCCAATTGATTGGATGCGGTTCTCTGTTTGCTGTGAATCAGTGCCTATGGAGGTCCTCTGGTGACTGACTGTATAATATCATATGCAGAATCAGG
>CM030840.1:2115253-2175253 GCA_018105865.1 Metaphire vulgaris
AAGGGTCAGTTTGAGTCCGGGAAAAGTTTGAGAAATGTTGGAGATGAAGAGTAAGTCTATCACTGAATAATTGAAGTGTTGTGAGGTTTCATGAGTTTTGTCAGGTTTCCTCATATATTTGTAGAAGATTTGGTTCAGTTCTATCTAGGTCTACAGCGGTAACAGCGCCACTTCGTAGTGTAGCCAGTGGCGGCTTCACGGGAGGGGCTGCGGGCTCCCTATTGAATGCCTGGTCCCCAGTGACCCCCCCCCCAGTTGGAACCCTAAACTTACTGCTACATATCTATCAACAAATGGTTGGCCTATATGCTTAGAAGTTGCAACCCCAACGCCGCCCTCCCTCCCCTCACTTGCCAAATCCTGGAGCCGCCACAGAGTGTAGCGAAGCACCAGCCGATTGAGCTCCAAATCCCAAAGGAAGCCAAAATCCAGGATAACCAGGTCATATCCTGGATTTGACCGACCTGGATCTTGTGTGATTTGGTCTGGTCTGTCACCGGCTGGCGCTTTTATTCATTGAAGGTGGCGCTATAGAAGTTCAAGATCAGATTAGGTTTAACGAGAGAGAGAGAGAGAGAGAGAGAGAGAGAGAGAGAGAGAGAGAGAGAGAGAGAGAGAGAGAGAGAGAGAGAGAGAGAGAGAGAGAGAGAGTTACAGTCTTTCCTATTGTCTAGGAATCAGTCTATGTTGTAGCCATTCATTGCTTAATCAGTACCTCTCCCTCCACCCTCCCACCATCGCCGCTCAGCGCTTAGACCCGCAGCCTATGCTATTTATAGCACATAGGCCGTTAGTCCATTAGGCCCGCATACGCGGTGACGCTGCGCTGAAACCGAAGCGCGCGTTCGGCCTGGAGCTGCGGGTTCTCTGATTGGTTGACTATAGCGATCGATTGCCGACTGTCTGCAGTCGACGGGTGCTATATAAATGGAGAAAGACGCGAAACTTTTCAGCGGCTACGTCTCCAAAGCAGTTCTGTCGTACGCGAGTGGATTACAGCGCCGGGGTGAGAAAGGAGAAAAATTCGGGAAAATCGAGAAAATTACCGACGAGAAATAATATTGCAGCATTTCACTGACGCGTTCACGCTCCATCGAGTCAAAGATCTTAGCACAACGTCAACGCACACACACAGTGAGTTCCAACACGGTGATTCCAGCTAATGCAGGCCTACAACGAGGCGCTTTTGGGAAATTTGGGATGGATGGAACATTGCGGTAGCCAATTACCTGAGAAATGAATGATACGTCATTACCTCTTACTATCATCATCATCATCATCATCATCATCATCATCATCATCATCATCATCATCATCATCATCATCATCATCATCATCATCATCTTCACTTTCTGCCTGCATGGCTGCAATAGTTAGATAGGCCTACTAATATAGGCTTATACCAGGCAGTGTTTAGTCTAGGCCGTTTCCGGGGGAAAGTTGGCCTTTCCCCCTACCGGAAATTTCAAATCCCCTTGGAAATTTTTGCATACTACTTGGACTAGCAGCAGCTCCCTAGCAGAATCCCCCCCGGCTTTGTCAATTCCTCTCTCCCCGGTTTTTTAAGTTTCCCCCCGGAGTCCAGGAGTCTAGATTAAACACTGATACCAGGAATGGTCAAACTGCGGATACTTCCTAGCAGAATCTGCAGCTCGCGAAAAGTTTATATTTTTGTAAGCAAATTAACAGATTAACAGAAGCATAGACTACCATTGCCACGTAACAGTAATAAAATTATTTGCCCGTTTGCCTATTCTATCATAGGCCTCATAAAAATAACCAGTTTAATTTAATAAGTGTTCATGTCTAATTGTGGCGATGCGGCTTCCAAGCTTTGGAAAATTTTCATTTGCGGCTCACACCTTCTATGGGTTTGGCCATACCTGGTATAGTAGTAGTAGTAGTAGTAGTAGTAGTAGTAGTAGTAGTAGTAGTAGTAGTAGTAGTAGTAGTAGTAGTAGTAGTAGTAGTAGTAGTAGTAGTAGTAGTAGTAGTAGTAATTGTTGTTGTTGTTTTCTTTCGTTGTTGTTGTAGTATTTTGTTGCTGTAATAGTATCGTTTATTGTTATAGTCAATAATATTAGGCCTATAATAATATTATTAATATTGTTATTGACTAGCGTTCGATTTATCGATGGTTAGGAGTTCTACCCCCTCCCTCCCCAAGTATTTGGAGTCCTTCTGGCCGTCTTCTGTTGCTGGGGAATGGAGCTCATGCCCCCGTTGATTTGGTTATCAATTAATAATATGACTCGGGAGCATATTTTTCCAACGCTAAACGAAGTTAATATATCAACGAATATTCTCTCGTTTGACCATTTGAATTATTATGCGTGATTGGCTATAGAGCAATAGGAAGAGATTTGTTGGCCTGTCTGTCTGTCTGTCTGTCTGTCTGTCTCTCTCTCTCTCTCTATCTCTCTCTCTCTCATTCTGTCTGTCGGTCTGTCTGTCTGTCTGTCTGTCGGTCTGTCTGTCTGTCTGTCTGTCTGTTGGTCTGTCTGTCTGTCTGTCTGTCTGTCTGCCTCTCTCTCTCTCTCTCTCTCTCTCTCTCTCTCTCTCTCTCTCTCTCTCTCAGCGTGAGACATTATTTTTAATGTCGCAGTCGACCGTCCAAGAGCTCTGCCTGACTTCACTTCTATGAGGGAGTTGGGTGAGTGGGGAGTGGGGAGGCGACGGTCAAGTCGCCCACTGTGTCCCCAAATGACTTGAAAATCGCCCGTCGCGAAAATTCGTTTACCAGTCAGTTGATCTGTCTGGGCGTCTGTGATTAGACTTTATCCAAGCGTTTGTCGCATCGCCCGAGACCGAGCAATCGAAGGCGCACCTGTTTGACGAATTAGGCGATACTGTCGTGTGTGTGTGTGTGTGTGTGTGTGTGTGTGTGCGTTTGGAGGGGGCGGAATCTGGGAATGTCTTCTTGTGAATGAATATTATTTCGTGACACGAGTCGAGGGGCATAGAGCTTTTATAGTATAGACTCTTTGAGCGGTCGAAATTAATGTCCCATGAACGACGGATGGTCGAGTGACTACGTAGATAAGTAAGTCAACATATGCAACAATGGATAAGCCATTTGCAATCATGATGTATATGAGAGAGAGAGAGAGAGAGAGAGAGAGAGAGAGAGAGAGAGAGAGAGAGAGAGACAGAGAGAGAGAGAGAGACAAACAGACAGACAGAGTCAGACAGCGAGAGACATAGAGAGAAACAGAGAGACAGAGACATACAGAGAGAGACATAGAGAGAAATAGAGAGAGAGAGAGACAGAGAATACAGAGAGAGACATAGAGAAAAACAGACTGACAGACAGAGTCACGCAGAGAGAGACATAGAGATAAACAGAGACAGACAGACAGACAGAAAGTCAGAAACTGATTATCGTAGAAACCCACGTTGTTGCCATGGAGACGTCTACGTCATCATGTCTTTCGTCCCAATCGAGTCCTTGTGGCGAAAGGTCGTCGAGTACGGAAATTCCCGCCTTCGTCTGACGTCATTTTCTTGGACGCAGAGCCTGAGTTTAGTTCAAGATTTATGACAACAACTGTCATAACTCGTAAATAATAACTATCGAAAAGGCACAGCCAGAAAGACAGACGGATATAGACAGACAGACAGACAGACAGACAGACAGACAGACTGACTGACTGACTGACTGACAGACAGACAGACAGACTGACGGAGAGAGAGAGAGAGAGAGAGAGAGAGAGAGAGAGAGAGAGAGAGAGAGAGAGACTTTCAGTGTACAGAGTTCATTCTTGTGGGTGGACGACATTTATATTGTAGTATATAGATGGTTGAAACACGCTCCAATGACATCTGTGACACAACTGTACTTGTGAGATAAGACAGAAAGGCGCTAGATAAATTATTTAGAAACGTTGTATTTGAATTCGAAATTGCGTGCTGCGTTTTATCTTTATAATTAATGACACTAATAATAATAATAAACAGTAACATTGCATGGGCGCCCACACATTTGGTGCAAGGGGGCACTTGCCTCCCCTGGTAAATACAAATCTATTTTTGTGACTAACTATATTTCCTTTTAACCGGTATTTTCACACTGAAACCACTACTGATAAACAAAATGAAATTGAGAAACTTAACTCTAACTATAAGAAACGTGGAATTGAATATCTTGAGAGCTATGTTAATTTAACCCCTTAACTGGGGATTCCGGATATATCCGTCCATTTTACATTGAGTTACAGTTAAATACACGGTTAACGGTGACCAGTGTGTCTTGCCCTCCGCTGGAAGAATTTCTGTGGGGGCGCCACTGTAACATTGTGAGTGTAATTTGAATTAGATTATGGAATGGGAAATCTTAATAAACTGCAGCAGAAATATTTTAGCGAAGCGTCTAGTTGATTCTTCTCCTAAATCAGCAATAACAGTGCTTTATCCCATTAGCGTAACCACGGGGGCAAATGGGGGCAACTGCCCACCCCCGGCCAAACCTTCCCCCAGACCATACCAGATTCGCGCAAATCCGCTGAGAAATTTTTTGTGGAGGGGTGGGTGGTGGTGTGGGTGGGTAAGGAATCTGACACGTCAGCCCCTTTTGCCCCCACCCCAACCAAAAATACTTGGCGACGCCACGGTTTTATTCCATATATTACTATCAGTTACGATTGCATTCATTGCAGGGAGTGCAACTGGAAGATTCACCTCCCGCAACCGGTTGCGCGTTGCACGAACATCAACAACAACAACAACAACAACAACAACAGACAACGAAAGTAATCTCGTTGTCCGGTTGCTATCAACAGGGAGCCGAAGCGGCCACAGACAACATCGACGCCATGACAGTTCAAGCGAACGACAACGTTTGGTGTCCCCCCGTTCACCACGCCGCTTCCGCCAAAAACGCGGAGAAAAAGTCACGTGACGCTAGCGGCAGCGTCGACCGGAAATCACGTGACCGTTCGGCGGACAGCTGCGATCGGAATCGAACAGTATCCGGTGCGGATTTAGACCGGAAGTCGCGTGTCGGCGGCACCACCCGGAAGTCGGATATTGCGGCGGCGACGGCGACGGCGACGGCGAAGGAGGGGGAGGCACGCCCTGAAGGTTCCGTCGGCGAGAGGAGCAGGGGGCCCCGGTCGAAGGCCGACGACTCGGGGGTCGGCCAGCGCCACGGAGTTCTTCCCTTCCGGCGGACGTGGTGCCGGTGGCGGCGGTGGCAGCGGTGGCAGCGGTGGATCGGAACCGGAAACGGACGGCGAGAGCGAGGGCGTTTCCTTCCTGTCGGCGCCGGAGACGATGCCGCCGAAGAAGCCGTGCAGAGATACGCGCAACAAAATGCGCTTCAAGAAGTTCTTCCGGCCTCTGCGCAGAAGCAAAAGCATCGGAAATGCTAAGGAGGCGTCCTCGTCTTCCTCATCCTCCTCATCCTCCTGTACATCATCGTCCTCCTCGTCCTCCTCTTCCTCCTCAACCTCCTCTTCCGCCTTCTCATTCCATAACAAGAGAAAAAGCGATGGGACTGTAAGACATATGCAGCTGTATTCAGTTAGACTACTACTACTACTGTATACTACTACTACTACTACTACTACTACTACTACTACTACTACTACTACTACTACTACTACTACTACTACTACTACTACTACTACAACTACGTAGTAGTTGTACTACTACTACTACTACTACTATACTATGGCACCCGTGCTGCATGGCACCCCAGACCCCCATGCTAGCCTACCCAAATATTAAACTCTAAATCCGCTTATGCACGTGACATAGATCTTAACTCTAAATTAACCGTGTTCTGTTTATTTAACGTTTAACCCCTTAACTGGGAATCCCAAATATAGCCGTCCATTTTACATTGAGTTACAGTTAAATACACGGTTAAGGGGTTAAATATTAGTTTTCGCCACTATTTTCCGAATACGGTCTTTTCGTAATGACGTTAACTACAAAATATCCGTCCAGATTCCGCGTTTGTTTTAAAATTTAAAATTTGATTTTTGAAAAGTTATTTTGTTGTTGTTTAACAGGACGACAGACAGTCTGTCGACACCGGAAGAGGCTCAATGGAGCCTCTTTCTGATCGGGAGATCGAGGAGGAGGGGGCGGTGATAAAGGAAACTCTGGACAAAGACAGGAAGAAGAAAAGCATGTAGGTGCACTTATGAATGATTGCCCCAGAGATGGCCATGGGTTCGGTTAACCCATGGGTTGGGTTGGGTTGGGTCAGAAAATGAGTCATGGTTTAAGAAATTGCAATGTATTACGGTGGGTTGGGTTGGGTCAAGTAACCCTATTGCCTACATGGGCTGGGTTTGGTTGGAGATGTGATGGGTTGGGTTGAGTTGGTTTCTAAAAACTGGACCCATGGCCATTTCTGTGATGTCCCTCTCCAAAATCTATGCTGTGGTAGTGTGACCATTGCGCCATTGCCGTAAGTTACGAAAGTCAGTTTAATTCAATTAGGTGTTTCGTTCGAAATCTGCAACCGCGCTTTCTCGCGTCGGCGTACCCCACCGGAACTTTGAAACTCAATTCCAGCTTCCGTCCATGGCCACCAAATAACTTCCGAACCCTCATTTCCTTTCATTCCTTCTCTCTCTCTCTCTCTCTCTCTCTCTCTCTCTCTCTCTCTCTCTCCTCCAGCCTTTAGGGTCTGAACTTGAAACCTTCCAATTCCAAAAGTCATTTCCTCCGTAGCCTATGACAGCCCACCCCGTCGCCTCTTGGATACACTGACCTTTGCCCGGCCGACAACTACACCTAGACTACGCCCATATAAGAATAAGCAGATGCTAAGGTACTACTTACCAGAGCGCTATATAAATCCGCGAGATTTTACTTAATTAATTAATCACTAGCCTGCTTACTTACTTTCCGGTAGAATTCTTTGAATGAAAGAAAGTGAAACCCTCCTTGCTTTTTCGGATATAACAGTGTGCGAAACTTTTTCACTGCACTGTATTTTGTGCAAAACTTTTACACGGCCCTGTATTTTTCGTGGACAGAGCGACTGAGATGAAGGAGAAACTCGAGGTTCTTCGCCGTCGATACGCGGATCTGACGACGAATCAGAAGGAAGGAAAGTCAGAAAAACCTTCGGTTGAGACGATCAAAAACTGGTCAAAAGCCATTGAATATCTATTGGCCGACAAATGTAAGCACAACTCTTCACAATCTCTTCAGCTTAATACTCTTAATACTTAGTCGACCACGTAATAGTTGCGCATAGGCCTACTAGCTTGTATTTTAATTTATTATTATTCTTGTTAATATTATTATTGTCGTTATTATTATTATTATTATTATTATTATTATTATTATTATTATGGTAGTAGTAGTAGTAGTAGTAGTAGTGGTAGTAGTGGTGGTGGTGGTGGTGGTGGTGGTAGTAGTGGCAGCAGCAGTAGCAGGTGGTGGTGGTGGTGGTGCAGTGGTGGTGGTGGTAGTGCAGCAGTGGTGGTGGTGGTGGTGCAGTAGTAGTGGTGGTGGTGGTGGCAGCAGTGGTGGCAGTGGTGGTGGTGGTGGTGGTGGTGCAGCAGTGGTAGTAGTGGTAGCAGTAGTAGTAGTAGTAGTAGTAGTAGTAGTAGTAGTAATAGTAGTAATAGTAGTAGTAGTAGTAGTAGTAGTAGTAGTAGTAGTAGTAGTAGTAGTAGTAGTAGCAGTAGTAGTAGCAGTAGTAGTTTTGCGCATTGGATAGCACTCTATATAACGTACTAAATAACTTTTACAGACCCGCCAAGTACGTTATAACGAAGTTCTTCTGTATTGGTTGATTCAATAATGTCTGTGCGTATTTCTATGCCTTTGATAATACAGTAAGTAAGTAGGTCGTGCATTTTGTAACGGCGTCGTTCCTTTGGACAGCTAATCTTATCGGCGTCTGTGCTTTTGGCTTTGCGTTCTGTTCAGTTGGTCTTCAGTGTTTTCACGCGTTCCTGAAGTCCGAATTCAGCGAAGAGAACATCGAGTTCTGGATGTCGTGCGAGGCGTACAGGGGCCTGAAGGCCAGCAAGCAGCAGCAGCAGGCGCAGAAGATATTCGCCGAATACATAACGCATCAGGCGCCGAGAGAGGTTGGCATCATTCTTCTCTTTACTGTTTGTTTGTCTCGGTGGCGTAGCCAAGATTCTAGGATGAGGGTGGGGGGAGGGGTGGCGCACATCGACATTTTCCGGTAAAAAGTCTCCGACAAGCCAACAAATTTGCTATTCTCTTTGATCATACTACCTCCCCTGCCCCCCCCCCAAGAAAAAAAAGGTTTTCAACGGTTTTGCACGTTGTCTCTGGGCTCTAGAGTCTAGATGCGATGTTGTTTTTGCGACTTTGTATTCAATCCTTGTATTTCATTAAATTGTTCATTTGTCAGTAAATAAGTAAGTCAGCGGGTCAGTCAGCAAGTAAGTCGGCCAGACAGTCAGTCAGTAAATCAGTCAGTCAGTCAGTCAGTCAGTCGGTCGGCAAATCAGTCAGTAAGTCGGCCAGTCAGTCAGTATATCAGGTCAGTCAGTCAACAAGTCAGTCAGTCATGCAGTCAGTCAGTCAGTCATGCAGTCAGTCAGTCAGTACATGCCCGCTGTCTCTTTCTTGCACGCAGATCAACATTGATTCAGTGACTCGTGAACTGACCTGTTCCAAAATGGTCGATCCCGACCCGTCGACCTTCGACGCCGCCCAGAAGAGGATCCAGGCCCTGATGGACAAGGACTCGTACCCGAGGTTCATCGAGTCGACGCTCTATCAAGAACTGGTCTCCGGTACCAGCTCCCTTCTCCTTTCGTAGCCTCTGCAGGGCCAGCTGCTGCTGTCTTGCCTCCAGATGTATACATACTCACTCACTCACTCACTGATACTCTCGAGTCGTATCTCTCTCACTTATTTATTAACTTGTTGTCTCGTCTTTTGGTGTTAAGACTCTCTCATCGAGTACTATATGTGTGTCAGCATTCGCAGCGCGATATCGTCCGTTTTTGAATTTTCGATGTAAATACCTGTAAATGTAAAACTATGACGGTAATTGCAGATTTGTGCGGATTGCATTCTGCATCTATTATTGTTATTATTATTATTATTATTATTATTATTATTATTATTATTATTATTATTATTATTATTATTATTATTATTATTATTATTATTATTATTATTATGTATTGAAAGTTCCATGAAGGCGACAGCGTTAAATCTCTGGAGTGTCACTGATATTCGCTGTAGATTATTATTATTATTATTATTATTATTATTATTATTATTATTATTATTATTATTATTATTATTATTATTATTATTATTATTGAGAATTTGTTCTGTGTTAGACTGCAAACTGGTCGAAGGTATTGACGTTCTGTTGTTAGAAAAGGCTGAGTAAATATTCGTTTTTGATTTGTTAAAACAAAGCAGTTTTCATTGGCAGAAACACGCCATTTTAATTACACCTTAGACGGCTTAGAGGTTAACGGTCACGTGGTTTCAAATAGGCGGCTAGATGCCTTTGCTAAATGTCTTTTCTCACCTGTTGGAATTATGATGCTATTTTCGATGCAATGCCCCCGTTTGCCCAAAGGCAGATTCTTATTAAAACGACGGTTCCGTTCTAGGCCTACTACAACCCCCAAAATGTTCAACCTCCCGTGGGGAGGGGAGGGATGTGCGAGATATAAACCGAAACTGACCGAACGTATAGAAACGGTATTGCCTCAGTGGCGGCTCCACCGGGGGGGCCAGGAGAGCCCGTGCCCCCCTATTGAGTGCCTGGCTCCCCAGTGGCCCCCCAGTTGGGACCTATACTTAATGCTACATACATTAAACAACAAATGGTTGGCCCCCATGATTAGAAGTTGCCACCCCAACGGCCCCTCCCCCACTTGCCAAATCCTAGAGCCGCCACTGTATTGCCTTGATCAAATTTATCGTTGATCAGAAATTATTAGTATTTTGCTATTTTATTAGTGCTCTAAAAATTGGGTTTTACGACCTGCAGTAAAACTTTGTGACAAACTTCAATTGTGTACCAAAAAACGAGAAGGAAACTAGAGCTTTAATTTAGTGTAGTGTCTTCCTGTTAGCGCGGTTTATAATTTTGTCCACCTGGCGATCACAAGCAGAACTGCACATCGAGGATGCAAAGGTGGAGGAAGATGGGGGTGGGGGGGTGAACCCAGTAATTTCAATCCACGATGATTAAGAGAAGGACTGTACCTGTTGATTTGCCGCCAGTATATCAGTGCTTCCAAGAATTTCCGCAGTCTGTCAGTCACGTGACTTCGTCCAGATGACGTCATTGCTCAACGTAAACAGCGATGACGTCATCGTCTATTTGCGCAAAAGAAGACTTACTTCGACGGAGGAGGAGGAGGAGGGGCAGGAGGAAGAGGAGGAGGAGGGCAAATGACCTTGATTCAGTCTCTCAAGGTCGTGCAGCTGCAATGCAAACGATATATTAAACGTTTCGCAAGGCATTGTGGGAGCTTCTGTCTATTGTCACGTCAACAGTTACTAATTATAGCCGGGCGCTTGGGTTCTATTTATAGCCTGCGTTGAGGAGGGAAAGCAGAGGTTGGATGATCTGCACATCCAAGGACGCTGACAATGATGGGGGTGGGTGGGCGCCAAGCCCCCCACCTCCATGCCCCCTTAATCGCCTCCTTCCCTCACCCCCCCCCCTCACTACGCTTCAGCGATGAGGTTTTCGAAGGATTCTTCTACGGCCGCCTAATAGGAAGCACGTGACCACCGAAAGAAGCAGACGATAGGAAATACATCACGAAAAGGCGCGAAAGTTATGCGCCAGTCTGGTGCCCGGTATCAACCTGGAAGCGTTTAAGACTGCGGTCTGTCTGTCTGTCTGTCTGTCTGTCTGTCTGTTTGTCTGTCCGTCTGTCGTCTGTCTGTCTGTCTGTGCGTGTGTGGCTGGGAGTCCATTCGCACGTCGCTTTTTCTAAAATCCCAGCGTATTGTCTTTTTTTTCTACGCCGCTGCAACTATCCATAATGATAAAAAGCATCATTAACCCCTTAACTGGGGATCCCGGATATATCCGTCTATTTTACATTGAGTTACAGTTAAACACACAGTTAAGGGGTTAATGAAAAAGATGCGTAGTTTTAAGCCATTCCATAAAGATGTCCATTAGATCGACAGTCAAGATGATCCTTCCTGAGAATAGAACCCAACCAAGTGGATGATGTCATTGTTAAGCGAATGGCCACGCGGCGCTGTAAGCCGTGGCGTAGCAGTAATATGACTCCAATGGCAGGGGCGTAGCCAGGATTTTTTTTTGGGGGGGGTATAATGTGATATGGGGGTATAAATCTTTAAAAATGTCTAAAATCTTAAAAACACATTAGAAACTTTAGGCTAACCTGATTTTGGGGCACATATACCGATATACTCCCCGTCGCTACGCCCTTGCCCAATGTGTCGAAACTTTGGCAGTGGAATCTAATGCAGTCTCATGAACTAGCCAAATAATTCGTGCATATTATAACCAGGCGCAAAATCGCGAAACTGGACGCATTAGTCATACGGCTGTGCAAGACATCGTATACTTGAATACTCAGAACCGGACGTCAGGAAACCGTCTTCGGGTGACTTTGTATTTGTAATACGGTTAAAATCGATACTAATTTCTCGGTATGACTATAATTAACCAATGGAAGGACTATTGTTACAGTAGCTGCGTAGATATGCACAAATTTCAGCGGATTGATGAAACACTCGAGTTAGAACCAGATTGAAAAAATTGTTTGGCGGTGACCTTTTTTGCTTGTCAACAGCTGATGTTCAGATATGAGATGGGCCGAGGGGTCGGGCCCCCTTTATTCTGGCTAGGCAGTAGGCCCATTCTGCGCCCGGGGTAAGGTATCAATTTTTCGCCCCTACACTGGTGATCACATTTTTTGCTTATCGGACTTTTCACGACGTCGAGTTCGGAGGAGTAAAGTAATGAAAATTGTGCAGAAAGCGGGCGATGAACTTTTATAATTGTCAAACTGGCCATTACTATATATACTTTCGACGGCGGGCGTTTAACTTGTTAACACTCCCGTCGTGAATAAAATCAACAATGCCCCCCTCCCAGGACGGCGCCAGGGGCAGATTGCCCCTCTGTCCACCTAGCTACGGTTTTGGGGCTTTGGCCAGTCGTGAGGTTCGCGCAGTAGCGATTGGAAATGTTATGAAAGGCAGAAAGGGGGTTCAAAGGTGAAATCGACACAATCGATAAACTAGGTTGTTAGTTTGTCCATTCGACAATAATATTATAAACCACAATTAGGTTCTTAAAAGTGTGCCACAAACAACACGGGACAAATTTTATGGGCCTATTGCTCAAGATTTCAAAAGTTTCTCCGGCTGAAACAGAGCCCCCGGACCACACTCGAGGGCTAACGGCTAACCCCGCCCCCAACCCACTATTCGGGAAAAACTGGATGTGTGTGCCTGCATTTCATGACAACCCCCTACACTGGATCCATCGCTGTGTGGCACATCTTGCAATTTATCGTCAAATCGGGGCGAAATATCGGCATAATTTTTATAAATTCAGAATTTTGGTAAAATTCCAAACGTTTCAAATTTTCATTATGGCTAGATCGCATTCCCATGCTCCTCGTCGCCACCTGGCGAATGAAGAGGTCTTCGATTTCTTGATTTCTCGTCTTTTGCGCTTCGTTTGAAAACCTTCGAAAACGTTTAAAAGGAGGCGGTTCATCGTCTGCAATCGTTTGTTCATGAAGCTGTTCATAAGTTGGATTTCATTGAGATACTAACACCTATGCTCTGTGTTCATCAAACAACATTACGGTCTTCCTTAATTACTTACATGTTCCAACCGCAATTGAAAGTTAACAAATTTCTATGATATTTCTGCTGAGCGAAAATTCACTCTCTGTCTGTCTGTCTGTCTGTCTGTCTCTCTTCTCTCTGTCTCTGTATGTCTCTCTGTATCTCTCTGTATCTGTCTCTCTCCGTCCGTCCGTCCGTCTGTTTGCATGTCTGTCTATGTCCATTTCTGTATCTTTCTCAGTTTCTTGCTCAGTATCTTACTCAGTCTCAGTCTCTGTCTGTCTGTCCATGTGTCTCTCTCTGTCTCTCTGTGTCTATCTGTCTGTCTGTCTGTCTGTCTGTCTCTCTCTCTCTCTCTCTCTCTCTCTCTCTCTCTCTCTCTCTCTCTCTCTCTCTCTCTCTCTCTCTTATCTGTGAAAATTCTAATGGGTTTTCTTGTCCTTGTTCTGCTGCATTTCTTGCATTTCTGTCCTAATCGAGTTTTCATTAAAACAATCTGTTTAAAATTATGCTCACTCGGTCGGCGTATGTATTTCGTCAATTTTATTGATCGATTTGATTCTAAAAAATTAATAAAAACGAACACCGTCCCTCGTGCGAATTTCGTTTTACTCTGCGGGTCCACAGATAGCGAGCGTCCCCCTGGGGTGGGGACGATGGGGCCAGGGGGTGCAAGCGTTTAGCAATGCGTCTGATTACAAGTGTAAACTTGTCAACGAATTTGATATCGTTAAGGAGTCGGGTTCAGTTGAGTAAGAGGACGGGGAAGCAGTAGTGGAGTATAGGAATGGGGGCCGTACATAAATTACGTTACGCTCGATGGAGAGGGGCGTATAAGAAAGCGTGACAGTTTGCGACGGAGGGAGGGGGTAGGGACCAGCGTGACGTCACCATTTTCAGTATAAATAACCCCCTAAATCTACCTGATAGGAGGTACTGTATAGTAAAAGACGTTTTCAATTGCTCAGTGACACTTTTTGCCAAATGGACATTAAATTGTTCGTCTCAATCATATTTGTTATCATTGTCGTTAAATATTTGGGTTTGCTGCTGAAAATTGTACGAGATACTCGAATAGCCTATAATAAATAGAAAATCTGCGTGACGTAATTTATGGACGACGCCTTTTTAAGGGAATCCGAGAGTTCTAACAGTTTGTGACAGGGGAGGGAGGGTCAAAATTGACAAAAATAGTGCGACATACTTTATAGGAGGTCCCATTTTATATCCAAATCTTGCGGGCTTTGGATTATAAGAACAACTTTCCACCTAGGGGATAGCGCAAGGCGTGGGGGGCGTTGAATATGTCTTTTCACTTCGTTTTAAAATTATTGCAGCCACATCCAATACTTAAGCGAATTTTATGTCAGCTGTTAACCCCTTAACTGGGCAACTATCTGTAACTCAATGTAAAATGGACGAGCGCTACTCGGGGCACCCAGTTAAGGGGTTAATCACTGTCTATCAAAACGTTGACGTTTAAGATTTCTCATCAGTTCAATTGTACAGTGAACGACCGACCAATTAATAAACGGAAACTTTCAATGAATTTTATAGCGCCATTATTGAAGAGGAGTACAAGGCCGAGATCTTATCGCTTAGCTGGAATATATGTCTGTCCATTCAGCCCTCTATTATATCATTGTAGTCAATTGTACTTCTATTTTTACAGTACGTTGGACGTAAATCCGACGTTTTTATACTAAGCGCTAAATTACAAGCCTATTGTTAGGCTCCGGAATGACAGACAGACAGACAGACAGACAGGCAGACAGATAGACAGACAAGCTGCCGTCCTGTTCTGTGGAAGGTGTTGGCCTCAGGTGAGGTCGCCCAGTGCATCGTCATCGTCTACAGCCCGACACCCTTCGGTCGACTATCTTACTTACGTCGGTCACGTGCACCCGATCGCGCATGCGCAATGGAGTCCCCCTATAGAGGCCTAAATGTGATCGGGGCCTATTGTCGGTGCTATTTAAGGAATGCGTCTACGAGAGAAACCTCTGCTAAAGACTGTCTCTGCCTCTTATAGCGAATGGACCGCAAAAAAGTTGCCTCAGTTTTCTCGAAGACTTTGTGAAGATTTTCGGGTTTAAAGGACTTTTACGACAAAGAAATTGTCAGTCGGAAAGGAATCTTCGTGTTCCTCTTTTTTGTACCGTAAGTATCAGTGTTTAATCTAGACTCGTGGACTCCCGGGTGGGGGGAACTGACAAAGCCGGTGGGAAACTGACAAAGCCGGGGGGATTCTGCTAGGGGTTGCTGTTAGTTGATGTAGTATGCCCAAATTTCCGGGAGAATTTGAAATTTCCGGGGAAAAAGGGCAATTCTTTCCGGAAACGGCCTAGATTAACCCCTTAACTGGGTGCCCCGAGTAACGCTCGTCCATTTTACATTGAGTTACAAATAGTTGCCCAGTTAAGGGGTTAAACCCTGGTAAGTATCGTATATAAAGAGACCGCCATAGAAATCTTTATCAGGGTTTATATCTTGCGTAGGTGATATCTGTCACTGTTCAACATTTCGGCTAACAGCAAATGCTCTACATCAGGGGTATTCAAACGGCGGCCCGCCGCGGACCAGGTGCTACCCGCCAAGGAGTGTGAAATGGCCCGCGAAGATGCTGAAAAGAAAAATAATTTATTTTCTAATGCCTGCGGATTATATTTTTTAACGTCTTGCTTTTCAACTTACCTTGACATAACCTCTGATAAATGACAGCTAGCTACTGATCTTAAAAAAACCTCACCCTCGGCCATCAGTCATAAAAAAATTTGACCCCTCATATAATGTCACTGAATAGTCCTGCTCTTCAATTTTATTTGTATACGATTACCGCTATTTTTATATCTGCACTCAGCAGTGTGGTAATAATAATAATAATAATAATAATAATAATAATAATAATAATAAATAATAATAATAATAATAATAATAATGTCTTTGTTATAGGCTTGTGATTAAAATGGTATTCAATCTGCCACAGTGAAAATGACGTCATAGCACATATCTAATGACTGCATACATCCATTACTACTACTTGTTATGACACATAATAATGGACATAATAATAATAATTTTATTGTCTTTGTTATAGGCAACCGAAAATGATATTAAATCCAACCCAACCCAAATGCCGTCATAGGTGGACCTAATAACCATATCCATCCATTGCTTGTTGTCACATAGTTGGTCTTTGTCGTTGACTTGACCACAATACTGAGCCATTTGGCTTGGCATTGAATGCTCGATTGCTCACCGCCCGAGATCACCCGTCGACCAGGGTTCGATCCCCAGACGCTCGCATGTCCACCGTTAATAAGACAGTCTGCGTATATCTTTAAACTAATGACTAGTACACGTACATTAATAAGAGCAGTCTGCGTATATCTTTATATATACAAGTTATATATATACAAGTTATATATATATACATATATATATATACAAGTTATATATATGTATACGTTATATATATATTGGCATTAACAATTTATATATGATCAATATATATATATATATATATATATACAAGTTATATATATATATATATATATATATATATATATAATGTGGTTTAGAGTGGTTTATGAGGCTAAGTATGCCTGTGTGAATTTTTCTTGAATCATATGGCTCTTCGAGTACTAAGAAACTGAGTGTGGTTTGTGTGTGGGCGATGTACAGTATATAGGGCCTAAGCCTATGACGAAGAAAAACTATAAATATAATGAAGTCTATTGAAGTTAAGTTTCAGCATCGCACGCCCCAATGACCGATGCGAACGCTTGACGGCTTCGACTTTAGCTCCCGGCTTTTGGTTTTCAGCAGAAATTGTCAATTTTACCAGAATTTCATGTGCCGACGGTCAGGCCTGAGAGGAGAGGGGGTGCAGCCGGTACATTGTACCGGGGCCCATGGAGTTTTCAGGGGACTTGATCAATTTTTCTTAAGCGTCCGCAAATTTTTTTTGGTCCGGGGCCCGGAATTTCTCTCGGCGGCCCTGCCGACGATAGGTCAATGTGATAATAGACCTACTTCGGCCGTCTTCTGCAAATTAGCAGATAATATGAAACTTAGAAAAACAAAAAAACTGGGAATAAATTAAAGTAGAAACACTGTAAATAAAATCAACTTCATCAACAACAACCATTGGCGTAACCACGGGGACCCCGCTCACCAGGGATATTTTTGCACACCCCTAACACCCCCAATTTGAGGTCGACAGTCGACACTCCCAAATTTGGTAATGTGACAATGGTATGCATACAAAATGCATACTAATTAACTCCGGACATCCCCCCCCAATTTGAGGTCGACACCCCCCAAATTCACAATCCTAGAAATATCCCTGCCGCCCACCCCTATTCGGCCGTAGCTGGTGGCAGGGTATAGCATTAGCGCCCCCAGAGTTGGTCATTGGTTGAGTTATTCCGCGGGTTATGTTGGGTTGGGTCAGACTTTTCCATAGTTATGGTGGGTTGGGTCAGAAAATAAGTTATGCTTTAAGAAATTGCTACGTATTACGTATTGCAGTGGGTTGGGTTGAGTCAAGTATGTCGACATAGGTTGGATTGGTTTGGAGATTTGATAGGTTGAGTTGGGTTGGGTTCTAAAAGATGGCCACACCAGACAGCTGACTTTAGAGCGTTTGAGACGACGAGCTTTTTAGCTTGTCAAGACTTTTCGGCGACAGATGTCGAAGTGTCCCCTATTCTGAAATCCTGACTGCACCGTTGACCAGGGGCGTAGCCAGGAATTTGATTTGGGAGGGTATAAATATTTTGGGTGGGTATAAATCTGAACTATAACCCACATAAACCATATAAACCACATATAACCACATGTAAGGCACATAAAAACTTTAAGGTAGACTGATTTGGGGCGGTATATACCGATATACCCCCGTCGCTACGCCCCTAGTTATGTGTGTTTGTGTTTAGTAAGTCTTTTATGGCAATTTGGCAACTGTCAATAGAGATTTCTTTGTTTATTTGGACACAAACAAATCGCCTGGTCAAAATATTCTGTTGTTCTTGGCACTGAGGGCGCCACAAGCCAAATATTGGGTGGGCCAACATGGCCTGTTTGAAATTGGACAAAGCAAGGACTAGTGCTACAGTAGGCTATAGATATGCCAAAATTCAGAAGAGTGACGAAATGAATTAAAACCACATATTCTTGTGTCCCCATCTTTTCTGTGTCAAACCGTACTAGAATTGTCAATATATTCTGTCTCAATTTTTTTCTAGAGCTTTCGAAATGCCACGAAAAATAATCAGCCATTTGAAACGACACTATACAAAGTCTTTCAGAAATCTATTCTCTGTCAAATGTCTAAAAAATCAACCGAGAAATAAGATGGCGCTTAAGAGAGCTGGTTTCTTGAAACTTTCTTCTATTACAGGTTTTATAGACCACAGAAATATTATAAAATTGATACCTTGTTTGAAATTGGACAGGGCAAGGACTAGTGCTACAGTAGGCTATAGATATGCAAAAATTCAGAAGAGTGATGAAACGAATTAAAAACTGCTTGGATCAAATTCTGTCTGACCAAATGGAAGAATGTAAAGGACATAGTTTCTATGGCAACAAACTCGTTTTTCTCCAGTGCTTTTACTCGTCCTCAATCTCTCTGTCTCGCCTTGTGTCCCTGTGACAAATCGGTTGCATGCACGTTGGTAATTGCGTGCGGCTGCTCTGTTAGGTATTTATCACAACGGTCCTTCGTGGCAGACAGCCATTACAGCGTCACTATCTATCGTAAATAACATGTCAGAGCACAGCACCTTCGACGCATTGCACGTACCATTTTAACCTCCACTCCGGCATCATGCCGACGGACATGTGAGAAATAAAATAAATAAAATTTCCGGTATCGAACCGGGACCGATAGGACACCCTCCTGCTCCAGAGCTGACACCCTACCGAGAGAGTCACCGAAGAAGACAGCAAACTAAAGAGTTTTGTGGGGGGTTGAGGCCCGGGGGTTGGTGGTACAGATCAGTCGTTCTGTCGGCCCAATAAC
Organism: Metaphire vulgaris; assembly: GCA_018105865.1. Classification (NCBI taxonomy): domain Eukaryota; kingdom Metazoa; phylum Annelida; class Clitellata; order Crassiclitellata; family Megascolecidae; genus Metaphire; species Metaphire vulgaris. The sequence continues at coordinate 2,134,050 of CM030840.1, forward strand.
CTCCGAGTTTTGGCAAATATTGGTTCTGAGGTAAGGTAAGGTGGGAGTGGGTGGATGAAGAGGGGGTTGGGGTGGGGTGGTGGGCTTTTATCTCAACGCGACTTGTCCGAACTCGCCTTCTTAAGTTTTCTCGCGCCAGACATGACGACGCAACACGGGGCGTGATGTTTCCGACCTTCCCACGACTCTGTCGATCCGCGGCGATCCACTGCAGCTCCTCCTCGCGTGCTCCATTGTCTCCTCCTCCGACGTGTGCGTGATTAGGGGTGCCGTCGTCCAGGGAATGACGCGTTCCGCCGCCGCCGCCCCCGTCGTCGTCGTCGTCGTCGTCGTCGTCACGGTCCACTGACTTTGTTCGCCCGGTGTCGTCTGCTCGTCTGAGGAGCAGCGACGTCTGCTTACCCACGGCGTTCAAACAGATTTTCGTAGGCCTAATTACTGCTTCGTATATATGCACCCAAAGTCTTTTCGAGACAGACAGACAGAGAGAGAGAGAGAGAGAGAGAGAGAGAGAGAGAGAGAGAGAGAGAGAGAGAGAGAGAGAGAGACAGAGAGACAGAGAGACAGAGAGACAGAGAGACAGAGAGAGACAGAGAGAGAGACAGACAGAGAGAGACAGACAGAGACAGACAGAGACACACACACAGAGAGAGAGAGACAGAGACAGAGACAGACACAGACACAGAGACAGAGAGACAGAGAGAGAGAGAGAGAGAGAGAGAGAGAGAGAGAGAGAGAGAGAGAGAGAGAGAGAGAGAGAGAGAGAGAGAGAGAGAGAGAGAGAGAGAGAGAGATAGAACCTTCGTTTACCCTCTCCCACCGTCTTCGCCACGCGAAAGGGGCTAAGGGTGGTGGCGGGGGTTGGGAGTTGGGGAGGGTGGGGCGTTGTGTGGGTGGGTCTTTTTTCTCAGCTGTTCTGTTTGTCTTCTGTCGTAGAATTTGGGGACCAGACGGTTGCTGTTATTGTTGTTGCTATTGTTGTGTTGTAGAAACAGTCGTCACGCGTACAACTACTAATGACTACTACAGCTGTTGACTAGAAACATGGCTTCGTCATGGGAACGGTTGGAACGAGAGGACAACGAAGAGAAGACAATGGCAGGCGAAGAAGTTTCTCGTAGTGCTACGTAATACTGGTTTTTTTTATATTATAGGCAGGCTCAGTAAAACTCTCGGACCGCTCAATGTCAGGTTAGGCTTTGCTATGCTACTTTACGTCACGCGATGCTATGCTGTGCTAATAGGCCTACTTAATTTATAGTTTTGTTTTTAAAGTCCTCAATTTATTTGTTCACATGAGAAATCCTACTAAAACCACTTAAAATGCATTTTACTATTATTATTATTATTATTATTATTATTATTATTATTATTATTATTATTATTATTATTACTACTACTACTACTACTACTACTACTACTACTACTACTACTACTACTACTACTACTACTACTACTACTACTACTACTACTACTACTACTACTACTACTACTACTACTACTACTACTAGGAGTTTCATTGCCACTTGCCAGCAATCTGTTTCAAAATTTGTGGAGTCATCTAGCGAATGATGCAATGACGATTGAAGTAACTAGCGTCGTACTGTTTTCTCCACCAATGTTCCACATTTCCTATATAAGTAAGCATCGCTAAAATTATAATAATATAATTATTATAATATAACTCGTAATAATATAATATATTTGTAATAATATAACATATAATACAATATAATTTGTCTTAATATCGATTAACATCGATTGATACCCTTAGGTATTACAACTGGTGCTATAGAATTTCACAATTATTATTATTATTATTATTATTATTATTATTATTATTATTATTATTATTATTATTATTATCAGACCCGGTACTAAGACAAAATGTCCTAGGACAAAATGTCACGGATAAAAAGTCATGGGGACAAAATGCAATTGGAATAAAACGCAGGATAAAATGTAACCCTAAGCCTGACCATAACCCTAACCATAACCCAACCCTAAAGGGCTGTCCATTAATTATGTAAACAATTTGGGGCAATTTTCGACCACCTTCCCCCTTGTCAACAACTGTCAACTTTCAGTGACCCTCTATAATTATGTCAAAAACTTTGGACCCCTCCCCCCACCCACTAAGACCAGTGACGGGTCCACTAAAAAGTTTAGAAGGTTATTATTTTTGCAGCGATGAGAACTTTTTCCTTTTCTTTTGTTCATCAAGTGTCATAATGTGATGATGATGACCTTGTTTTCGCTTGTCAGTTTATTACAATGGAAAAATTCCATTGTAATAAATAGTAGGCCCTAGACCTATTCCATGAAATTTCCTATTTCTTATCATTTGTAAAAAATGAAATTTATTGTTGACGTCAACTTCTCTTGACCCCCTCCCCTGTCAACAACTGTCAAACTTTTCAAACCCCCTCCCCTCTTAATTTGATGACGTAAATTACGTAATTAATGAACAGCCTCTAACCCCCATGACATTTTGTCCGTGACATTTAATCCTCGGACATTTTGTCCGGCCACGATCAGGGCCACCTTCATTCTGTGCATTTGTGTTTTCTGCCAGCCTAATGGAGGACTATGAAGGCCTATCAATGCGAACCACTGATGATAGGCCTATGTAGGCCTACGTTAGGATAACATTTAGAAATGGCAGAGAAATTAATATAATGAGCAACATGTCGCCGAAAACCTATGGAACCATCTTCATTTCCATTTGGAGTAAATGCAATTTTTGGTGTGGCCTACACGACGATGATGACGACGACGACGACGATGACGATTATGATGATGATGATGATGATGATGATGATGATGATGATGATGATGATGATGATGATGATGATGATGATGATGATGATGATGGGCCTACTTTATGGATTTCACTCTCAGGCATCGGTTCACTCATCTGAGTCTCTTAAGACATTCGGATCTAAACTCAAAACTTACCTATTCTCTGTTGCCTATCTCGGCCATAACCGCGACCGGAAAATCTGACTAACGATTGACATAATGGATTTGACAATATATGTTTACGATCCAAATCATGGAGCGACCATAGACAGATGACAAGTGCATCGCTAGCATGGCGCTATAGAAGTTCGCTCTACTACTATTATTACTCTACTACTACTACTACTACTACTACTACTACTACTACTACTACTACTACTACTGCCTACTAAGCCTACAAAGCTTATTATTTAAGATTAATAATAATAATAATAATAATAATAATAATAATAATAATAGTAGTAGTAGTAGTAGTAGTAGTAGTAGTAGTAGTAGTAGTAGTAGTAGTAGTAGTAGTAGTAGTAGTAGGAGGAGGAGGAGGAGGAGGAGGAGGAGGAGGAGGAGGCCTAGTAGTACTAGTAGTAGCAATAGTAACAGTGTCACTTTCGAAAGCTCAATAACTAAGCTTGTTTCTTCATATTTCAGGAGACGTGAAGATGAAGAACTGGCGTGGAGATAGACAACAGAAGAAACTTTTCCAACTGTAGACTATAGGCCTACTCCATGCAGGGGCCTGTCTATCAAATGGAAGTCACCGCTTCCTTTTGTGAGCGGCCCTTGAAAAAAGTGACCGGTCGGTTGAGATTGGAGGCAATCTGGGAAGGCGTTCTCCCATCAAATTGCACTAGTCCCGGCCAGCCGGTCACTTCGAACGACAGGGCCGTGAATTGGCCCCACCCCCTACAAGACTACAGTTGGGAAGTTGATTGCTGTCAATTGTTATCAACTCAGCCGATTTAGCAATTTTAATATGAAAATCATTACAACAATTTCAAAACATTTCTTCTAAAATGCCTATCGAGATATTTGTGGCTAAATATAAATTAGTCACATAGTTGGGGGGCCGTGCATAAAGTACGTGACACTCGAGGGGAGGAGTCTAAGAAAGTGTAAGTGACAGAGGAGGGATCAAGATCACTGTGACGTGACGTCACAGTTTCAGGGACGTAGCTAGGCATGGGCTTGGGGGCTCAAGCCACCAAAACCTGAAGCTAGCCCCCCAAATGAATTCAATCCCAAAATGGCGTTGCGGTGACGTCACAGGGAAGGGAGGCAGTGAATCTTGGGTTTCAGCCACACACCCAACCCTAAAATCCTGGCTACATCCCTGCACAGAAATCCACGAGATTTTACTTTACTTTACTTTACAGTTTCCGTACATATGAAGCCTGAGATATAGGCTACGGTTACATGTTGATGCGTCTGTGAACTATGAAGTGGCGCTATAGAAGTTCAAGATTAGATTAGGTGTTATTTTTTTTCTTCTGATGGACGTATAATTCTAACAGAATTAGATGTCAGTGGTGTATATAGCTGAATACTGCTAGTGATGTCATCCACTCGTTCATATCGGGATGGTGACGTCACGACGCTGGTCACGTGCTCCTGCGCCGGTTCAGAGTGTGGAGGTCGTGACCTGTGCACTGCTTGGTTCAGACTTTGCTATCCAATTGCACTTGTCTCGGCCTAACACACTTCAAAGCCAACCAGACACCGTGGCGCTATAGAAGTTTTCGTCCGTCGACGGTTACCTGCTGATGATAGCAAAGGCGATTTCCGTTAAGTCATATAATTATCTGAATGATAGCGCTGCAACAAAGAAATACAATTACTGTATTCAAACGGGGCGGAGCCAGTGACTAATAATGGACGTCGATAGGCGGAGCTTATCCGCAGGTCTATTCATAGAACCGGAAGTGAATAAAAACATTTTCCGATAAGCGTTAATCTTGTCCACCATTTTACAAATTCAAAACCGATGTCAATAAAACAACTTATATCGAGTCAATTTTGCACTCAACGGCCACAACCCCCCCACCCCACTCCAGCAAATCGATCAGCGAATGTAATTGATAGCAGACTGCAATTAATGCGAACATTCCACGAATGATTGCAACTACACACGAGATAAGTAGTAACAGGTGTCAGTAAGTAAGACCGTGTCTAGGTATTTATAATGCTAAGCACGCCCGGATCTAACGCGGGCTTCGATCACTGCAACGCACTTCACGCAAGAGGTCAACTGAGTGCAGGCCGCTGGCACGGATTTCTCGCCTACAATCTTCCAATTAAAACCAGTTTGAAACAATATCATACGAAAAACTCAAGTATAGGGGCGCTACATAAATAGCTATATTGCATAGCACTGCAGCATTGGTCAGTGTTTATTCTAGCCACCTTGACATTGGGGGGATTTTGAAATGTTTGGAGGGGACAAGGTCTGAGTCTCCACACTTTGGGGGGATTTCCATCCCCCAGCCAACATATTAAAAATTTGGGGTGGGGGATTTTAAAACTTGGGGATTCCCAAGAGAAGGCCTAAAATAAACACTGAGAAATGGTTAATAGTAAGAGTTGTGTTTGTCTTGTGTTATCTGCGTTTGCAAATAAAGATTTATATACAGGGTGGCACAAAAAAACCGGACTACATGTATATTAAATGCAAACCTAAATGTGCCTAGTCCGGTTTTTTGCCACCCTGTATAGTAATAATAATTATTAATAATTGTGCAACATGGAAATTCACATTCATTGAGAAAGGTTTAAACATTCTAGAGGGGGGGGGAATTTCGAACTCAAAGAAGTGGGATAAAAAAACTGTCAACTCAAAGCCAGCAAATAGAACCAAACAAGACAGTCAAGATTGTTTTCGATTGTAACATTTATTTCTAATCAACAATAAAATTAAGTACTAGACATTTCGTAAAAAGAATTTTCCGTCACAAACTCAAATCACAACACACTCAAAACTTTTGGCATGAAACGCGCCTCTTCAAACAGCGACCTCGAAATTTCAGCGTGAATTCAGTTCAAATTTTTAAAATCAATATTCTAGACTCTACCACTAGAAAGCTTCTAAACTTATGGTTTGAATAGCAAGATATTCTGCCTATCGCAGAATAGCGTCCACGTAAAAAATTTTTTTCATAACCACAACCACAACCTCATCGTTAATTTGCATGGTAACCATAGGAATCTCCCCTCGTTAATAAATTCGATTGAGAAAAAAAAATTAAACAAAATTGCCGAATTAAGTACGTCAATAGACAAAATAGGAGGAAATGTCAAAAATTCTTATGCTCAAATATATTAAAGCAGTAGAATTAGAATTTAATTTTTAAAATATTAACAAAAATCATTAAAATCTAAACTTAATTTGCCGTAAAAATACATCACACCAGCAATAAATACAAGATATCGACATCAACATTGCATTTTCCTTCGTCACATTCCAAGGAAGATAAAACATTGGCAATGTTCGAGTGTCACAACACTTGAAAATGTCAATCAATTAAATGACGTGAGCCCTGTTGGCAAACTAATCAAACCTTTATATAATCATAAGCATATTAAGAACAAAAAGAAAAAATATTCCTTAAAATTACGCATGCATGCATCGAAACTAAAACAAACAACAATGTATCAGAATTGATCCTTTATTACCTTAGCACTATTTAATTTCTATTATACAATATTATAATGGCATTAATATTGGCTGAAATGTTTTATTCAGAAGTAGAAGCAAAAAGAAGAGATAAAAGAAATAAATATTTATGGCCATAACAGCAGTCAATAGGGTCTCCTTAAATGACAAATTTCAATTGAAACTAAAAACAACAAATTCTAAATAAAATTATAAGTAATTTTGTCAAATTTCACCTGTCAAATACTAGTAAATAGCCTCCAAATCAAGATTTCCACTTTCAATTTTCAACAACCTTAAGCAAGCAAATCTTAATTTATTAACTTATTGAATCTTTCAACTAAAACTTATATATTAATTAATATCTTAAAGTAGATAATTTACTAGTAAAATCATAATGACCAACCAAGCAAAAGCAGGGTGGCATGTAATTTTAAGACAATATACAGTAAGTAAGTAACCTTCAACAAAGGCTTGAACATGGGCCCCCTAAGTAAACAGAAATGCCTGGCTTGGCTCAACAGGGTTTCACTACATATTAGAATTTTAAAATGAGATAATAATAATAATAATAATAATAATAATAATAATAATAATTATAATAATAATAATAATAAGCCTATAATGCATTTGAACAGCAGCAGGCATATTTCAGTTTCTAACACTGCATCAAAATGGAAGCAGTCAACAACATTCAAACACTACAGTATTGTATTCAAATTGTCCCAAAATATGTTGCCTTTGCCCTTTTAGAAAAAAGGTTTCTACCCATTAAAGGTAGCGGCAGACAATAACACACCGTCACGAGAATAGGACAAAAATTCAGACAAATCAACATGACAATAGGTGCTCTTCTGCGTTCGATGGGGAAATCACCAACAGCTATTATGCGTTCTCTGTCAATCACCGAGCAAGAGAACCAGTTACAGACAGAGAAGAAGAAAACAGAACGATTAGCAATAAACGGGAACGACCGACGATAACCGATTACAGCAAATCGACGAAAAGCTTCTTACGGAAAATTACAGCCAACGTAATCGCAGTGATGGAAGCTAAATCAACAGAAAAAATGTCACACATGCAAAAAAAAAAAAACTGTTCGGAAAATTTCACTTTTTCCGGCCCAAGAACAAAACAAAGATGCTAAGAAAGCCTCCGCAAATCACGCCTAAGTCTCTGCGACAGGACTGGTCTGTCGATATCGCTCGGACTCTGTGTTCCCGCCGCAATCGCACGCCGCGCGTCGGCTTTTCGCGCGCACGCGCGCCGTCTCGAATGTAAACTGAATGCAAGTCCGTTTTTCAATACAAGAAACGATTGTTAGTAAGTAAGATAGCTTTAAACGCACTACGCATTATATACCGAGCAGCACACTGTCTCATCGTTGATGACTCGGTCGGAGATTCAGGCCGACTCGGAGTCGCTCGTGTCGGACGAGCTCGACGACGAGTCCGAGCTCGACTCGCTCAGCGACGAGCTGCTCCCGAGTCCCGATGGCTGATGCCCGGCGCCAAGATCCCCGTGTGCCTTATCGTCTGCAAGAACAAAGCATGTTTGCAAAGTCAATTTTTATAAAATGGCATTAACCCCTTAACTGGGCAACTATTTGTAACTCAATGTAAAATGGACGAGTGTTACTCGGGGCACCCAGTTAAGGGGTTAATAGCAGCATCTGAATTCAAAACGGCTCCGTTTCAAACCAAAAATAATAACGATACAACATTACAAAAGCTTTTAACCCTCTACTGCCCATGACTTATACGTGCACCCGTTTTACATTACGTTACAAATAAATGGCCGGTAAAAACGTAAAGAAATCAAATCACAAAACGCAACCTACACCAAGACAGTATTTTTAAATGGGGAGAAACTGAGAAATGAGTAGTTAACCCTTTGAACACTACAATGTTTCTAAACACCAAAAGGGTTCGCTTCAACCTCGACACCCAATAACAACGTCGATCCCAAAAATCGTGCAACAAACACTTAATTAACCCCTTAACTGGGGATCCCGGATATATCCGTCCATTTTACATTGAGTTACAGTTAAATACATGGTTAAGGGGTTAACCGTTCAAACTAAACAAACAGAAATGTTCCCAATAACAAGAATCACGTCCAGAGATTAGAACAAAAAAATGAGTAAGGTGGTGAGGTCCACCTTTCTTGGTGGGCTTCTTGCCAGGCGTTGCTCCAAGTCCACTTCCCTTCACGTTGTCAATGCGCTTGTCCACGTCATGCTTCTTGTCAGCGACTGCCTCATCTCGAGATGATTTGACAGGAGTTCGTTTTGCTGCAAACGATAACAAAAGCAAAATGTCACGACTGCCGATAAGCGGCCAAACAGCAATCGCTTTATCGTTTAACCCTTTTACCGTTCATTTATTTGTAATGTAACGTAAAATGGACAAGTATTCTCGGGGAAAATGAAATAAAGGGTTAATATTACCTAAATCCAACCAATAACGATGGGGTGACTAAAGGTTAAACAGGCATAATGCCCGGAAAGAAGAAAACAAGGTTGACCAAACCGTAGACGGAAATACAACATTGAAGAGTGGATTGGGATTAACCCCTTAACTGTGCAACTATTTGTAACTCAATGTAAAATGGACGAGCGTTACTCGGGGCACCCAGTTAAGGGGTTAAACTAATATTCTCTACAAGAGCAGCAACTGGAATCATATCATCCATTCTGCCACCACTCAGACTATAAAGGAAAGAGGACCTGATTATGGTGATGATGATGATGATGATAATGAACTAAAGGTTTGGTAGTTCACCACTCATAAACACAGTAGTCAATGGAGCAATATCGAAGCCAAACAGAAACTACAGGGTGGTGCAAAAAAATCGGACTAGTCGCATTAGGTTTGGCATTTGATACGGTCCGGTTTTTTGTGCCACCCTGCAGTTCCTTTGATGCTGCCTGCGGGTAGAAAATGCACTGGAATATTATTATGAAAGGCGTGAAACCAGAGTGAAAACTGCCAAAGGACACTTACGTCCCGCTTTTTTTGGCTTCTTAAGGCAAGACATGACGTAAGATTCAAGTTCCCTCAGGGTCGACGGCTTCAGCGTTTCAAAGTCGATCTCAATTTCGTCCGGATTCGAGTCTTTCAGCGAAGGCTCCCGAGATTGGATTATGTGAACCACACGACCAAGTTTATCACCTAAAACTCAGCACAATCAATCAATCAATCAATCAATCAATCAATCAATGAACTTCTATGGTGCCAGTGTCGTAATGCCTAGGGCATCAGCCGACAGCACATCGAATCCAATCCGAGTTCGAGCCATGACGGGTCGAAAAGGTCGTCAGATTGGGGAGGGGGAGCAAATCTCGGAGGGGATAGGCCAACTAAATAGCAGAGAAAACTCCTCAGAGACGTTGGACGTGAAGACGTGTACAAAATCATGGAAACTTTCCACATTTTAAAAGAAAAATCCATTTATTCCCAAATAGATATGTTCAGGATTTCTGACACAAATTACTGTTTTCATGATTTTCCAAAGCCGTTTGACCCAATAAATTAATTATTATTTCAATATTTCTATTAACGTTCAAATAGATATACAATCAGTTGTATAGGAAACAATCGTTTAGGCTCATCCGTATAGTACGTACGCAAAAAAGGCATATTTTCACCCCCTCCCCGTTGCACACAGCGTTCATAGGAAAATCTCCGAAATCCGACCCTCGACGCGTACGTACTATATGGATGGCCCCTTGACTGACCTGGCAGCTTGTTGATGTCAAGACTCAGCTGTCGTTTCTCGTCGTACGTCATCGGCTTGCTGTTGTCTTCGTCTTCGCTTTCGAACGCGAAGACGTTCGCGGCCGGGTTCGTCTTGGCGGCCTTTGGCGTGGCGCGGGGCTTCTTAGCGACCCCCTGCGCCGCCGGGGCCTTCGGGGCCCTGGGCCCCTTCTGCGGCTGCCCGGCCTTCGACGAGGCGCCGTCGTTGACGACGACGGGAGACACCACCGACTGGGACGAAGCCACGGGGGGCGCGGGCGGGACGGAGGCCGAAGCCGCCGGGGCCGGTTCGTCCGCCGACCTTTCGTCCTTCTCCTTGTGCTTCTTCTTCTTCTTTCTGTCTTTCGTGTCTTTGGCCTTAGTCAGGTGCTCCTGTTGAAGCTTGCCCAGCTGGTCCTGGACCGCTCTCAGCTGAACAAATACATACCAGAAACATCCAACAACGAAATATTCAAAAACCGGAACGCTACGTCGGACCTCGAAACACGACGACGGATTCTGGACGTCGAGGGGACATCGCCGCCGTCTCAGAACGTCATGCGTCTTCGTAGAATTAAAATCATTTTCAGCAAATTGTAGATCTTACTACAGTGGATCCCACTTAATCGCATACCGCTTAATTGCATAACCCGCATAATCGCATTTAACAACATAAAAACCCAAACCAGTGTTTTGTGCGTACAATTAATTATCGGACGTCCCGGCTATTCGCATAGCCCAGTTAATTGCCTAAGCAAGGCTTGCACGGCACCTATGCAATTAAGCAGGTTTCACTGTACCAGCAAAGAACCTGCACTATCAGCTACAGGAACTTCAGAGAATGTCGCTCACCTGTTCCTGAAGTTCTTTCAGCCTCTTTTCACGTTCTTCTTCGCTGTCGGCGTCCTCGTCGTCCTCGTCGCGCGGCGATCGGATCGCGTCCGCGGCCTTCGGGAGCTGTTCGGCCTTCGCGGCCTGCGCCGTTGGTAACTCGCTTTTGAGAGATGCCAGGCCTTCGGGCGGAGTATGAGCGTACTTCATTTCAAAGACATCCTAAAATACGACATCCAAAATCCTAACACATACAAAAATCCATCCCGATTTAAAAATAAAACTCTGCAAACATCACCGATAACCTCGCCAACCAACACCGGATAATTCTTCAAACACTCAACACAACGTCAAGTTGAACTTTGAGAGAGATATAATGGCCAGCTACCTGCAATTTTCGAGCCATGGTAACAACATCGCTACCAGGTGGATTGTAGCGGTAACAGTTGGTAAATATTAAACGCACGTCGTCCGCAAATTCTGACGCCAAATGGTAGTCGCCATTTTCGATTTTTCTCTACAAAACCAAGAGTTGAATGAAGTCACTTTTCAAAATTTTCACTACTCTAAAAAAACTCCAACACAATATAGCTCAATAAAAATTGTAAGACAACAACAACAAAAACAACAAGCCCTTGACAAGAATAAATTTCTCAAAATGGAAGACAGGTATTATACAGGGTGGCGCAAAAAACCTGAACTATATTAAATGCAAACCTAAATGTGACTAGCCCGGTTTTTTTGCAACCCTGTAGAATCTAACCAGCCATTGTAGAGTGGCAGCAAGTAAACAAAACCACTTGTATCAAATCACGCAACTAAAAACAACTTCAAATAGAAAAATTAAGCTACAAAAATGAAACGTATCATTTGGAATGCGACAATGCAATAAATTTTTTTAAAACCGCTATAGGCGCTATATTTATTGCATATAGTCGAATCGTTAGTGACCTTGACAGTTCCCAGGTCCATAGGTTTCGTAATAACTTCGTGGTAATCCTCGAGACCCAACAGTTCAGCATCGACCGGTTGATAGAACGGCCAAGCGTATCCCTATAGAAAATGCAACCAGAGCACACAAAGAAATTAACCCCTTAACCGGCCATTTATTTGTAACGTAATGTAAAATGGACGAGTATTCTCGCGACAGCCGGTTAAGGGGTTAAAACCGCCAGCACGCGCGCGAATCTTAGCACTTTCTGCGGCTGCACTTCGGCGCCAAAGTGCCGCGTTGTTGCAAAGACCCCAGGGATATTTCTAGGATTGTGAATTTGGGAGGGTGTCGACCTCAAATTGGGGGGTGGGTGGATGTCCGGAGCAAATTAGTATGCATTTTGTATGCATACCATTGTCACATTACCAAATTTGGGGAGGGGTGTCGACACCTCAAATTGGGGGGGGGGTTTAGGGGTGTAAAAATATCCCTGAAAGACCCACCGCGTGCTTCTTGCCAAAGAGTTCCTTCAGGATCTCGCGGCAGAAGTCGAGCGGAGCGGATGTAGCCTCGGATTGCTTGTTGTTGCTGTTGTTGTAGGATTTCGAGTCGTCGAACGAGTCCTTGCGCACCTTCTTGACGTTCCTCGACGCGTCGGCGACCAACTGCTTCGTCTGCGCCTTGATGGAGGCGGACACCTCGAAGGTCGGGTCGTACGGAGATGAGGCGTGGATAAGAGCGCCCGGGGTGGTCGTGTCGGCTTTTCGCTTGACGCCCTTCTTTGTCTGCCGAAACAAAGTCCAACCATAACCTGAATTTCTTGTTAGATTCCAGGTTAACGTTACCCTTTCAAATTCAGCTTCAGAAGAACTTTGTTATAATGGACTTGGTTATAAGGGTTCACCCATATAGTACGTACCAAAAATAGTCATATTTTCACCCCTCCCCCCCCAGTTGCACATAGAGTACATAGGAAAATCTCCAAAATCTAACCCCCTTCCCCCTCAATGCGTACGTACTATATGGATGGACCCTAATGTATACTCTCTTATAACGTACCGCAATGTATGGTCCCACGTGATGCGCCACCATATTTGATGGTATTGGATATAACATACCTCGGATATAATGTACTAAATTTTACAGGCTCACTGACTACATTATAAAGATGTTCTACTGTAGTTTTATATGAAAAAATACAAGTAATATAGTCTGACCTTTGTAGGTTGCGAAGGGGGAATGACCCCCAGGCTGGGCATTTTTGAAGACTGACTGGAGGGTGAGATGCCCACAGTACCAACGCGCCCCGCCGTGTTGCTGACTGGAGTGGTGGTCGGGGTGTGACTTGGTGTGGGTGAGCGAGACGTGTTGGCCCCCAGCGCGGGACGATTATGCAATGTGTCAGAAGTGGGGACTGCGCCAGTCAACGGCGGGCGACTCGACGGAGTGCTCGCCACGCCGGAAGAGGTGGTGCTGCCGGTGGCGCTGGCCGGGGTGCTCGGCTGCGACGTCGGCTTCGGGGGCTTTATCTTTTTGCCGGGAGGGGTCAGTTCCCGTTCCTAAAATTGCGACAGATACTTTCCCTGTAAAAATTCCTCGGTAAAGTAAACAGTACGTCGCCTCGATCGATAGATTCAATCCAAAGAAAACAGGCATTTATTACCGCGACAGCACAAAAGAGAGAAATCATTCGACATTCTTCAAAATTACTTCATTCAATAAATCCACCTAAAACTACAGCCTTTATATCCTACAATGGTCACATATCAGTCCAGCTGTTAATCTAGTATCTGGACAAGTCCCTGTTATGTCATGGCATGTAGTGTGTAAATCTAGTAAACCCAATCTGAATTGAGCAGAGTAACGATAGGATTATTGGCATGCAAACAGGGAGTAACGGGTTCAAACCTCACTCATCTCATGTTCCTGTATTGCAAAGCCAATCTAATAGGCTCTTTCTTAGTACCTTACTTGGCTTAAAAATCGTCATCATCATCATCATCATCACCACCATCACTGTCATCATTGCCATTTACATAAATATTATGCCATAGATTTATGTAAAGGTCAGTAAAGTGGAATGTAAATGTAAGAACTCACCTCCGATGGCATGGCTGCCAGTTTACTGAGAAAGACTTTTTCCAACGCCTGGCACATGATGACAATATCCTATACACGTAATGATATCAAACAAAGAATTCATGTAACATGCATGTATAAAAAATACTCAGTGCCGCATAAATTGCACAAGGTATGCCATGTATTGGGTCTAACAGTGCACAAATATCTGACAATAATTATTTAGCCATGCTATTTTTGCACAATGCACCACAACATTCGGTGCACGAGTAATCCAAATTTTAAATAATTAAGCAATTTTATTTTAGGCCAATAAAAATTTGCACTCTTCAAACTTCAACAGTTAAGGTGTCAAGAGGTCAAGAGGTCAAAAGCTAAACATCTGGCTTCAAGAGGTCAGATGCAAAATAGATCTCACTAAAAGCTAACAATCATGTCTGGTTCTATTTATCAGACATAGAGGCTTTGTGGATGGAATATAGTCTGTTTGTGTGTGTGTGTGTGTTCATATATCTGCTCAAAGCAGGTCTAAACTGCATCTAGATATGCTAATTATCCTTGATTTGGCATTTCTCTAGATCCCATTTCAAATGATTTTATAGCTCATTTCTTTTCACCAAATAGAAAATCAAAAAATAACAATGATCAAATTGTATACATTTAGTTACACGTTACGGATGCATCTTGTCATAAACAGCATTACACGCAGCATGTGATGAATTATAATTTACAAAATAAATACAGAATAAAACGAAAAATTTTCAAATGTAATTTCAAAAATATTCTCCAATTTTAAAAAAGACTCAATTCTGATAAACAAAAGTCAAAGTCTTTTATCTGAACTTCATTTCAAATGACAGCAATAATTCTAACGTTTAACTCTTAAACCACCGTAGCCAAGTATACTTGTCTACATTGCATATAGTTCCAAAGTAACTGGTTGTTTACGGGTTAACACTTGAATTACCATTAGATGAATTTTCCAAAAAGTTTCCATGACAAATAATATTCCAAAATGTCAGTACGCCAATAAAACAACAACTTCCATATTGATCTGGAGATCTATTATCATCGACAGAATTCATAGATAACAGAATTCTGAAACTCCGAAAATATAAGCGATAGAAATAAAATCAAGTACTTCTCCTGGTTTGTTGTAGGTGTAACAATTGGTGAACATCTGGTTGAAGTCCTTGATACAATCCTGCGCAGAACGATAGAAGTTGCTTTCAAGGCGTTTCTTAATTGTCCCCATGTCCATTGGATGCTTGATAATTTTGTAATAGTCCTGGCACAATTACAAAAGCAAATTTCAGTTTTCGCAGCGTAACAAAAAACCTCAAGACATCATATTTAAATATTTTATCCATTTTAAAAGTGGGTAGATAACATCAAAGAAGACTTCGAAAGATATCAAATGACAATAACAGATGGAATGAGATTAACAACGGAAAAAGATAAATGGAAAAGTTTTGTGTCTAGCTATTGCTGCTAATTGGCAGAAAGCAACTATGATGATGATGATGATCCATTTCATCACGTCATCCACTCAAAATCCCAAAAGACTTCATCAGAGTGCTGCAAACTGAACATTTTCAATTCAGCAATCGCTTCAAAATTGTAAAACAAAGCATAAAAAGCTGCAAGATTGACAAGTATTTACTGGTAGATTGAGTTTCTGCGCATCAACTGGCTGATGGAATGGCCATGCAAACTGATGCTTCCAGAGAGCTTTCAGGACAACTTTGTGAAGATAGTGTATCTGGTTCGTCACGCGAATTCCGGTCTTGTTCTGGTGTAGACCTTGCGGCACAACAGCGTTGGAAGAACGATCTCCGGCCCCTCTGTCATTCGATCCGATGGAAGATCCGTGATTCTTGGATTCATTCAGTTCAGCCCCGAGTGTTTGAATGTCAGATTTTGACATGCCGTCAGCGGCCATTGCCATTTGCCTCTATCATCATAGCAGAGGAGGTGAAAACTTTTAAATGACTGCAAGACTTACAAAATTTGCAAAAACAACGATTAGTTCGACAAATGGCACACTAGAAGAGTGATAAAGCTGCTGTGGGTAGCATTGGCAGTTAACAAATATTTAAATTCTACCTGAAAATCCTAATCCAAAAACAAATGACAAAAATTTTTATATCAGAAAAAGAATTTAGGAGAAAAAATGACTTCTCCAGAACCAAGTAGTCGACTTGAACATCGAATCCTTCAAACACTAAATTTATTGCTAATTTTTAAAAATCAACTGTAATTAGCTATGTTGGTTACAAATACGAGTGATAAGGAATTAAGGAAGTGCACGAACTCACTTTACGGTCTGATCAGATATTTACGAAATATATCCTTTATCCACCAAGTTATACGCGATTGAAGGGAGCAACAGGCAAGACGAGTGGGTGGTCGGGCGGACGGACGGACGAGGCCCCCGACTAATTTGAAACAAATGGCCTCTTCGACCTAATCAAAATTATGGGGTGAGGGTCGGTATTGAGTCAGAGAGAGTTGCGCTCGGTTGAGCTGAAAGTCTTCGATTTTGCCGATCAAACTGCTGCGTTTTGAACGCCGCAATACGACGATCCGGTCGGATTCCTAATTCCAGATCTGTCCGACGATGATATTTCGACGAGATTTCACAGAAATTCAGCGAAATCCTCAAGAGATCTCCCTCCTCTCCGCTGCCATTATTATAAATGCGAAGCCACCCGTGTTGCCGCTGGACGTTTTAGACAAATACTTAAATACGCCATCTCAAATTCCAAATCCATCTCCAGTCTGAAGTAACTTAAAACTGCTTTGCTAAAACTATTGGACGTGTATTGGTGCTATTGGTGACATAAGGCGCTCGTAAGGTGCCTAAATAGAATTGATCTATTGCTGTAAACTTGTAAAGCGATGTAGACATGATATTGACTTTCCACGTAATCTGAAGCAACAACGTCAGACGTTAGTTATATAGTGATTAGGGGTGGGTCGATTAATCGAAATCGAAATCGAAATCGCGATTTTTGAAAAAATCGTAATCGTAATCGACACGATTATTAAATAAATCGAAATAATCGATAATCGTCGAAAAAATAATCGAAATCGCGATTATTTTTCGATTATTCCCGTAAGTGATATTATACAATATTTCCGATTCAAAGAAAGATCAATTTACCGTTGATTATCAGATTTTCATTGAAAATGGATTCAACAGCGTCTAAAGACAGGTACCATCTTTCTGGGTTTGGCAGCAGCTTTCGATATGGTGTGTCATGTGGGTTTAATGTACAAACTCTCGCTCAACTTGCCACCCTGGTTCTGTCAACTTGTGGAATTACTCATCTCTGACAGACGGTTCTGAGTTCACTTGGGAGATGTCAGCTCCTGGAGACGTCGACGAAACGGTCTAATAGGGTCCAGTTCTAGCCCCCACGTTATTCAATTTGTAGGCCTATAGGCCTACAAACGACTTGGGCCTACCTGGTACCATCAGTAGGAAGTTTGGATACGCTGACGATATCGGTCTTGCCACCCAGGCTCGATCCTTTAATAATAATAATAATGTGATTTTAAGTGGTTTAGGAGGCTAAGTAAGCCTGTGTGAAAACCACTGAAGGAGATTGAAGACCAGGGTTATTTCTAGGATTGTGAATTGGGGTGGGGTGTCGGGAAAATCTGGGGTGTGTTTATTTCTAGGATTGTGGAATTGGGAATTTGGGGTGTCAGGGAAAATCTGGGAGTGTCGAAATTTGGAAGTCTTTACCGAAAAAGGCTGACAAGCAAAAAAACCGTTATAGAGACTCACACAAAGTCTGACAAGCAAAAAGTCATCCGAGGATAAAGTTGTGGGGTCTATTTTTCCATTTGGGGCAGGCCTCTTCAGAGGCTGAAGGAGGTCCAGGCCAGTTGGAATTTCGAGGCCTCTCCTAGCCTTCCCAACAATTACAATTTTGACAAGCGAAAAAGGTAATCACCAATTTTGAGGACCGCAGAATACCTTCATAGCTTTCCCAAAAAATCCAAAATTATCAACAAGCAAAAAGGTCATCACCAAATTTTGAGGCCCCTTCTAGTAGTAGCTATCTAGCTTTCTAGCTCTCCCAGAATTCTCGACAAGGAAACAAAGGAGGCCCCAAAATGATGGAGGCCCGGGCCGAATGGCCATCCTAGCCCCCTCTGAATGGGCCTGTTTGGGGTGTTCAGGGCGCCTAAGAATAAGCAGCTACTGTTGTGCTGCTTTCCAAGCGCTATAGAAATCCAAAGATTTTACTTTACTTTACTTACTAATCACTCCTCTCCTTAGAGATCGACTCCACTGGCTCCGTGTTCCACAGCGCATTGTCTACAAGCGCTGTTGGCTTACGTTTCGGGCTTTACACGATCCACTCTGTCCTGATTATCTAACTGTGCTTGTACGAAGATCGACTGTGATCGAGAGTAGATCGGTTCTTAGGTCCAGTCGGAGAGTGCAGCTGTTGGTCCCTCCCCCGTCCAAGACCCCTAAGTTTGGGGAAAGATCATTCGCGCGGGGGAATCCCGCCCTGTGGAACTCTCTTCCAGACAATGTGACTGGAGCAGTCTCAGCTGGACTTTTCATTAAAATTTGAAGACACATTTATTTAATATTGGATATGAACTGTGTTAAGCGCTCTTGTTGTAGGCCTTAGCCTTGCGTACTGCGCTATATAAATTGTCAATAAATAAATAAATAAATATGCATTCTGTATGCATATCATTGTCACATCACCAAATGTTAGGGGGTGTCGACCTCAAATTGGGGGTGTTGGGGGTGTTAGGGGTGTAGAAATATCCCTGTTGAAGACCAACTGAGCATCGATACACAGAGGATTGCCGAATACTGTAAAATATGGCGGGAAAGCCAGTTTCTAAAGGTACTGTGAAATAATCGAAATCGAAATCGCGATTATTTAAAAAACCGTAATCGTAATCGAAATCGTAATCGTGAAAAATAATCGAAAATAATCGTAATCGTAATCGGAAAAAATAATCGTAATCGACCCAGCTCTAATAGTGATGCGCGGTTTCCGATTTTTAAAAAAGTCCCGCGGTATTAAAAGTGATGGCATTAATATATGTATCATGGGCTGGCTGAATTGCGCGGTTTAACGTCAAGCGATATTGATTTTAAACAAGCTTCTCTAGTTAATTATAATCAGGCAGTGGCATCGCCAGGAATTTTTGGTTGGGGGGGAAGGGGCTAGTGTGTCAGATTCCTTACCCACCGCTGCCCCCCCCCTTTCACAGAAAACTTTTTCACCGGATTTGCGCGAATCTGGTAGGTGGTCTGGGGCAGGTTGGGGGAGCACTTGCCCCCATTTGCCCCCGTGGCGATGCTAGTGCCTGTTTGACATTGGACAATGCAAGGATTAGTGCTACAGTAGGCTATAGATATGCAAAATCCAGAAGAGTGATGAAACAAATTATAACCACATGTTCGTCTGTCCCCAGCTTAGCTGAGTCAAACCGTACTAGAATTGTCAATATATTCTGCCTCAATTTTATTCTAGAGCATTCGAAATGCCCCGGAAAATGGGGAGCCATATGAAACGACACTATACAAAATCTTTCAGAAATCTGTTCTCTGTCAAATGTCTAAAAATCGAACGAGAGATAAGAAGGGGTTTAAGAGAGCTGGCTTCTTGTAAGACAAGTTCTATAGAAAACAAAAATATTATATAATTGCATGATAGCCTGTTTGCAGTGCGTTGCCAGGAATTTTTGGTCGGGGGTGCAAAAGGGGCTAGCGTGTCAGATTCTTTACCCACCCCTGCCCCCTTCACAGAAAACTTTCTCAACGGATTTGCGCGAATCTGGTAGGTGGTCTGGGGCAGGTGGGGGGGCACTTACCCCCATTTGCCCCCCGTGGCGACGCTAGTGTAATCAGGGATATTTTTACACCCCTAGCACCCCCAACACCCCTCTTCCTCCAATGGTCGACACCATAGGCGGATTTAGAGTTTAATATTTGTGTGTTTTTTTTAAGAATTGGCAATGTTTTTTTGCTTGCCAGGCTGTTTTAGGAGAGTTGATAACGTTTTTTTGCTTGTCAGGTTTTTCGGAGACTTGATACATTTTTCTTAAGGGCCCGCAAATTTTTTGTTCCGGGGCCCGGAATTTCTCTCGGCGGCCCTGAAGACAAGTACAATCAATGCGTAGATTCTTATTAATGGATTACATTTCCCCATTTTCCTGACTTTTTTTCATTATCATCATTGTCGCAATCGTCATAATTAAATGTTAAGGTTAAGTAAGACATTGATGCGTTTATAAGCTTATTTACACGTTTTAATTTTGGTATTTAATATACAGCAATTACTCTATAGCCTAATATAGCGCAAAGCGTTTGGCTGAATAAACTCGAGAGGAAAGTATCAGTGGCGGCTCCACCGGGGGAGCCAGGGGGCCCGTGCCCCCTATTGAGTGCCTGCTCCCCAGTGGTCCCCAGTTGGAACTCTATACTTAATGCTACATACATTAAACAACAAATGGTTGGCCCCCCATGATTAGAAGTTGCCACCCCAACGGCCTTCCCACTTGCCAAATCCTAGAGCCGCCACTGGAAAGTATCCTAGCTGCGCCCTCGACACAGACAAGAAAAACACAGAATGTCGTCCCAGAGGACCTTTAATTAAATTTATTTATTCGAGAAACATGTTAATTTCAGTCTGTTTTCTACGGTTTTTTTCGCACGAGAAGCGTTTCGAGGAACTTTTCAACGGGCGACGACGCGCCGCCATCTGGCGAATAACCGAAGAACAATTCTCCGACGGCGTTCGCAGGTATGGAACGCAGCGCCGGGAGAACGAGAAGCAGTTTGGCGAGGCGGGCGATGCTCCCGTCTGCGCCGGCCCCGTGGCCCCCGGGGTGGACCAGGGCAGTGCTGCAGGTGTGGCTGCGGAGTATCCATTCTGCGGAATCGTACATCTCTTCCACCTGTCTGCGTCCGCGTAACTCACTGCGTTCTGTCGAACGAATAATTAGCAAAATCAGTGTTCAAGAATTTCGTGAATTTAATTTCTAAAAGAGTGAATTTTTTCCGAATGCTTCAAACAAGGTCATTTGATTCGCCTTATCATAAAGCGACTCCAACCCATAGGTGGATTTTATTAAAGGCTAGAGTAGGCTTAAGCCTACCAAACTAATCCCACCAAAACAAAAAAAAATTGTGTTTTCCATCAACACCAGGTCTGTCGCGTGCTGGATGGCACGCGTGCTGGATGGCACCCCCAGACCCCCATGCTAGCCTACCCAAATATTAAATTCTAAATCCGCCTATGCTCCAACCAAAGTTACTGTACAGTATTAGTGTATTTGTTGATTTTTAAATCAGGCGCAAAATCCACGAATGAAACATACGATAAACGTGACTTTCGATATAAACCAACCACCTATGGCGCCAGATTTTGTCAAATTGAGGGTAGTTTCAAATTGAGCACTGACATGCAGAAAGGTCTTTGGCGGCTGAGTAAACTTTTTTGGGGGGGGACAGCCCATAGCCCATGGGCTACTATTGATTGATTTATCCTGAATATAGTGCTGGAACAGTGGCGTAACCAGGTCTCTGAAATCAGGGTGGCGCATCAATAATTTCGGACAAAAGTCTCCGAAAATAGGTTGCAAGAGATTTTTCGCGCATTCTCTTCGATCAGGGGCGTAGCAACGGGGGGTATATCGGTATATATACCCCCCCCGAAAAAAGCCTATCTTAAAGTTTTTTATGTGATTTATATGTGATATTATATGTTGTTATATGTAGTTTATATGGTTTATAGTTAAGGTTTATACCCATATACCCACCCACCCATATTTATACCCTCCCAAATCAAATTCCTGGCTACGCCCCTGTCTTCGATCCTCTTGCTACTTGCCTCCAATGTTACCTCTAAGCTGTGCGGCAAGAAAACGTCGCGCAGCAGTTTCCAACCGCCGCGCAATGATTTTGAGTTTCAAGTAACACTGCTTTCGTCGTTGTCTTCGGTGACATAATAATGTGAAAAAAATTAATTCAGGTGCCCAGGCATGGAAAGGTGCCGCTCAGGCACTATAGACTTTTCCGCGCACTCACAAAAAGAGGGGACATTGCTTGCCTCACCCGCTCGAAAAAATCCCGCGACCGGTCCCAGCCAGGGGCCCCGACCCCCGTGCCTACCCTCCCCTCCTCTCCCTCGTGGCTGCGCCAATGCACTGGAGCTATAGGACCCATGGGTACTTATTAAGTGTTATAGAAATGCATCGACGCCAATTGGAGAAAATTTTAAAATACATTGAGTAAATAGATCAATAAAAAAATTACTGTAATCAATATTACATGTAAATGGAAATTATTATATACAGCAATAATAAACTTTTGAATTAAAACAAAATCAACAATAAAATGGATCACTAAAGAATGGTAATCGCATACCGCTTAATTGCATAACCCGGGATAATCGCATAACAAAAAGGTCGTCAACTAAAACGGCTGGCAACCAGTGTTTTCGTGAAATACAAATTAATAATTATCAGACGTCGCGGCTATTCGCACAGCCCAGTTAATCGCATTAGCAAGGCTTGCATGGCACCTATGCAATTAAGCGGGTTTCACTGTACTTTAATTTCGATGTACTGTTCGTACCTGGTCTAAGTATGGTCAGCATCTTCAGACAGGTGT
Organism: Metaphire vulgaris; assembly: GCA_018105865.1. NCBI lineage: Eukaryota > Metazoa > Annelida > Clitellata > Crassiclitellata > Megascolecidae > Metaphire > Metaphire vulgaris. The sequence goes on from CM030840.1 coordinate 2,156,738, forward strand.
ACTCTAGACTGTCCGGTCGAAGGTCAGCGATGCGGTTGATGACGTTGCGGATGTCGCTAAGCAACTGTCCGTTGCTATGACTGCTGCTGCCGCAGTGCCCGTTGTTGCCATGGCGACCTTCCATTCGTCGACCAGCGCCTTCGCAAGGATGTTGTTGGATCAAAATATTTTCTGACAAAAAATCGTTCAACAGGATTATATATATATTGCATAAATAATTTCTATAGGTAATAGAGCTATATAAGTTTTTCAAACGCAATATTAAAGCGCTATAATAATGTGATTTAAAGTGGTTTAGGAAGCTAAGTAAAGCCTGTGTGAAAACACTTTAAATTCACCGGTGTTCGAGGAGAAGTGTACGCAAGTAAAACATCGCGAATTTATATAGCGCTTTTGCATTTGTACCTCAGTAGCCACTTGGTATTCTTAGGCGGTTAATCCAGTGTTATTTCTAGGATTACCAAAGGGGGGTGTCGGTAAATTCTGGGGTCCCTTTGCCAAAAAAGTCTGACAAGCCAAAAAGGTCATCCCTTAGCTGAAATTGGTGGGTGTTGGGAGGGGGTGTCGGTCTCAAATTGAGGCGGGGTGGCGGGGTGTTAGGGGATGTTAGAGGGTGTAAAATACCTATGGGTTAATCTAAATCTGAATTATCCGAAATCAAAATACCCCACCCACGCTTTTTAGAGACAACCACAGGAGAGGGGAAAGGCACAGTGGTTGGGCCCCTCACTTTTCATTCAAGTAAACGCCGCCAAAGTCGGTCAGACGGGGTCAGAGGTCATTATTCTATCCAAGGTGTCGTCACGGTTGGTGGACAGGTGGAGAGTCTTGCTCACCTGGATTGATCTTCTCCTGCGCGATCGACAGAAGGAAGAGTTCGCACCAGGACTCCTCCAGGAGCGTCACCTGGTCCCTCAGCGGCAGGTCGACGAAGCAGGGGCTGCCCTGGGCCACGCCCTGCCTGAAGACCGTCTTCAGCCACTCGACGCCGAGCGAGAGCAGGTCCCTGGCCGCCCGGCCACATCCGACGGAGGAGGAGGAGGCGGAGGTGGAGGAGGAGGAGGCGGAGGAGGGGGAGTAGCAGTAGTCGGGAAGAACGGACCGGATGTACGACGACGGACCGCCGGAAGTGGGTGGCGCCGCCTGGTGCCGGAAGGGATAGACGGGAAGATGCGGAGGAGGAGGAGGAGGAGGAGGCGGTGGCGGTGCGGAGGGATGGTAGCGCAGACCGGAAATGGACGAGAAGTAGTTGAGGAGGGAGGAGGGGTGGAAGGCGAACCCCAGCGCCGGGGCGAACGCCTGGTGGTCGCACATGAACGCCGGGAGTCGGAGGATGCGGGGATCCGTGGGGGTCATGACCCCGGCGGCGGCGGCGGCGGCGGCGGCGGAAGGGATGATGGGACGGAAAGCCGTGTGGACCCCCTGCTGGGCGGCGCCGTCCTTCGGTTCGTCCGACAGTCCGCTGTCCGTTGAGGTTCTGGTCAGTGCGACGTCGTCATCGCTCGATTCCGACTTCAAGCACGGATGGCTCTCCGGCCTAAGAAAATATCAAACATTGTCTTAAATAACGGGTCCTATGGGCCACTTGGCCCCTATGGGCCACTTGGTCCCGATGGACCACTTGGTCCCGATGGGCCACTTGGGTTCGATGGACCACTTGGTCCCGATGGGCCATTTGGTCCCGATGGGCCACTTGGTCCCGATGGGCCATTTGGTCCCGATGGGCCACTTGGTCCCGATGGACCACTTGGTCCCGATGGGCCACTTGGTCCCGATGGGCCACTTGGTCCCGATGGACCACTTGGCGGTTCCAGGATTTCTTGGTGGGGGATATGAAATGACTTCATAGGAAGTTGTTGGGGGGATGAAAAGAGAAAAAAATATTTTTAAAACTTTGCCGAAAAAGCTGACAAAAGGGAATTATTTTCCCCAATTTTACTACACTTTTACTGAAAAATAGGTTCACGAGCAAAAAAGGTCATCCACCGTGTTTTCCTTGTAGTTTTACTAGACTTATAGACGTTTACCCAAAAAATAGATTTCGCAAGAGAAAAAGGTCCGAAAGTCCGGTGGGGGATGCATCTCCACTCGTCCCCCACGTGGAACCACCGTTGTGAGGGACCTACATTTTGTCAATGGTCCGGTACTCCTCTGATCTCTGATCTCTAGTAAGGTCTGAGCCGGACTGCCTTTCGGCCTTTACGATGGCCAGGTTTTGCTATTTCCGTTTAATAATTATTAATTCTAGCTAGATTAATATTACAAAAATCCCGTTCCTTATCAAGTGAACTAAATGCTAATTTATTGACCAATAAAAAATCGTTGTTTATTTATATCAGCAGTTTGAATATTCATGAACAGTATGTAGACTACCGCGTGGCATTCTGGTAGTCCAGCTGACAGGTTTCCATGGTAACGTCCAACTTTTCTGTACTTGATGACGTCTTCCTGCGCTTCGACTCCCTCTCGTGTTGGACAGCTGAAACGATTTTCAATACATGTATAATTGTTTTATCGCTCAGCATCCAATGTGGTTTTCTTCTTAACTGTCACAATCGACTTGAAGGGACTGTCCATTAATTACGTCAATAAAATAGGGAGAGGGGGTTTGGAAAAGTTTGACAGGTGTTGACAGAGGGGGTCAAGAGAAGTTTACGTCACCAATTTCATTTCTTACAAATAATCAAAATATGCCATTTCATGGAATATTATAATTATTACAGCGGAAAAATGTCTGGCAAACAAAAAAGCTTATCACACCACCTCGCCTCTGAGTAGAAATAGAAGAGGCGCTATACAAATGCCGCGTTACATTTTGACACTTTATGAGCAAAAAAGTTGGAAAATGTCATTACCGTAAAAATCGAAACCTTCTAAACATTTTATGGGGACCCGTCACTGATCTTTAGGGGGGGTCAAAGGTGCCTGGCATAATTATAGGGGGTCGCTGAAAGTTTGACAGTTATTGACAAGGGTAAGGGGTCAAGAATTGCTGACGTAATTAATGCCAGCCCCGAAATGAAATTTTCATGATGTCTAACTTGCGCTACATAAAAGTGCAGAGGTCGAGGCAGCAGGTGAGTTCAAATGGTTACCTGAATTAACGAAGACAAATCTCCTAGAATAATTAGAAGCCATAAGCTCCCCGATTGGTCAGAATCGTCTCGCCTGTTGAATAATTCATGAGATCTTATTTCGCGGAATGATTTCAGATGTTTGCTCGAAGCAAAGAATAGGCTAATTAATATTCATCCGCTGATCAAGTGCCGTCAACCAAATCGATGAGCCTCAGATCAGCATGAATATTAATGACGCAATGAATATGATTTTCAATTTGACTCCCGAAGTCATCGAATTGGTAAAATATTATCATAAAAAGACTGAAGTCTGATATTATAACAAACAGCCACTAATAAACATAACGTTTACTACAACAATAACAACAATAGAAACATGTACTACTACTACTACTACTACTACTACTACTACTACTACTACTACTACTACTACTACTACTACTACTACTACTACTACTACTACTACTACTACTACTACTACTACTACTACTACTACTACTACTACTACTACTACTACTACTACTACTACTACTACTACTACTACTACTACTACTATTATTATTATTATATTTATTATTATGACTATTATTATTATTATTAATTTATTATTACTACTACTGTTATTATTATTATTATTATTATTATTATTATTATTATTACAACTACTACTACTCCTAATACTACTACTACTACTATTATTATTACTATTATTATTACTACTATTATTATTATTATTACTATTATTATTATTATTACTATTATTATTACTATTATTATTATTAATTTATTATTATTACTATTATTATTATTAATTTATTATTATTATTATTATTACTATTATTATTATTATTACTATTATTATTATTATTACTATTATTATTACTTTTATTATTATTACTATTATTATTATTATTATTATTATTATTATTATTGTCGTGAGTTGTAGCGAGCACTTTGCCATTGTTGTGGGTTTCAGAAGGTCGAAATGAGCGGCTGGCGAGGGGCTTGGCAGGCGTTGAGTGTAAGTCAAATGCGTCGTTGCATTTCGTGTGAATGCTTGCTAAACGCGGCGGCCGAGACTCCGAGAGGTCACGGCTTATTCGATCGCCGGTCGATCAAATCCCGCGGCCACCTGTTCGATTCCCGCGTCTCGTCGAGTGCCAGACGGCGGTCGTGTGGTCTACTGTCCGACCGGGTGCCAAGTGGTCGGCGGCGGCGGCGGCGGCGGCGGTCGCTAGGTGGCGTATGAGCTTATGACCACAGACGACCAATGTCTGATGTAGCTGACCCAGCGACGACGAAGACGACGACCTTATCGATTGGAACATTCAACGCTCTCCGTTATCTATTATAACAAATGGAATCAACTCACTCTCTTTCTCTCTCTCTCTCTCTCTCTCTTTTTCTCTTTCTCCCCTTCCTATCTCCCTCCTTTCCTCCCTCCTCCCTCTCCCTCCCTGTCGTCTCTCTCGGTGCTGTATTATTTTTACTTTACTTACTTACTTACTTACTTAATTACTTACTTTAAGGCCCCATAACTCCATTGAGAATATAGTATGTACTTGTGCTCATTTGGAACATTATTGATATTTCTGAAATTTAAGATCGTCATCTTTTCTCAAGATTCAAAGAACATCACGTTTGGAAAGACGAAAAAGGCGAAGTCGTCGATGATGATAATGACGACGACGACGACGATGATGATGACGACGACGACAATGATGACGACGACGACAATGATGACGATGATGACGACGACGATGACATTGATGATGATGACGACGACGACGACGATGATGATGATGACGACGACGACTGACCGTCTTTGTTCATTCCGGCGCCGAGGCATTTGTCGTAGCGACACGCCTGGCACTGGTTCCTGCGCGTGACGTCGACGACGCACCTGCGCTGACCTTTGCACCTGTAGAGGGCGTTGCTTCGAACGCTGCGCTTGAAGAAGCCGCGACATCCGTCGCAGCTGAGGACGCCGTAGTGGCGACCGGAAGCGCGGTCGCCGCACACGGCGCATGCGCTCTCCGACTTCCGGAACTCGGAACCGACGAATCCGCCGCCGCCGACGTCGATCGAATGGCCGCCTGACGTCATGATGACGACGACGACGACGCGATTGTGACGTCACGCTAGAGAATGCGTAACAACGACGTCGGTGTTACGTACAGTATATATATATATATATATAGAGAGAGAGAAGCGGAAGAAGAAAGAACAAGAACAAGCGCCTCGTGACGACAGAGATTCGTGTGCAATAAAGCGGGACTAATTCGAAACTCGACATTAAATACTGCTTTCAGATCGTCGGCATACTTGCGGTAGGCTACTCGGCACGTCACAGAGCACACCCGATACTCACCTGCCGTCCCCCCGGACGACGAATATTATAGCCCAGTTTTTGTCAATCATAGACATGATACCAACTAATGATCTTTATGCGAACTGTATGCGCCGCATAGAGATCATATTTTTGTGACCTCTGTGTCTTAATATCCGGTCTCTTCGAAGCATGACCGTTGGTTTAGATTGACGCATACGCGTGGATACTGGCGCTATATAAGCGAAACCGATACAGAAATTGAAAAGAATAATAATGTTGACGGTTCTCGTGTGGCAAATAACTCCGCTTGACTTTATTTACTCCAATCATTATTGAAATCGCCGAAGATTCTATTCCAAATGAATATTTGAATGTCTGGAAGTCGGAAACTAGTCTATTCGATATCCTGTGGAAAATTCTTCACGGTCGTAAGCAACTATACCACTGATGATCGATTTACCGAGGTAGGGGGGGGGAGGTTTGGGAGTTAGGTGGAAATCGAAAAATTTGGGGTGGACGTAGCCCGGTCCCCATTAACAATTTTTAATTTTTAATTGTTTAATGTCTTAAATTTATCCTTTAAATATTCAGCCCGGAATTATAAAATTATTTGTGACTTATTTATTTGAGTTATTTATTTGAGTCCCCTTCTCTCTCTCTCTCTCTCTCTCTCTCTATATATATATATATATATATATATATATATATATATATATATATATCCAGAGAGATTGAAAGCGTTAAAATTATAAAAAATTAAAATCAAAAATAGTCTTCTGAGCCGTAAAATAAAATTAGTTTTAAAATCAAAAGTCTCTTCATTCGTCTCTGTGATTCGCTCTGTATATGTCTCTTTCTATTTAGGCCTAAACTGCATGGGCCTCGGAATTTCAAAATTCTGTCACAGGTACAATTTCAGTTTTACGAGAAAAATCACAACTTTTTACAACTAGTTCGACCATAAAATTTTGACTTTTCCCTTTCTTCTACTTCTAAATTTCCCTCCAAATCCTTCTCATCGACTACAAATGCAGGGTTTTTTTGGAAAGTGCGTCAGTTTGATTGTTCGAAACGCCGCATGTTTACGGTAAAGATTAGTGTCAAATTGTTCATTGAATGAATACACCCCTTACATTAGCTTCAATAACCAACTGTCAAATGCATTTCGTTACTAAAAGATGAGCTTACACCCACCCACTCCTGTGGCGGCACCAGGATTTGGCAAGTGGGGGGGGGGCGTTGGGGTTGGTTGCAACTTCTAAGCATGGGGCCAACCATTTGTTGATAGGTATGTAGTAGTAAGCATAGGGTCCCAACAAGGGGGGGCTATTGGGAAGGCATTAAATAGGTGGCACGACCCCGGGCCCCATATGGAGCCGCCACTACCCCCCCGATATCCATTTGCATTTAAAAATTCTGTCAGTTATGTCAGTATCGACCTGTTTGGAAATTAATCGAATTTTCTCCCTCAAATGTTAAGTTCTTTAACCGTAAACCCGTTTTGTTTTATACAGAATTTAAACCCGTATTCTCGGTTTCTTTGATTAATTACATTTTGCATCAAATTCTGCCACTTCTTGATTTCATGCCTTAATTTTAACTGCTAACTAATTATCAAGTAGACGACTGACATCTGAAAAGATTTTCTGACACTAAGTATACGGTCTAGCTTAATCATGTGCATCGTTATAAATATCTTGGTGCTATAGAAGTGATGCAAATTATTTAGATCAAATAAGTCTTATACAGGCTTTATAATTTTCGAAACAAACAATTCTATTCTAGATGATTTTAACATGGATACCATTTTTCCAACAGCCAATGCCTACCTCGCAGACTATAATTCTGAAATCAGGAATCGATTTCTGGAACTTTTTAGACCAAGAGTCGACCGGAAACTCGGCGAACGGGAACGAAGATTAGTCGATCGGTGATCACGTGACTCCCGCGGCGGAAGCGCTTTTGAACTTCCGGATCAGCGGAGAGTCGTCGTTCCGGCGGGACCCGACAGATGGCGCCGGCGCCGACGCCGAGTTAATCTCGACGCTGATTGGTCGGTCGCGGACGAGGCCCTCGACGCCATTGGCCGATCGTAAGACCGCGCGACCAATCGGATTCAGGACCGTCTCGGCCATAAGACGCCCTTGGAATAACTGAAATTTTTCCAGAGATTAGTAGACTACCCCAAGCCAAACCCCAATCCCAACTCCAGCCCCGACTTCAGCCTCACCCCCTCCCAACCCCCCCGCCCGTATTTAACGGTACGGTCTCAAGGTGAATACCGCGGTTAGTTTAGACTCTCTCGGAGTAGTTTATTCTTCTCTATTTGGTTTGGACGGCGAAGAGTCAACTGCTTTGAGCTCGACAAGTGAAAGTAACAATCTAATGAAAAGGGTAGGAGAGGTGGAAGCAGATGACGGTAATAATAGTGACAGCAGCGGCAGCACTGGAGAGAGAGACAGGGGGTGTGAGTTTCTTAAGTCTTTATATAAGTCAAATATAACTTTAATACCGCTTAGATTGGAGCCTGGCGCCGTGGAGTCACGGCAAGAGAACGCTGGACGATGCTCGGTTCCGTGAAACGAACATGACGACGTCTATTGTATACGGCAGATGACACTTTCAATGGATAGGCGCCCTCTATTGAGAAAATTGATCTCTAGGTTGAAAGACGTTCGGAAATTATTGTCCATCGGACACGAATCACGCGTGAACATAGACACCAGTGTTTTATCCAGGCCTGTTAGGGGCAGATTCGACCTCCCCCCCAAAAAAAACCCACTCAAATTCCTCACACAAAATTCTAGCACTGACACAAATTTTTACATTGAACTGTGTCTCTTCCCCTCCAGCCAAGTCCATTTCTCCATCAAAGACCTGGAATCTGTACAAAACTCTGATAGGCATAGGGGCTGTCCATTAATTACGTCAACAATTTACGGGGGGTTGAAAAAGTTTGACAATTGTTGACAGAGGGAGGGAGGGTCAAGAGAAGTTGACGTCAACAATTTCACTTTTTACAAATAATCAAAAACTAGGAAATTTCACGGAATACTACTTATTACAATGGAAAAAAGCATGGCAAAAAAGGTCATCACCACCACATTTTGACATTCGATGAGCAAAAAAGGGAAAAATGGTCATCATCGCAAAAATATTAACCTTGTTATTGGGACCTGTCATTGATCTTGGGGTGTCAAAAGCTTTTGACGTAATTATGGGAGGGGTAACTGAAAGTTGACAGTTGTTGACAAGGGGGAGGGGGTCAAAAATTGCCCAAAAATTGTTGACATAATTAATGGACAGCTCCGTAAGCTTCTATTAGGATTGTGCCTCTTGGCTCGAGCACCCTCCCCTTTTTGAGAAGCTATCGTAGGTAAGGGGGGAAGACATAAGCGCTGGGCACTCACTTTTTTCATCCAAGTTTGCGCCAATGGGGCTGACCATTAATTACGTCAACAATTTAGGGGGGGTTAGAAAAAGTTTGACAGTAACTCTGTTGTTGACAGGGGGGTCGAGAGAAGTTGACGTCAACAATTTCACTTTTTACAAATAATCAAAAAATAGGAAATTTCATGGAATACTACTTATTACAATGGAAAAAAGCATGGCAAAAAAGGTCATCACCACCACATTTTGACACTCGATGAGCAAAAAAGAGAAAAACGATCATCGCCACAACGACTTGCAACGAGGGGGAGTGGGTCACAAAACTGCCAAAACCGCGTGACGTCATTTATGGACGGCCCCTAAATCGATGCTTTCCTATTCGTATTGTCGTATTATTCTGACTGGATGGAAGTGCTCTGTGTGCGTGAAAATAATTAATTATGATACCGGTAGACAAAGTGTATCAACATTGTTCACTTGATTTTAATTTTAATGTTAGCAATCAATTAATTAGTCAGCAATTAATTAATTATTATTAAAAAAGCACTATATTTGATTTCGGGCATAAACTTTCGCAATGGAATGATACCAACTTCTTTGTCTATACTGGCGCTGTAGAAGTTTACGAGATTTTACTTTACTTACTTACTTTGGTCCAATATGCTGTACATAGGTCTATCTAAGTCTTAGGTTCTCAACCTTTATAGTGCTGCGACCCCTTCAATGCAATTCCCCACGACGTGGCGACCCCGAACTGTAAATTCACTTTCGTTTATAATGTAAACTTTTAAAAATAATAGCGCTACAACAATTAAAATGTTTGAAATCATTCTAATTCAATTGTCTGCAATGTCTATCCTCGAATGGCATTTATAGTTTTAAAAAACCCTAGTAACTACCAATGGAAAAATTTTGTACAATCACAAGTTTTGCGCGTCAAAAAGAGACAGCCCCATATTTCCGAAGGTTTCAGGCGACCCCTGGCAAATCGTCATTCGACCCCCGTCGGGGTCGCGACCCACAGGTTCAGAACCGCTGATTTAAACTGATTTTTCGTTTGTTGAATCTACCAAACCCCATTTTTTCCTCATTTACAATCAGTTTAGTGCAATTGAGATGGAACAAAATGACTTATGCAATACAAATTCATTTAAATAGTGTTGACTTTATTTCAAAAATCACTTAGAAACATGAATGCATCGATTTCCCCCGGTTTTTCCCTTGATCAGAGGAGCCAGAGGCAGTGTTTAATCTAGGCAGTTTCCGGGAGGAAAATCGCCCTTTCCCCCCGGAAATTTCAAATTCCCCCGAAAATTTTGGCATACTACATGGACTAACAGCAGCCCCCTAGCAGAATTCCCCCCGGCTTTGTCAGTTCCCCCGGCTTTTTCAGTCCCCCCCGGAGTCCAGGAGTCTAGATTAAACACTGACCAGAGGTGTGACGAGAGACCCCATTTGCACTTTTGAGTCACCCTCTTATAATTAAGTTCTTTTTCGGTTCTTAATCTGACCAAAATACCGTAAAACAAATCAGAAGTTTTTTTTCACAAACGAAGCGATCAGATAAGGTCAGGGTTTGGGTAGTTAGTGACCCTTGCCACCCCATCCCCACCCCCACCACCATCATCCTCCCTCTAGTGACCGTCTACGATCTATCACATGGAGGGTAATGAGAATGAATGACTAGTTTACCAGCTCCACTTTGCCCTATCACTCTCCCCACCCCCGTTCCCTAGCCACCGTCGTCGCCGACAAGTGGCGCCCCCTATCGAATGGGTCGTAAATCCAATATTCGGCTCCTCCAGAATCAGACCTCTACGGCAGTTAACTGGATATCCACTCGACGACTGTTGTTGGCTCAGCGGTAGTCCACAAAACCCTCTCGGCCCGAGTATCGTGTCCGCGAAGATGGGTACGCTAATGACCGTCGATGGGGCCACTCGAGCCCTCAGGATCTCGGGGCGGGGGCCGAGGGTGCCGCGAGGGTCTGTTTGAACGCCGAGGACAGAAGGGGCCCGAAGAGTTTGCACGGCTCTTGTGCCGGCCGCCGGCCGAATTACGAGCGATCCCCGCGAATATATCGAGAAATAAGTGATCCCCTTAAGAACAACGACCATCGATGCTGGAGCCGCTGGCGACTTTATTTTTCCTACTACACTTGGGGACCGGTGAATATTCATAAGCATTTAGTGAAGCTCATGAATATTAATGAACAATTATTAATAGCATGGTCTGGTCTGATCAGCATTGATCTGGTCTGATCAGCATGGAAGCTTGCAAGTTTTGCCTTTATGTTGTTCGGTTCACACTAATTATTAGTTATTTTGTTCATAACCCTTGTGGACAGTTTCCCTTTCCTTTTAATGATAGCTCAAGCTTTTGGTCACTCTTAGCTTCTGTTACAGTTACGTGCCACTGTGTGGATGGAGTTTATCTGCTGATAGGCTCACTTTGACATTGTCTGCATCAACATGGTATTTTTCATGTTGTTTATTTGTTGTTAAATTGTCTTCATTGTATTGGAAATAAGTTCAAATAACTGTCTTGTAATTTTATCACCCATGCTGTCATTAACTTTCATTTATCTAACTAGGTGTGGTGGTACAACATTAAGTATAAATCACATTCAGATCTTAACAGTCTTCATTACTTGTGTCACTGACTCACTGAGATTCACAATCACCACGGATCCGCGAGAGTTGTAAATAAAGTTCAATTGGGTATATAGGCCAGAAAATGCTGCGGTGCTTGTAGTTTATACACTTCTGTCCTTGCATTGTTTTCTCGTGGCTTTTGACAGACTTTTTTGTGCGTGTATTACATGTATAACAAATTACTATTAACATCTAGGTACTGGAAAAAACTCCAGAAGATTAATTATTGAAAACTTTAAATACCCATACTAGCCAGACAAATAATCAAATATTTGCTCAACATTCATATCTACAATCCAGCTGTGTAGCATTAAAAATTTGCAAACAATTTCTTGCTTGCAAACCATGCAATTGTTATTTCTGACCTGGCTCTAATTCTATTTGGATTTGATGCGCCATCGGCTGATGCCCTGGGCATTATGATAGTGGCGCCATATAAGTTGATTGATTGATTGATTGCTTATTAAAGTCTTTACATACTTATCTAGTGCCAATCCCAACATGCATTTGGCCAGCTTTTTGCGGTAGGCGTGGTTACTTTTGGTCACGAGATGCATTTCACTAATCAAAACACATTAACTAATCATGAATATTCACCGGTCCCCAAATGTAGTAGGAAACATAAAGTCGCGAGCCGCTGCTATTATTAAACGACGGCGGCGGCGGCAACACTCGAAGGCGATCGCAGCGCCTCTAGCGGTCGATTGCGGTAAGAGGACAACCGCACCGAATGGACAGAGAGACGTGATGATGATGACGACGACGATGATTGGAAAATAAATGATGGCTGGTTGGGAATTCATTCCTCTTCGAATTACTATCCGGAGAGGTCGATGATAGAGCGGCACTTTGCACTGGATGGAGGGTGGGGGAGGGGGCGATTGAAGGAGCGAAAGACAAACTGCACGGGATGAAGCGACACAAACGAAGTCAATTAAATCCACCAACGACATCGTCACTGTCACCACAACGTCTGCTGTCGTCGTTATCATCATTCTGGATGGATATATATATATATATATATATATATATATATATATATATATATATATATATATATATATATTGCTAGAATAATGGAAATAACAATAATGCACTTTTGTAGCACCCGTTCTCTCTCTCTCTCTCTCTCTCTCTCTCTCTCTCTCTCTCTCTCTCTCTCTCTCTCTCTCTCTGCGTGATTTCAAATTTTGAATACAAAGCGTTAATTTAAGTGATTTTTTTGTCTGTTACACACAAACGTTGGAATTGTTAACCACTCGTACGTAGTGGCGGCTCCAGGATTTGGCAAGTGGGGGCCGTTGGGGTGGCAACTTCTAATCATAGGTGTCAACCATTTGTTGTTAGGTATGTAGTATTAAGTATAGGTCCCAACGGGGGGCCACTAGGGGGCCAGGCACTCAATAGGTGGCACGGGGGCCGGGGTCCTCGGGCCCCCTGTGGAGCCGCCACTGCTCGTACGTAGATTTAATCCAATTGGTTTCAATGCAGGATATGCAGCGGCAGCAGCCCTATATAAAATGTATGCGACAATAGACTATAATAGCTTGAAGAAAATTGGCGCTACACAAATGCCCGGATAGGACAACTCGAACCAACCACCCCCTCCGTCCCATCCTCATCCCGCCGCCGCCGCTACCACCACTCCACTCCACTCCACAGACACCTTTTTACCAGCTGGAAATCACGGCATTCACATTTCCATGCATCTGTAGGGTGCGTTTCTAAAAGATGGGGTTCTTAATGGGAAGGGGGATCGTGATCACAACTACCCTTACTCTATGGACTCCTTCAGACTCCCTCCGCCGTTAAAGTAGGGAGTAGGATCTCCGCCGCCGCCGCCACCCCCAGAAATTCCACCGTTTATGACGCGTTGAGGTGCCGAGAAAAATCCCTCCCTCCCCAATTTGACACCGAAAAAAGACAACCAATCACCTCCCGTCGCGTGTCACGTGACCGTCATCTGTCAGATGAAATATAAAAAAACTGCGGGTCGCCCTACGCCCCTTTGGACCGTGTGGGAAACACACCAATTCTCCATTGTTACTGTTGTTTCTAGGCACAGAAAACGCTGTGAAACTGATTAACAGGGCATGCCATTGGGGGGGAGGGGTTGCCATTGAAATCGGTTAACTAGTCTTATGGAATTTGTAAAAAATACAATTGCTTCGATTGCATAAGTAGTTAAGTACCTTTACAGTGATAATTATGATGATAATGACGAGGAGGAGGAGGAGGAGGAGGATGGGAAAGGGGAGGAGAGGAAAGGGGTGGTGTTAGAGGCTTGGAAGGTTACTGGACGTTGCCGGCCGAAATACTTTCCAGGCTAAATTAAAGCGTTGAACAAAATAGCGCTGAATAAATAAGTTATAACAAACAAATGGAAATCGTGATTTCATGATCGGAAATTCACCGATCTATTTTCTCATCTGTTAATTAAAAGAAAGTTTAGTTTCAGCTTTATGATCAGTTTGTGTAATCATTAAACGCCAACTCTTAATAGGAATACTATCAAGTCGTAGTCATAGAGGGAGATACCTTCTTGAAAGTTAACTCAAAAATAGTCGTTTTCGGTCTTTCAGGTTAAAAATTCTTTTGGTTCGAGCGCGTATTTGGAAATAAGGTCGTTAATTCAGACATGGACAACCTTCCCTAAAATGATTAAGACCCAACCAACTCACGAAAGCAACTTGACCCAACCCAATTAACCCAACCCATCGTAATGCGTCACAATTTCTTAATTAATTCAACCATTTTTATTGACCGTCGAACAAATTATTCGATCAACTTATCAACTCTCTGCCAACCAAAACCACCATAAGCCAAGTCGTGAAGAAATTCCGTGCCTATCGCCACCTAGCGAGAAAACTACGACGAATGGGTCATTTGCAGAAGTAGTCGCCAGGTGGACACAGTGTAACCAAGCAACGTTGAGGGTGGAAGGTTTTGGCCGACTGGATTCGTTCGGTGGGGTTGTAGTAGGGGGCGGGAGTGGGGTGGGGTGGTTTGTCTCTTCCCTTTGAGGTGATAGCCTTTATTGTTGCCCTCAATATTTCCTAATGGTAGCGAGCTGTTATCCTTTCTTCTTACCAGTGGCGGCTCCACCGGAGGCCAGGGGCCCGTGCCCCTATTGAGTGCATGCCCCTCCCAGTGGCCCCCCTGTTGGGACCCTATACTTAATGCCACATACATTAAACAACAAATGCTTGGCCCTCCGAATGATTAGAAGTTGCCACCCCAACGGCACCCCCCACTTGCCAAATCCTAGAGCGGCCACTGCTTCTTACCTGCGCCGAAACTAATTAGTAGGCGCGTTGTATCACCTGGCGAGCCAGCTCGATTCTGGCGCATGCGCAGTACAGCACCTGCGCGGCACTGAATCGGACGGTTGTAGATCAGTGATGATTGTGTTCTGGATCGGTTTCCGGATTGGAACGGAATCGTCCGGGATGTGACTGGACTCCTGGATTCCTATGGTTTCATCCTGGCACTTCACACCGGCTTCGTTGTGTGCGTCTCTCTGTCTCTCTGTCTCTCTGTCTCTCTGTCTCTGTCTCTGTCTCTGTCTCTGTCTCTGTCTCTGTCTCTGTCTCTGTCTCTGTCTCTGTCTCTGTCTCTGTCTCTGTCTCTGTCTCTGTCTCTGTCTCTGTCTCTGTCTTTGTCTCTGTCTCTGTCTCTGTCTTTGTCTCTGTCTCTGTCTCTGTCTCTGTCTCTGTCTCTGTCTCTGTCTCTCTCTCTCTCTCTCTCTCTCTCTCTCTCTCTCTCTCTCTCTCTCTCTCTCTCTCTCTCTCTCTCTCTCTCTCTGTTCCTATCTTCTTCGATGTTCTGCTCTGTCAGTCTCTGTCCTTACGGAGACTATTTTATGACCGCAAGACCGTGCTTATGCCCGATGACGTAATCCCAACGAAAGCGACTATTTTTAGAAACTGAAGGGAATTTTCCATTTTGCTAATATTTTAGTCATTTGAAGTAGTCAACATGAATTATGAGTCTATGTGATGATGACTGAACTTGAAATAAAACTATTTGTCGGCGGACAAAAGTATCGGTATCAATTTATACGTCAGCGCCTCTAAAACCTTTTAGGATTTCTTGCGTGGAGGTCTCTATAAAATTTTGTTGTGATGACCGTGTAGGGGACTACTTTTTAAAATTCGAGTTTGAAATTAACTGTAATTAACACATAGGCGACTTGTTTTGTCGATCAATTATTTAGTCAGAAAATTGAAAATCTTAGTCGTCAAATTTAAATTCAAATGGAATCAGTGCTCTTAGAGTGAGAATTCTTGAGAAAGTAATTCCTTTACGTTCCTCAATGGGACGGCGGACCCCCAGTTTGAGAACCACTGAGTTAGACAACGCCAATAGTTCATACAGTTTTGGCATTGGCAATACCTTTTAGCATATGAGATATCTGGATAAAGTAATCCTTTTACGCCCCGCTCCCCTCTGAAACGGCTTAGCGGTCCCCTGTGAGATCGCGGACCCCATTTCGAGAATCACTGGTCTAAATGTAAGTTCACAGTATAATCAGGGGAGTAGCGACTGAGGGGGTGGGGGTATATCGGTATATACCCTCCCCCCCCCCAACCAAAAACAATCAAGCTATACCTTAAAGTTTTTAATGCGTTTTTAAGATTTTCAACGTTTTCAAGATTTATACCCCAAATTACAAATTAGGCCTACCCCCAATCAAATTCCTGGCTACGCCCATGAGTAAAATTCTTTAATTATAAATTTTGATGTCTAAAAACTTCGACTTTTCAGCCGAAACTCTTTTATTACAACGACCTTATGTAAAAAAAATGGTTCGGGTGTCTTTTTAAGAGTCTCTTGTGATCTGTCATATATAGTCTGGAGGACATTTTCCCCCTCTTCGGCAGGTGATAGCACACGAATTGAAGGTTTTTTCCTCCCTGCCGACTTCCTCTTCAGGTGCCCCAACTGGTAATTAGCGATTCAAAATGCATCCTGTTTTTTTCTACCTGGAAGTGGTATTTCTGTCTGAGTTAAGGCCCCCTGGCGACGAGTAGCGTAATCATCGAAGTCAAAAGTCAAAACTGTCGCAGCCCTCTGGCGGCGATGACGGACGAAACTGGCGTCGTAGTCGTCTGGTACATCATCATTTTAAGTAACCTATTAAACTAAGCATTCAAATTTTTTATGACTAAACTTTAACGTTAAAGTTAACATGTTTTCTTCTTCTTCTTCTTCTTCTTCTTCTTCTTCTTCTTCTTCTTCTTCTTCTTCTTCTTCTTCTTCTTCTTCTTCTTCTTCTTCTTCTTCTTCTTCTTCTTCTTCTTCTTCTTCTTCTTCTTCTTCTTCTTCTTCTTCTTCTTCTTCTTCTTCTTCTTCTTCTTCTTCTTTCTTCTTCTTCTTCTTCTTCTTCTTCTTCTTCTTCTTCTTCTTCTTCTTCTTCTTCTTCTTCTTCTTCTTCTTCTTCTTCTTCTTCTTCTTCTTCTTCTTCTTCTTCTTCTTCTTCTTCTTCTTCTTCTTCTTCTTCTTCTTCTTCTTCTTCTTCTTCTTCTTCTTCTTCTTCTTCTTCTTCTTCTTCTTCTTCTTCTTCTTCTTCTTCTTCTTCTTCTTCTTCTTCTTCTTCTTCTGTTCCAGCCAGTCGGAATTTGCAGGTGAGTAAGTAAGTAAGTCCGGCGAACGGTAAGCTTCATTGTTGGCAGAAGCGTTGGCGCGGTTTGTTTTATTAATGGAGAAGTATTTATGGATTTCGAATGCATCGCGTCGCTCAAAATATTATCTCAATTCGATTATTTAATTATTTAATGTTGATTTAAAAATAACTTGACTATACTGTATAGTACACACACACACACACACACACACACATTCAAATACGTGGAAAATCTGGGCATTATATACGATACTTAAGCGCCATCTTATCTCTCGATTGATTTTTTAGATATTTGACAGAGAATAGATTTCTGAAAGACTTTGTATAGTGGCGTTTCAAACGGATCATTATTTTTCGTGGCATTTCGAAAGCTCTAGAAAAAACTTGAAACAGAATATAATGACAATTCTAGTACGGTTTGACACAACAAAGATGGGGACACAAGAATGTGTGGTTTTAATTCGTTTCATCACTCTTCTGAATTTTTGCAAATCTATAGCCTACTGTAGCACAAACAGGGTATCAATTTTATAATATTTCTGTGGTCTATAAAACCTGTAATAAAAGAAACCAGCTCTCTTAAATAATTAACCAGGTTCATTATATGCGGAATGTTCTTCCTTGTTTGCCTCGTATTGTTGGAAATACCCGATTTCTCTTGCACCGTAATCTAAAACCCTGACTTCATATAATATATATATATATATATATATATATATATATATATATATATATATATATAGTATATTTAAATTACTTAAGTTATATATGCACATTTAAAAGCCATTTAAAAGATAAATCCAAGACCATTTTATCAACATTGTTTGTCTATTTTTGGGTGGAAATTACGGCAAAATTTCATAAATTTACTACTTTCTCAGCACTAAGAAATAAAACATCGAGAGAGGTAAAATCAGACGGAGTTTGTCCAGTGTTGATTAGAAATTCTAAAATGGGCCTAAACTCCCTACACCTAGCGCTCTGAAAAATCTGCTAGCAGGCCCCCTAACCAGGGTGCGATTTGTGACCTGGAGCAGTGGGGGGGAATATGTCGAGCTTGGGGAATGTAGTTGTTGGGGAAGTGTAACAGTGGGGAGGATGTAGTGGTGGGGATGTAGCAGTAGGGGGATTCAGTTGGGCAGTGGGGGGGAATTCCCCCTTATCCCCATACAAATCGCGCCCTGCCCCTAACTTCTTAGAAGGAGAAACGCAACATACAGGGCCCAGTTGCTATGGCAGCTGGGCAGTCATATGCTATCTAAATAGAGTTTTCACTATAAGTGACGTGAACAAATTTCACCGATAAAATCAGGGCACAATGTGTCCCGCTTTCTCTATTTCAGCCTTCGCTATTTGAAATCGGTTTCCTTTCTATTTGCTTCTCCCATTCAGCGTTAATTATAGGAGGTCATGTGTTTGACCAGTTCTAGCGCCCCA
>CM030840.1:2177753-2202753 GCA_018105865.1 Metaphire vulgaris
CACTGAGGTGAGCAGCTTCGTAGGAAGACCCTTCCATTTCCCTTTCCCCCTTCCATTCTTCCCTCCTTCCCTCTCCCTTTTATCTTCATTCATTCCATCCTTCGGTGCTCAGCAGATGGCGCGATCCCTAGGGCAGTACAGCGTCTGTCTCTGTGTGTGTCTGTCTCTGTCTCTGTCTGTCAGTCTCTCTATATCCCTCTTTCCTACTCCTCTTGTCTATCTCTTTCTCTCTTTCGATATAAAGAGTTTGCCCCAGCGTTCAGGAACTTTTAAACACGAGGTTGAGGAGCGGACAGAAGACGAGAATTTTCGAGAATTTCTCTGTCGTTTCTACCGAAGGCTGTTTGCCTGATAGCTAAATCACGAATCAGGTAGGTCTAACGTTTGCATCGCCTAATAATAACAATATTACAGGCAATCTTACTTGTGTTAGAGATGAATTTTTAGAAGTGTCGTTTTCGTCGTTAATTAATTAAACTCATTTAGATATTTTTAGCGCTTAGAAATATTAATTCGCCACAAGGAAAGTTTCCTTGCTCCACAGATATCGACACTCTGCCCCTGTAACCGCTGCCCCAGAACAGAATAAAGATGTAAGCATGTTAGTTCATTGAAAGCATCAGTTGTGAAAGGGAAGAATATTTTTTAAAAATCTGGCATGGTTATGCAGCTCCACTCGAAAATTTTGACGTAGCTAGGGTTTAGGAATAGGGGGAGGGAGGGATGGAGGGAAGGGGAGCACACCGACACTTTTATAGTTACCGCGACGGTAAAGGTAAAGCCGAGCGGCGTAGCCGAAAGTAGTCCCAACGAAAGTAGTACCGACGAAAATACTCGTAGTTCGTAAACACATAGATCATAGAGACCATAGGCCATAGAATAAGTGAGTAAGTAAGTGAGTAAGTAAATAAATAAATAAGTAAAATCTTATATCTTATACACGCCTCTTATGCGCTTAAGCTTTATCCTTGAAAACTTGTATCTTTAATACTGTAAATTGGTTTGTCAGTGAGTGGTTTTTTATGACACGCAAAATGACAGACATTTTAGTCATGGCGAGCCCAGAAACATGGGCGTCCGAGGGGGTTCAATTGTGAAGTCGTGCAAAGAAAAAAAATTACTTGTTTCTTTTGTCACTAGTCCCTGTCTTGCAACCCCCTAGAAAAATTTCTGCGGACGCCCGTATCCAGAAAGGAAAACAACCTTGGGTGATTCAGGGGGTCTTGTGGTAAGATGATGTACGTGACACAATGCCAGTGTTTTTAACATGGGTATTTGGGGGAGGGGGGTTAAGAAAGCACTTCACACCAAAAGGCAATACAAATTTTGATTTCCTTGTTAAATTAATCGGACACTTGGCACTATATACTTGCTTTCATTCATTCTTCTTCAATTACAGCATTTTCATTTCATGACACATTTTCCACTTTAAACACGTCTCTTATCAGACGTATTTGCGCTACAAAACTTAGACTAGTGGGATGGTCATTTTAAATGCGCTATAAAACGCGTGTGCTCTATCTGGCTCTTGTGTTTGCTTTGGTTTGTGCTTTGGTTTGTGTGCTGCGGTCGGCTCTATGATACATAGGCAGGTCGCGTAGTGATACCTTACGCCGCTCGGCTTTACCTTTACCAAAGCGACTACGGTACTTGCAAAGAAACATCGTAAAGGAGTTTTTTGCGCATCGATTCTATTCCAATCATTCTACCCCTCCCCCCAAAGTTTCTCAACGGTTTTGCACAAATTCCACGCCTGATTTCAACGCATAAGCGATTTAGAAATAAAGGTGTGGCATACGTCGCTATTATGAAATAAAGATCTTCGATAAGAATTATTAAGAAAGATTGTACTTTTGTGAAAGTTATTTTTAGTGAACTCCGAAAATTATATAAAAGTTGAAATTTTGGAGACCTATGATCTGACTTTGATGTTCAAACATGGCCGCCTCAACAGGACAAGACCATAGTTTAAGCAAGGATCTGTCTAATTTGAGGGTTTGTGGAGAAAGAGAGGGAGAGGCTGAAGTATTTTTTTATAACAGAAGAGAACTTAAGTAAATAACTAAGCAAACCAAATTTCTATAGCGCTACACGGAAAGTAGACGCATTGCACCAGCTTATTCAGTGGCACTCAATCTGATCAGTAGAGAATGGTTGTCAAGGCTGTGGATCCAGTTGTGTGTGTGAGTGAGTGAGTGAGTGAGTGAGTGAGTGAATATCTGAATTAGGCCTTATAAAAGTACAACGGATACTAGTACGTGTCACTGCAGTTTAACCATTTTCTGTCTGTTGGCTTTCAGGTCACGGAGGTCACGGAGTTCACCTGAACTATATTTAGAACTTAAGAACCGGAAATGACGTCTCGTCTGGCAAATTCTGAATTGTCAGGATCTGGAGCATAGACGTCAACTACATTAGAATTTTAGTCTCAATGCCTTGTCTCTCTCTCTCTCACACACTCTCTCTCTCTCTGTGTGTCTTAAGTCCTTGACCTTTGTTCGGCTGAAGGTCATTCGACGGCTTGACCTTGATTGTCCATTCGCAGTTCTTGTTCGTTTGTCTTTGAAATTCAAGAACTGTGCGTGGACGTCAGTGTTGAGTCGTCGAGAACACAGAACGGATGTGACGTCACAGCGATCATCGGGGTCGAAACGAACATCGTATTTTTAATTCTTATTTAATTTTTATTCTTTTGATCGACTCTAAATTTGAATCGCTCCGTTGTTAGGAATAATTTTAATTTTAATATAATTTAGATAATATTTATTATTGTAAATTAGAAATTATTTTCTTTCTTATTTTGGTTATTGTTTCTCGTGTTAAAATTATTGAGTCTATGTATTTAATCGCAACCATCAAGAAAATACTAGAAACGAAATAAAAATAATTATCCATTCTTACTAATAGCAATTTAACATAATAGAGCTTTTCGCAATAAGTTTGAACTAATTTTATGTTGGTAAATTTAAGCGAAAGAATGACAGAAAAACGAGGTACCATTGTCATTATGAAGTGGCGCTAGAGAAGTTGTATTACTCTTCTGTCGGTTTATCTATTTCACAATGCATAGATCTTTCGCTAGGGGGCGGAAGATGGCAGAGTGGGTTACGTGCTGGAGCGTCAGGCTGACGGAGCGGGTTCAAGCCCCGTTAGTGCCCCTAGTGGCTTTCACACAGGCAGTTATGCCTTCTAAGCCACTTAAATCGTGCTAAGTAGTAGCGAGAAGCAATGACGCAATTATATTGAATCAGAAATGAGCTCGAAGAGAATTTCTAAGCAGCATTTTGGGAAATAAAAGAGGATATTCTATGGGAAGTCATACTGTCGACTTCTTTTTACCCTCTTCGTCATGTTCCGGGAAAGGAATTAGGCGGAGTGCAAGGTGGGGGGGCTAAACGTCTCTGGATGAACCGAATTTGGCAGTTTCCAATTCGACTCCCGCCCCAGATATCTTTACCGTTCACTAGCATATCGGTTGCCACTGTATGGCTTCGTCGTTTTTACTCTTATTCGCTAGGTGGCGGTAGACGTTGAAAGTCGCAAGGGTTAGACGTTAATGTATGCCTGTATATGGACACAGTACCTAGTCGCTATTAAAGCTTGCTTGTTGGCTACTCTAGTATTTAGTATTATTATAATAATTTATTACTCACTATTAGGGAGTTGAGCAATAGACAGCTTTTTGTTGCAGGACAAAAATTCTGGAATTCTACCCCAACTTAACTTATCCTTTAGTAGTAGTAGTAGTAGTAGTAGACTTATTTAGCGCCATTGTAGTAGTACATCGTCATCAGCTGTTTGCCACTCTGATATTGGGCCCCCACTTTTCAGTACAAGTTTGCGCCAACGCATTCATAGATACTTGGTGTTTTGCTGGACTGTCGTTTCATGCATTTCTAGTAATTAAAACTGGCGCTATACAAATCCTATTATCCAGCCAATTACCGAGCTTGAGTGGTCTGTCAAAAGGGATATCTTGTCCCCGTTTAGAAAGGAACTGTCGTTAGATACGGCATCTAGTTGGAGCGATGTTAGCCTCGACAAACAGCGGACTATTTGTCCTGCTGCTTTTGACGGTAAATCAGGTTTCGTTACCGGGCGACATCATCGCTATACTCCGGGCGCTGTTACTCTTCATACCCCCCGGAGTTCCCGACAGCCGACTGCACCGAATCGATATCGAATGTTCAATTAAAAGATCGCAGAAGATACGGAGATTTTTATAGCGCCGCGCATCGGGCGTGCAATCATCGATTGAAATATACCGTCCGCATGTAATCGTACTAATAGCGTCCGCTTATTAGATGCATTTGTCCGGCATCAGTCCTATTACGATGCGCATTAGCGCTCTATTAGCCCGGTCTCTGATGTCGTCTCAATTAACCCGCGGGGGGGGGTTTTGGTGGGGAGGGCACAGGCAGTTCCGGGCCCGATTTTTACATCAAACCTCACCGCCCCGTCCCCCGGGGCCCTGATTAATTAAGCCCCACGATTATTAGAGAGCGGGCCGCCCTATCGATTATATCGGTAACTAATATCTGGACGTTGGGCAGTGACGTCATCGCCACGTCACAGTACACGTCGTTATTGCCGCTTTCTCCGTCGTCGACGGCGGCGGCAATTGCCAAACGAACATTTATGTAGCGCCGTATTTTCGGAATGCCGTCAGCCGGGTCGGTTGGCGTCGTCGGCCAACTGAAATAAACTGTCGTCCTGCCCACGGTCGCCAATCTAGTATGCTATCGGTCGCATTTACGCCAAGCTTTACGACGCAATATGGCGGCGGCGGACACAAACGGAAATAAGGGCAAGGGGCCATGGGGAGGGGAGGGGGGGGAGGAGAGTGATGATGCGACTGCCACCCCATCGCCCCTTCCTCCCTCCGTCCCTCCCTTCGCCCTCTGGCCTCCCTCTGGTTGAGTAGTGTAACCCTCTCTATCCTGAATGCCATGGCAACGGATAATGGCCAATGGAATACAAAGTTCGCGGGGAAAAGTAATTAAAATACTGTACGTATGGGCGTGTGTGTGCGCGCGCGTGAAATCTTCGTTGTATAATAATTATCTCGGGCCTTATAAGTCACTTGACGAAGTTTACGATATCGTTAACATACCATAAATATATAGCCCGTACGTGATTTCTGGCTTATTGCTAGTTTATTTATTGTCAAAAAAGCCAAAGTCAAACATAATCGCCTGTCGCAGTTCGTCATATGTGACAGTTATTATAATGTTTGTTTTGTGATGTTTTAGTTCCTCAATGTGCGCTTCATAATTAACAGCTGTACCTTTAGTTGTTTTTCTTTTCGCTCGCTTCAAATCTAGTGATTTCAGCTTTACTGTAGGCCTAACTTGGTTATAGTTATATGTTATCGTTATAGTTATTTCAGCTTTACTGTAGGCCTAACTTGGTTATAGTTATATGTTATCGTTATAGTTATTTCAGCTTTACTGTAGGCCTAACTTGGTTATAGTTATATGTTATCGTTATAGTTATTTCAGCTTTACTGTAGGCCTAACTTGGTTATAGTTATATGTTATATGTTATCGTTCTCGTGATTTCAGCTTTACTGTAGGCCTAACTTGGTTATAGTTATATGTTATATGTTATCGTTCTCGTGATTTCAGCTTTACTGTAGGCCTAACTTGGTTATAGTTATATGTTATATGTTATCGTTCTCGTGATTTCAGCTTTACTGTAGGCCTAACTTGGTTATAGTTATATGTTATATGTTCTCGTTCTCGTGATTTCAGCTTAGCTGTGACTAATTCAGGTTATAGTTATATGTTAACGTTATAGTTATTTTAGTTTACTGTCAAATATAGTTATATATCGCCTAGTGATTTCCAGCTTTATAGGCTGGTACTAATAGATAGCCAATGGAGATTAGCGGCGGCGTAACCAGGGTTCCAGCAGTAGATCCCGATAACATTTTCTCGTTGATTTTGCATGAATCTCACAGCTGATTCTGGCCCAAATTAGGTTATAGTTATGTCGGAGCGCCCTAGTTATTTCTCTGTGGCTAACACCGATGAAACTCTATAGTTATTTCAAGAACTAGCTGATGAAGTCACATTCCACTCAGTGGCGGTTCCAGGTTCCACGTGTTACAGCTAATTTTTAAGACGCGTAATAAAGATATGTTCCTGGCAAAAGTTTAAAGAAATTTCTTGCGTTATAGTTATATGTTATCGTTATAGTTATTTCAGCTTTACTTAAGCCTAACTTTATAGTTATATGTTATCAGTATAGTTATTTCAGCAACATTGCGTTCCTCTGACTCAACCATGACGCTGTTATCTTTATAGTTAAACAACTGAAGGCCTAACATTCTTGTTTTATTGATATGTTATTTCAGCAACTGACATGAGTGCATTTGCTATAGTTATATGATAATTTGCGTTATAGTTATTTCAATGTTCGTAATAATAAGAAGATAGTTTTAACTCTTATATGTTATCCATATTGTTTTTCAGAGAATTTAACCCCTTATTTCCCAAAATGTTTTATTTCAGCTTTACTGTATCATAACAATATTGACAATGTATATATCAATTTATAGTTATTTCAGCTTTACTTTTGATTACCTACAAGAATATATAAAAGAAAAATATAACATTATAGTTATTTCAGACATTCTTCATATTTCATGAGAAGATATAAAAATTATTTCAAAATATTAAAAATTAAAAACTTGACTATAGTTCATTAAAATGTGTTATCGTTAAGACAGTATTTCAAAGCTACTGTGAAATATGCACATATATAATAAACATTTAAATGTTAAATATTATGTAAAATGTTATTTTTAGTTTACTGTAGGCCTAATTTAGTGTGAAAGGTCATAAAGAAATTATGACATATGTATTTTGGCACTTGGCACTTGGCACTTGTTATATGCTCCTAAAAGATTTTATCAGCTTTAACAAGACATGCTGCAATTTTCGGGCTGCCCGCAAAATGTCACTAGTTATTTCAATCGACGTTAAAATTATTATAAATATGTGATATTTTAGTTTAGAAAGGATCTTGTGTGAAAGATGTCAAGTGTTATGACATACATATTTTGACAATTGTCAACGTCTTGGTTTTTATACTTTCCAGCAGAATTTGTTGAACCACGTTATCATCTGACCTAATAGAATATCCAATGGAGATTATCAAACTTACCATTTTCAATCGCTTCCCGATAAACCTTCTTTAGTTGATTTTGCAAAACATCTGCCCTGTGTATAAAGGGCATTTAAAATTTAAATGCCAGAAGGACCACCGATTAGACGCCTCAGCTAATCGAACTATTTTCGCAGTCAAACTCCACTCAATAAACGGTTTTTCCACGTTTTAGATGCAAAATTTTTAGACTTTCCGTTAAGATATGTTCCTAAATCCTAAATATAGCGGTCTATATATAAAAATGGGTGCGATTTCTTGTGCGGTCGATAACGACCGCACAGGCTGCCTAAGAGTTTTAAGGAATGTCAATATTTATTTATCTCATTTTGTCTTATTTGGCAAAACTATGTGCTCCATTTTGTCCTCTGTACGCTTGCCTTGCGACCTTTGTGTGCGCGCTTAGAGGGAACATTGTGACGGTCACCAATTAATTATTGCAAAACAGCGAAAATGGGACTCTATCGAGAGATATGTAGTGATTTCCTACTTTTTAGATATTTTGCTGAATTTTAGAAGTGAACTTTCTCTTTGGAACTACTAACTACTACAACAACTACTACTACTACTACTACTACTACTACTACTACTACTACTACTACTACTACTACTACTACTACTACTGTTGATGGAAAAAAAAATTTTTGTTTTGTTTTGGTGGGATTAGTTGGGTAGGCTTAAGCCTACCCTAGCCTTTAATAAAATCCGCCGATGGAGCGCATACTTTCTTAAAGTTTCCTTCACTTTACTACATTTTTTACTAATTGCACAAATTAAGTTATGAAGCAAATAGCCCCAAAAACAAATTTTAAAATATTTTGCGGTGCAAACGAAGGGAATGACCAAAGACCAAATACCAAAGGCCAAAGACCAAAGGCCAAAGGCCAAAGACCAAAGGCCAAAGACCAAAGGCCAAAGGCCAAAGGGGTACGCTATGGATCAGGAGCATACCCCCCTAAATACGCCACTGGACACAGAGACAGAGATACAGAGATACAGAGAGAGACAGAGAGACAGAGAGAGACAGGGATACAGAGCGACAGAGATACAGAGAGAGACAGAGATACAGAGAGAGACAGGGATACAGAGCGACAGAGATACAGAGAGAGACAGAGATACAGAGAGAGACAGGGATACAGAGCGACAGAGATACAGAGAGAGACAGAGATACAGAGAGAGACAGGGATACAGAGCGACAGAGATACAGAGAGACAGAGATACAGAGAGAGACAGGGATACAGAGCGACAGAGATACAGAGAGATACAGAGAGAGACAGAGATACAGAGAGAGAGACAGGGATACAGAGCGACAGAGATACAGAGAGAGACAGAGATACAGAGAGACAGAGATACAGAGAGAGACAGAGATACAGAGAGAGACAGAGAGACAGAGATACAGAGAGAAAGAGAGTTTGACAAGACCTTCCATTGCTTATCGTCTTCCCTCCTCCTCCTCCTCCTCCTCCTCCTCCTCCCTCTCTGGCCATTAGGCCCCATCTCCTCCTCCTCCTCCTCCTCCTCCTCTTCGTCGTCGTCGTCGTCGTCGTCGTCGTCTTCTCCCATCGGAGTCTCTGATACTGAACTCTGACGCTGAACATTAAAACCGAACGGTTCTTTGAAGAGGGCGCCTCCAGAACGACGCCCTCTGTTCCGACCGCGTGCATTCGGCACGCCAGACTGAGCACGACCCCGACGGGCAAACCGCACCCGGTACGGTAAGACTCACCTATCGCCGCCGCCGCCGCCAACGCGATCTCGCCGAGCCAGGCCACGATCGCCGCCGCCGCCGCCGCCAGGACGAACGAACGGCAAGAGCGGGGGACTTTCGCACCGGGTAGAGCGCGTCGTCGATGACGTCACTCGATACGAAAACGAAAAACGGAAGCGGCGTCAATCGCCTCTCGGATTAAAGATGGCGACATTGTTGGCGGCGAGATCTTAAATCATTTCTCCCCCCCTCAGCCCCAACCCACTCTCTCTCCTCTGTCTTCTCGCCGTCGTCGAGGGGTGAGGGGGAGCGTGGGTGAGGGGAGGAGGCGGGCGGTCCGCCAACCGTCCCGCGGGTCAGATTCGTCTCCATAGCCTTGACGCCCGTCGCCATGTTTGATCTCTTTGTTGCCATGACAGCGCTCGGTTCAGCACGCACAAATGGCCGATTTATCGCGGGCCCGCCTAGCAACTGAATTTATTCGTCTATTTACAACATCCTTATTTAACGGACCCGGCGATTACATTTAATTAGCATTACCCCTCCCCCGGACCCTCCCCCGGCCGTTCTCGCACCCTCCCTCCCCCCAGCCCCCGCGGCCTCAATCGGGCGCCTAATGATCTGACTTCGCAGCCGGTCGCCATTACGGACCCTACTTAGGCATTCGCCCCGTATCTTCCCCGGCCACTCGCTACACCGAACAATTTGGCCATCGGAGTGCCTCCCCGCGAATTCACAGTTCCTATCAGCTCCACGGCAGCGGCGACGGCGACGGCGGCGGCGGCGGGGGTACGGTCGCAGGACGGATCGGCCGCCGTTCCGCCGCCGCCGCCGCCGTTCCAGCTTCCTCCCTCCCACCGCCCCGTAGCGCCGCCGGATTTTCCTAGCGGGGGAGCGGTGATTTAATAGAAAGAACTCTATTATCGCCCGGCGATGTCGGGTGCCGCTGTACGACACTGCGTCGGCTGCGGCGGCGGCGGCGGCGACCGTTTAGGCGCGATTCCTGTATTATCGCCCGTCGACCATTTAATGCGACTTAACGCTTTGTCTTCTTCTTCTCCGGGCCGAGATCACGCAGAGCTCTCGAAACGGACGAGAAAAGACGAGACTTGCGCCGCGAGACGTCTGCTGGGAAGAGACCAGCAGCGGAGAAGAAGGAGGAAATTAGGAAAAGCGGAAATGGATTGGAAGAGAACAACCGGAAGTGGAAAGAAGTTCTGTTGACTTTAAACTACTTCCGCCAAGTTGAGACCTTCCGTCCTCTCATCATATATATATATATATATATATATATATATATATATATATATGACTATGTGTTACGACGCAAACTCGTGTTAGCATTTAATAAACTGAATAAATTCTTTTTATAATAAAAGAAGTTTCTTTGTCATGCATCCACTTAATTAAGCAGAGTAACAGATCTTAAATAACACGAATAAATCACAGCGGTAGCATCAACCCCCCTCCACTGATGCAATAAGCTACAGCATTGCTACTCAATTACAAACCATGTCTTTCTGAGTAAAACTAAAAATAGATCCGTTACGTCATCGTCATGGAAACGTCTGCTAATTTAAATAACTCAGCAATTGACAGCAGTAGTTAACAGCAGTTTGGTCATGCATAATGGAAGAATGATGATGTTGTTGTTGTTGTTGTTGATGTTGCTGTTGTTGCTGCTGGTGGCGGTGATGATGATGATGATGATGATGATGATGATGATGATGATGCTGATGCTGATGCTGATGCTGATGATGCTGATGCTGATGATGCTGATGCTGATGATGATGATGATGATGATGATGACGACGATTGAATGGTTGGGACTATAAAGTGGAATATCATCTCTCGTCTTTTGGCGTGTTTCGGCGACGTTACCGCACCCGATGCGATTTACTCGAGTCGACGCGGTTTTCTGCATCGGATCGGGACACGGCGCTGCTAATCGCCTCGCGATCTCTCTAATGCGATGACGTCACAGGGCCCCGCGAAAGAAGCAGGTGCGCGTTCGACTCCCGACCAGACGTCATTTGAATAAAGATGTTAAGGCTCTGGGAGAATCCTAGCATCCGGGTCACACCGCTCTATAGACGCCCCCCCCCCGCTCGTGGGGAGAGGGACGAGGGGCCATATGGAGTGACGACTGGGGGCCCCTCGGGACCCCTTCGGGTCACCGACGGGGCCCGAAGGTCGTGTCCTGCATTAATGGTCGACGGTGTTTTCGAAGAGATGAGAATTGGAAGCAGAAATTTTGTTATTTCAATCAGTATCTTCTGCTCTGAGCTCACTGCGAACAACTACATCTACAACGACGACTACCACTGCAACTACGACAACCATCACCACAACGACAACTACAGTACAACAACCATGTCTATATATCAGTGAACAGTCAAATGCAATTATTGTACGCATAGACTTCGGACGAATCTTATAAGCAGTATATTTTATTTTCATAATCTATTATTTAACCCCTTAACCGTGTATTTAACTGTAACTCAATGTAAAATGGACAGATATATCCGAGATCCCCAGTTAAGGGGTTAATATTAACAACGAAAACGAAAAGGAGCCGAATTCACGTGACTGGCTTATTTGTCGTCGTTGCGCGTAGTGATGATGATGGTACTGGTAGCGGCGGCGATGGTAGTGATGATGACGACGATGACGATGGTGCTGGGGACGGTGATGACGACGACGATGATACGATGATGATGTTGTTGTTGATGATGATGATGATGATAATGTTGTTGCTGATGATGATGATGATGATGACGACGACGACGATGATGATGATGATGACGACGACGACGACGATGATGATGATGATGACGACGACGACGACGATGATGATGATGATGATGATGATGATGATGATGATGATGATGATGATGATGATGTTGATGATGGATAGCCGTCCATGAAAATGGGTTTCGACCTCCTTATAGATTGAATAAGATTTTGACATTATTATCATCATTTTAATTTAATTTCATCATTTATAACATCATTTTGCATTATTATCAGATGATGATGATTCAGACATCTGACGCTGGGCGGCGCTGCGCTCTGTTGCTATGTGCACAGGGGTCATCTCATATATATATATATATATATATATATATATATATATATATATATATAAGGCCGTTAATAGCCAATTAACGACGATGTATTTATATAGCGCAATATAATTACGATATCGGTAAAGTAATTTACCTTAGAAAAGGAGACAGAAAGACTAACAGACGAACGGACAAAACGGACATACAATGAAACGTCACGCACGGCATTCGTGGTCATTACAACCGCATTTGTATAGCGCCAGATGCATTTAAAATGAAGATGTTGATCGATGGGCTAGCAATTAAGCAGCGAAGAGGGGTGGATGGGGGTGGGGAGAGTGGAGGGAGTGGGGTAGCAAAGGAGCAGATGGAGACTTTTGTGTGGAAGACGCGGTGTGTGTGTGTGTCACGTGGGGTACAACGAATGACCTCTGACCTACAGGAGTCCAAAATTCCTTTACCACGTGTAATTTGTCATGTCTGGTGGAAATTAACCTGCGTCTATATTTAAGCGGTGCCGAAATGCGAAAATCTAATTTGACGGCGACGATGATGATGATTGATGCGGGCAAAGGTTAAATTGCACCCGATGTAAAAACACGTCGTCTGCTCGAAATGGCGCTACGTGAATTTAGGGGCTGTCCATTAATTACGCCAGCAATTTTAGGACAGTTCTGACTCAGCCTTCCTTGTCAATAACTGTCAAACTTTCAGTGACACCCCTATAATTATGTCAAAAACTGTCGACCCTCCTAAGATCTGTGACTCAGTGACCGGTCCCCCTAATAGGTTTAGAAGATTATTATATTTGCGGTGATGAGACCTTTTTCACCCTCTTTTTTGCTCATTAAGTATCAAAATGTGGTGGTGATGACCATTTTTGCCATGCTTTTTTCCATTGTAATAAGTAGTATTCCATGAAATTTCCTATTTTTGATTATTTGATAAAACTGTAATTGTTGACGTCAACTTCTCTTGAAACTCTCCCCTGTCAACAACTGTCCAAAACTTTTCGAACCCTTCCCTTATTTTGTTGACGTAATTAATGGACAGCCCCTTGAAGGAGAAATATCAAGTTAGGCGTTTAACGGGAACAGAGTCTGAAATTCTTCTCGCATTCGGTCTTTCTCTTCTCGAAAACGTTCGACGAGCATAAATGAAAATCGGATTGTCGTACATATTAAGAAAATGAAAGAAATATCTCGTGCAGAATAGAAATAGATTTCCCTTCGATAGCTTCATTTTCGTTTTTTCCCACTATTTGGCTTATTTATTTATTTATTACTTTACTATGAAAAAAAATCGAGAAAATGTTAAAAGGAAAAACGAAAGAAGAAGAGGAAGAGCACATGTAGATTATAAATTTTTTTGTTCATCTTCGTTTGAACGCCGACATAAACGACTCGCCGTAATTCTGTCCTAAATGAACCTCGATGCCCTACCCTCTTCTCCCATCTTCTCCCCTTCCATCCTTCTCATACACCCCCACACCCTCGCCATTTGCAAACGACTTTGGACGACGGAGGAACGAAGAGGTTGAAACCCGACCCAACCCGGGTCGACCATTTTCGGGACCAAATCGACCGGATCCGGCGTCAGGGAAGGGGTTCGATGACGTCAGAGGACAGACGATTCGCCCTGTCAGGGTGTCGGGTTCAGGTGTCAGTGTCTGCTGGAGGAGGGGGTGGAGTAAGGGAGGGCAGGGAAGGGAGACGCTAATGGGGCTGCGAAAGAGCCAACGTACCTATTACTAAATCGACGATATGATGATGATGATGATGATGATGATGATGATGATGATTACTAAAGACTAAGGTGATGCTTTGCGAATATTTGCTCTATAGAAATGTTCGTATAATAATAATAATAATAATAATAATAATAATAATAATAATAATAATAATAATAATAATAATAATATAAATAATAATGATGATGATGATGATAATAATGATAATGATGATGATGATGATTACTAAAGACTAAGGTGATGCTTTGCGAATATTTGCTCTATAGAAATGTTCGTATAATAATAATAATAATAATAATAATAATAATAATAATATAAATAATAATGATGATGATGATGATAATGATGATAATGATGATGATGATGATGATGATGATTACTAAAGACTAAGGTGATGCTTTGCGAATATTTGTTCTATAGAAATGTTCGATAATAATAATAATAATAATAATAATAATAATAATAATAATAATAATAATAATAATAATAATAATAATAATAATATAAATAATAATGATGATGATGATGATGATGATGATGATGATGATGATGATGATGATGAAGCTGAAGCTGAAGAAGAAGATGATGATTGTGATGATGATTGTGACGTCATTTCCGACCAGAGGCAAGTTAGATTGTGTGACGTTTACTCGTAAAAATCGTCGACCATGTTTGAAACTGATTTTGAAAATTCGCCAAAGCTTGGCAGAAGAACGAAACGCATTAATTAATAAAATTAATAAATTATTACCAGAAGAAGATTAGATTGATTAATGGTCGTTTTATCTCTCCGATTTAATTACGTTCGTCCTTAAATCTTCTTCTTCTTCTTCTTTCTCTTGAGAAGCTAATCGTAAATATCGTAATCAACTTCGTCGCCATTTGCCCCTTCCCTTCCCCTCTCCTCCCCTCCCCTCCTCTTCCCCTCCTCACCCTGATCTGAAATCAAACCCACATCGGCCCCATTGCCTCTCTTATTATTTTCCCATGTTACTCAAATGTCCGCCCATCAGACCTTTAGTTCTAAATTGCCTCCTCTTCTTCTTCTTCATCTTCTACCTCTTCTTCCTCCCTCTCCTCCTCCTCCTTTTCATCCTCCTTATCCTCCTCCTCCTCCTTCTCTTCCACCTCCGCCATCTACGATTCTGTAATGATTCCAAACACCTCGTCCTCCCTCTCCTTCTTCCTCTCCTCCCCATTCTCCTCCTCTCCCTCCTCCTCCTCCTCCTCCTCCTCCTCCTCCTCCTCGTCGTCTTAGACCCGAGGATGCGACTGATGCAGCAGCAGCAGCTGACGGAATGCTGACAGGTGCAACAGCAGTTTTCTCGTCCCAAAACATCGAGAAATTCATTACCTTCAAATTATATTTCGAGTTTACCCTGCGTAATTGGACTCATGCAATTGTAAGCGCGCTACTCGTTTACTTACTTATTTATCTGTCTGTTAATAGACGTACGTCGTGGGGAACCGCTCGCCATCTTTCTTTATTAGCCGATAAATCCGTCCAGTTTTGGGGAAATATTAATAAATAAACGGAACGGGACAGGGGTTAGGGCGAATGGGGTGAGGCGGGGTGTGGGGTGGAAGGGGATGAGGGGGGGGGGGTGGGCAGTCCTTTCGTATACCGTTTGATGATTTTGGAAAGGGGTGTACATTAATACCCCCGGCCGGACGGACTCTGCTCTGATCCCCTGGGAATCGCAAGATCTTTCGGTAATTGAGAGTGTGGAGTGGGTGGGAGTGGTGCTGGTGGATTGGGGTGGGGGTGAGGGGTGGAGGAGAAGTGGGGGTGGTTGGCGGAGGGAGGGTGGTGACGTGATGAAGAACGTCTTCTTGCTTCAAGCGATCCACTTGTGTCAAGCGACGATTTCCACGCTGTTTAACCCCTTAACTGGGGATCCCGGATATATCCGTCCATTTTACATTGAGTTACAGCTAAATGCACGGTTAAGGGGTTAAATACTCCGATGAAAGTGGCTGTGATGATGATGATGATGATGATGCTGATGATGATGATGGTGATGGTGATGACGGTGGTGATGATGATGACGGTGATGATGATAGTGGTGGTGATGGTGGTAGTGGTAGTGGTGGCGATGATGATGACGACAACGATGACATATACTGTAACTTCAGTTAATTAATTGCGTTACCACTAATCGCCACCAACGCCAAACTGTTGAATTTAAAAATCTGGAGATACGATATTGATCGTCATTATCTTCGTCGTCGCCGTCGTCGTCATTATCATTCGATCGTCGTCATTAAAGTCATCATCATCATCATCATCATCATTATCATCGAAAGCCTCTCTTTGTTTTACGCGGCGAATTCCAACTAACCATTCGCATCCACACGCCATCATCATCGTCGTTGTCGTAGTCGTCGTCATCATCATCATCATCATCATCACCATCTCAGCCGCCGCTGCCGTCACCACCACCACCACCACCACCACCACCACAGCAGCAGCAGCAGAGGTCGTTAGGCGCGCCAGTCAGAGCCCGACAGGTGTTGGCTGGTCGGCGGGGTCCAGCCAGCCAATGGGAGCGGTCGGACGGAGTGGAACGCCAGGGTAGAAATGCGGCAGACGGATTCCCTCTCTGGCGGTTGCGAGAAAGAGCGGCGAGACGAGCCGGGTGCGATCAGGGCGGCGGCGAAATTCGCCGGAACTAATCGGCGGAACTTGGACGATCGTCGGTTGTAACGGTTGTTGTCTCGGTTGTCCTCAGGTGATAATCGTCGTTGTCGTCGTCGTCGTCGTCGTCGTCGTAGTCAACTCGTGCTGCTGCAACAACGACGTTGAACTCAGTCGTCGGAGTTAAAACGATTGCTTACTTACTTACTTGCCTGCTTGATTCCTGACTGCGGGATTATAATTATAATTTAGATAGCGAAAGACTTCTTAATATTAAGAAGAAAGGATTCGTTTATCATCGCTGTCTACGGAAATAGAAATATTGGCATTGAGGATGATAAGATGGCCATAATAACTGCCTGTCTAGAATAACAACGCATATAGCACTTAGGACCTCATCAAGTAGAAAATCAAACAGCAGATGAAGTGAAGAGAGAGAGAGAGAGAGAGAGAGAGAGAGAGAGAGAAAATCAAACAGACAGAGGCAGAGAGAGAGAGAGAGGAAAGGGAATCGGAATAAAGAGAGACCGGAAGAGAGAGACCGGGAGAGAGAGAGAGAGATAGAGAGATAGAGAGAGAGAGAGAGAGAGAGAGGACAGACAGACAGAGAGCACAGACAGAGGCAGAGAGAGAGAGAGATCGGGAATCGGGATAAAGAGAGACCGAGAGAGAGAGAGAGAGAGAGAGAGAGAGAGAGAGAGAGAGAGAGAGAGAGAGAGAGAGAGAGAGAGAGAGAGAGAGAGAGAGAGAGAGAGAGAGAGAGAGAGAGAGAGAGGCAGATAGACAGAGGCAGAGAGAGAGAGAGAGGGAAAGGGAATCGGAATAAAGAGAGACCGGAAGAGAGAGACCGGGAGAGAGAGAGAGAGAGAGAGAGAAAGATAAAGATAAAGATAAAGAGAAAGAAAGGGAATCGAAATAAAATAGAGAGAGAGAGAGAGAACGTTAATAGTTGTTTTTGATCGGCGACTAACTTCGATGACGTCACCGGGGGCTTTGAGGTGAACTGCCGCTGTCGATTTATAAGTAATATTCAACGCGGACTTCGGCCAATAGAATTCTGGGCTTTTGCAACGGAGACATCATTCTCTGCCAACCGAGTCATTCATTTCCGCAGAAACAAGTGGTCGAACAGTTGTCTATAGACATTGCAATCATCAACCGTTGACATTCTGTGCAGGCGACATCTACCTGTGGAAAATGCTTCCCATCGGAACCAGCTTCTCGTTCTCGCACTTTGCGAACACGTGGCACATGCACGTCTACAACAGACACCGCAGCCACCCCACACCCCACTCGATCGCAGACATCCTCGGCCTGCAGCGGGACGATGCCGATGGACGGACCGCCAAGACCCTCTCCGACTCCAGGGCAGGAGGCGGAGGAGGAGGAGGAGGAGGATGTGGAAGGACCAGTCCCAAAAACATCCTACCATCGCGAAACTTTTCCAGTCCATTGGGCGCAGGAGATCCGAATTCCGAAGGTGAGGTGCTATAGCCAGTCGCATGCCTATAATTATTGCGAACGTAATTTCTTACTTTACGGTTTTACTGTAAAACTACGCTGTAATCGAAACGAAACGTAACGTGATGGATTGCAGATATGCGGCTTGTATCATTGCATTAGATAGGAACGGGATATCTAATGTATCAACGAAATGAGCATGTATGTACTCTGTAATACAGGTGGATTTTTAAACGACAGCCAGGTAATTATACAACGTCGTGGATAATTGACAATATTAGCGAATACAATTAGCAATGATAGATAAATTATAATAATGTTCTGTCACGTATCATCATATATAGTCATAACAATGATGACGAAGATAGTGGTGATGATGATGATGATGATGACGACGACGACGACGACGACGATTATTTTAAAACTATGTTAATTAAGTTAGAGGTTGGTTACAGCAGCGGTTCTAGGGCAACGATTACCAAACTTTTTAAAAGAATTTCATGAATTTAAAATTAGCTGTATTTTAACACATAGGCTACTTGTTTTGTCGATCAATTTTCTAATCGGAAAATTGCAAATCTTAGTCATCAAATTCAATTTCAAATGGAATCAGCATTCTCAAAGCCGTCCGTTGTGTTAGTGAGATATCTTAAGAAAGTAATCCCTTTACGATCCCTCTGAAACCGCTTAACGTTCTCTATGGGACCGTGGACCCCAGTTTGAGAACCACTGCCCTATAGGGATACGCGAGCTGTTGCAAGTGGGTATAGGAAAGAAATAAGAATTTTTAAAACAATTGCGAAGAAAAACAGAAAACTAGATAATGACCTAAAGATTAATGGAAACCGTAACAGTTAATGAGTATCGAAAGGGAATTTGAGCGAGAACTGAGTCAGTGTTTATTCTAGC
Organism: Metaphire vulgaris; assembly: GCA_018105865.1. Classification (NCBI taxonomy): domain Eukaryota; kingdom Metazoa; phylum Annelida; class Clitellata; order Crassiclitellata; family Megascolecidae; genus Metaphire; species Metaphire vulgaris. The sequence continues at coordinate 2,196,458 of CM030840.1, forward strand.
CACCTTGACATTGGGGGGATTTTGAAATGTTTGGGCGGGGGGACAAGGTCTGAGTCTCCACACTTTTGGGAGGGGGAATTTCAATTCCCCAGCCAACATATCAAAAAACAAATTTGGGGGGGATTTTAAAACTGGAGGGGGGAATTCCCCCCAGAGAAGGCCTAGAATAAACTCTGAACTGGATTATATCATTGTAGCAAAAGAGTATGTGGAAGGAGTTCAAAATGATTATTACTGAGAAGCAAAAATTGTCGTTGCACATTTTTATGAGCAAACGCCAAGTGATTTCCAAAATGTATTTACATGCCAATATAAAAAGACATAATATTGTAAAACTAGAAAATGATTTCAAATGTTGTATGTTACGTGCCTAGGGGTACGTGAGAAGTTAACTTGTTTGCCTGGGGTACATTTTATACAAAGGATGGGAACTGCTGGGTTGCAGTATAACTTAAGCTAAATAAGGTTTTTGAGGTGGATTTCTACGTTAATTTCCAGATCTGCCATCTCTTGTAATAATTATTAAACGCATTTTGAAACTCCTATGGATGACTTAATCGCCTAAACCAATAGGCTATTGTATTTGCAAAATTCTAAAATATCTTTTCATTTTGATTCATCTCTGATATTACGGCACCCCGTACAAAAGATCTCACCCAATGTGACGCTAATTTCAGTGAAAATCTAAAAGAACAGGCACCATAGTTTAGGGTTAGGGTTAGGGTTAGGGTTAGGGATTTTAAATCATCATTTATCAAGATTTACATCGTGTTTCAACGAGTTTATTGTCTATTTAGTAAATACCGAATGCTATACGATATTTATCGCTAATTCCTAATATAAAATCGAAGATGATTTAGTTTCTGCTAAATCAAAATAAACTCGTTGAAGCACAATGTAAATCCTGATAAATTACGATTTCAAATCAACAGACATATATATAGGCCTATCTGTTCACGCATCAACTGTGTTGAACACTGCGTTCTTAATCCGATGTCCGTTCATTAGACTCTTTGAGTATAAGTATACTATTTTAAATAGTATCTTTTATTATCTAAAAATAAACAATAAGTTAATTACTCAATTAATTATCGAATCGTCTTTCTTCTTTCTTCTTCACGAGAGATGCTTTCTTTTCTCAGACGAAGATGAACTCGTCACCCGCTGTAACTCGTCTCGTCATCATCACCACCAGCATCATCATCATCATCAGCAGCAGCAGCAGCATCGTCCCGGTTCCACCGCCACCTGTACAGGTGCGCATGACGGCAGCAGCCAGGTAACGACGGCACAAGGCTCCCCGGCAGCAGCAGCAGCAGCCGCCGTCGTCGTCGTCGCAGGTAAAATCTGCGCTCCCCCTCCTGGCCCTCCTCTTCCGCCGCCGCCGCCGCCGTCGTCGTCGACAGAGGACGCCAGCAGCAACGGAAGTCACGTGGACAAGAAGAAGAAGGCGAGGACTACGTTCACCGGTAGACAGATATTCGAATTGGAGAAACAGTTCGAGCAGAAGAAGTATTTGTCACTGAACGAACGGGCGAAGATGGCCGCACTCCTAAGTGTCACCGAAACTCAGGTAGAAAGACAGGCTGGCGCTATATAAATGCTACATAAATGCTCCAAAGCACTAGCTCTCTCACTATATATACATATACACATATATATATATGTACAGTGTATATATATACATAAGATAGAAATTTATGGAAGGTTATGGGAACTGCAACCCACTTCCTTACTTATTCGTAATTTTATATCATATATATATATATTATATATATTAGGGTGGTTCACAGTTGCATGGGGAAAAACAAAGTTAAAGCTAAAGATCTGGGTACCCTCTACTTTTGTTCCATTAGGTAATTGTAGTATTCTGATGCAATTTCAGCTGTTCATTCCAACTGGAAGGCAGTGCTCAATGACCACAAAGATTCAAAAAATGTTCCGTTTTGAGTCATTCTGTGACAATTCAACAGATGACTGCAGGTCGACCATCTCAAATAATTATGAAATTTAACACAAATGATCCTCAAACATACACATGAAAATCTGCAAAATTTTAGCCTGCCATCTTGAGTAGTTTTTAAGATATTCATAGCTCATAGTACCTAGGGTCGGCCGTTTTTGGTGTTTTGCAACAGCCACTAAATTTCTAACAACTGAGCTCTATAACAAAAAATATAAATATGCTGAAACTTTCTGAACCTATTCACTACTAGTAGTATTGTATAAAACAAGAGCAGAACTTTGTCTATTGACAAAACTGTACTTCCTGCAGTGTCACAAAAATTGAAGAAACACTTTGCACCTTTCCTGATATTCAATGTTTAGCTCTCCAAAGGGAGCGTTTCTCTTTATTTCAGGGTTGTAATTTTTATTCTGAAAACTGTCCAGTAGCTATATTTTCTTTCCGTGTTTCCCATATTATTAGTCCCTCAATTTTTACTAAAAATGTGTCCAATGGCCTATGATGACTTGACTTTGAATGTGAAAATGGTCATGTGGAACAGGTGGTATCTGCGAATGAATGGCATCACAAAATAGAGCACATTCATTGTTATCCAGCTGGAGAATGGAAGATGCATTGCACTAATCACATTTGTTTGCAACTCTGATAAATGCTGCTTCCACAGCTGTTAAGTCCTCTGCTGATATCTGGTATGATGTCCGAGTTGTAGTGAAGTCTCCAAGGACAACTCTTTCATTCAGAATGGCTGGATCACTTCATACTTTCCGCTCTCCGGGCTCCTTGCTCATATCGCACACCAGATTTTTCTTGCCATCAACTGCAACTTATTCAGAGAGGAAGGCAAAACAGATGCCATTTGAGAACAGACTTTGCAGCCTTATCAATCTGCGGATCAATTAGTTCAAATTTTCCAAGATCAATCCAAAGCTGCAGATCTGATCCTGGGCCTCAGCTGGAGCTGAAATCCATGACTTTGGTATAGTAAAGGACACCAAAGAGAACAAATCTTTCAGGCCAATTTTTCTGCCTTGGTGAGCTTAAATATGTCTCTGGTCTCAGAATAGAATGATTTTTGTAGCATACAATAGATCTGCTATGCGCCTTGCACCTGTGGCGTTCGTACTAAACAGCACTGCTGATGATTAACACTGACTTCACGTTGTTTTCTTTCTCTTTTGGCCGGAGTCGATGTGAAATCGTCTGAAATGCCAGTGTCAGAAGTTTCAGCAATGTCAGTGTCAGTCATGCAGCAACCAGTGGCAGCAGTTGATGCATGCAGGCTGCAGGTTTTCCCTCCGTGATTCTAATTTCAGTTTTCATGCATTTGGGTAAATTTCTTGTCTTCAGTATAAATGAACATCTTTCGATCAGCCCGTTGATCAATGAGGAATTTAAAGTCGGATTTCTGTCAGTGCATCAGCGCACGCAATATCAAAGAGTTCTGTTTGTCTTGTGAATTCCAGTTCTTGTTTTTGCTGTACATCAAAAGAGTGGCATACCATATTCTTTTTCAACAGTTGCCAACTTGCCACACAGTGTGGTATTGTTCTAGTTTTCCACAGCATGCTTCTTGAATGTAACTGGAACAGTGGCTTTGGACTAAACTGCTAAAAGCTCATCAACTGTAAAGTGACTAGCATTAAGCACACACAGACTTGACTTCTTTTAGATGGTAATAGAACGCTACAGCACTTGTCTCAGGGTTGGAAGCTGATGTACCGTAGTTACACTAGTGGATCCAAGTTTCTGGTACCAATAAGAAATATCATTTCACAACAGTGGGTTGAAGCCATTGATTGTAGGCACGTTATGTACTATTAGATACTGTTTCTGTAAAACTGCAACAATTTTATTATTATAGCACGCCGATATAATGATTGCACTTTGTAAATGTATTGCTGACAACAGTCAAACATGTTTCCTGAACATGGAATGTTACACACCTTTGTCCATTTACTGCATAATGTCTAAATCAGTAAGCAGGCAAATATAACAGAATATTTATGAAATCTGTACAATGGTCAAACTTGTGGGTCATTGAGCACTCCCTTCCAGATAAGATAAGATCCTGAAATTTTTACTTAGTACTACAGTTGGTAAAAGGTACAAAATGAAATGGTACCCTGGTCTCTATCTCATACTTTGTCTTTTTGGGCCACCCTAATATATATATTATATATAAATAAACAAACACAAACATATATGTAGTATATATATATAGTATATATATATATATATATATATATATATATATATATATATATATATATATTACAGTCAAAACGTGTAATTAGTCATTACACGAAATGACTAAAAGTTTCAGTCATTGTGTGTAATGACCAATAGGGTCAGTCGTTTCATGCAATGGCTAAAATAAGTTAATAACCAATCATTTCATGCGAGGACTAACTTATCAAATGATTTATTTCACACTTCGCGTCTCAGGCTGTGTTAATGCATGAAATGATTGAACCAATATTCGTCATTACACGCAATGACTGAAACTTTTAGTCATTTCGTGTAATGACTAATTACACGCTTTGACTGTAACATATATTATTATTATTATTATTATTATTATTATTATTATTATTATTATTATTATTATTATTATGCTGAGTGATTGGATGTGAGATTATGGTAGATCTTGATCTTTCCACTTTGACTTTCTTATCTGTCCACTGAAATTGTTTGAAAGAAATTCGAGTATATTTTTAAGAGCAGTTTTCGTGAAATTAAATTAAATTTTAAAAAATCGTGAGAAATTAATCGATAATTTCAGGTGAAAATCTGGTTTCAAAACCGTCGAACGAAATGGAAGAAGCAGGAGAACCTGTCGAACGCCGAGGCGGCCGAGCATCGCATCGGGGCCGAGCGCCGATCGGACGGGGCCACCGCAGGGGCCACCACTGGGGCCCCCGTAGGTCCCATGGGGCCCCGGTCGGCCCATCGTCCTCTGATCCACGCCGGGGCCCATCATCATCATCAGCATCATCATCACCACCACCTGCACCAGGACTTCCTCCAGCAGGCACCACCGGGCCCCCATGGCATCTTCCTCGGGGCCGCGGGGGCCGTGATCGGCGGGGCTCCCAACCGGGGCGCGGTCATGAACGCGGTCCCCTCGTTCTCCTCCTCCTCCTCCTCCGAGTCCCGTCAACAGGAACGCCGTCATCGTCATCAACCAGCTGGCGGTGACGTCACCGGACGGGTTCGATATGCTGTACGGTTCGCGGGGACCGCAGTCGGCGTCGGTTCGCTACGTCAGCAGCAGCCGGTCACGTGACGACGACACGTCACCGAAGCACGGCGACGTCGCCGTCGGCGGCGATCGAAACGGAGAGGTCGATGACGTCATCGCGGCGTCGGGATTGACGGATGACGTCACCGTCGAGAGCGGCATTCGCGAGACGACGACGACGTCGGAGGTGGCGGCGGAAGAAGCAGGAAGACCGGATGTGGAAAACGACACCGGAAGTACGACGTTCGGTGCCGGAAGTCCACCGTCGATTTCTCGCGACGACGACAATAGACCAGCGAAGGTGGAGTTGGAGGAAGAGGAGGAGGAGGAGGAAGAGGAGGGAGATGTGGAGGAAGAAGAGGATGAAGAGGAAGAAGAAGAAGAGGTGGTGGATGACGGCGAAATAGAGGAGTGCGACACGTGACCACGTGGTCACGTGATTATCGGAAACATAGAACGCTCAAGATGTCGTCGACGGCGAATCAGTCGATAACTTTTGTATATGAAATCGAACGAATGGCAGAAGTCAAGCAGAGATATTTCCGAATCTGCTTTAACCCCTTAACCGTGTATTTAACTGTAACTCAATGTAAAATGGACGGATATATCCGGGATCCTCAGTTAAGGGGTTAAAATTCGAGTTTTTTTTTCTCTCATTGTTTTTCGCAATCGATGGCAATGAAAGAACTTTCGCTAAAGGAATTTTGCCCCCCTGCCCCCTTCCCCACTCAACCATTTGCACTCAAACGGCGGTGAAAAGTGAGGACTGCACTTGTGCTGTTTTGTGGACACTCTAAGATGGATTTTGTTTCTGCACTTTTGCACGCACGACCGTCTTCAAAACGTGAATTAAATTGCTTTTTTGGTGGAAAAGTTCAAACGAAATTATTCATAGATCATGAGAATTGCATTAAAAATGGAATTGAATGCATAGATTATATAAAATCTCACTTCATATTGAAGTTAGCATATATATATATATATATATATATATATATATATATATATATATATATATATATATGACTTGTCAAAAAATGCGCTATATCAATTTATGCAGCATTTTGTTGTTTCTATGAAAACGTTTGA
>CM030840.1:2207753-2210253 GCA_018105865.1 Metaphire vulgaris
AAATAAAGGATTCATTTCAATTTTAGAAATTATTCGCCATAAAAACTTTAAATTGATGATGAAAACGTTGCTGTTCGTAGCTCTAAATATAATTTTTCTTAACGTTAAAGGGTGTTTTAGTAAATTTTATTTTCTATTTCTTAAACACCTGATTTTCAAATATTGCGATTCTGTTCTTCACTATGTTGCGTTCGATTTTCGATTCCGATGAATCGCTGACGTCATCTTCACCCTTTAGATTCGCTTCAGACGATGACGTCACTCCGCCGGAAGTCCGTTCTTGTTGCAGTTTCTGCTGGTTCAGAACTCCTCGAAGTGAGCTAGATTCCAAAAACAGTGCAACAATTCGGCGCTACATAAATGATTTTTCGTTTGCCTCGATGACAAAAAGGAAAACGATGATGACGACGACGACGACGACGATGATGTTGATGATGTTGTTGTTGTTGCTGCTGCTGATGATGATAACGACGACGAACAAAAGTAGAAGATGACCTTTGAGCACTCAATGTCGATCCAGTTTTCGGACCGGAAGCGATTGATGACCTGACTTCCGGTCCAGAGAACGGTCGGGACCGGAAGTGGTTGGTTCTCGATTCGAGGAGGTCCTTTGACATTTCCGTCTGAGGTTTCAATTGAACGGTTTTATTAAGACTAAATTAAAAGTACATTCTTCAATGGCGAAGTAGGCCTATATGTTTTGCATTGGCGTAGCCGCGGCGGGGAGGCGGGGGGGGGGTGCGCAAAACCGTTTAGAAATTTGGGAGGGGAGTAGGGCGTATATGAGATTTTCACCACAAAAATACCGATTTGCCCCTATTCTGGAATCCTGGCTACGCCACCAAGTTTCGCGAAACAGCATCCAAGCACATACTTAAGCAGACGACAAACTCACGAATGGAAAGACAGACAGACAGACAGACAGACAGACAGACAGACAGACAGACAGACAGACAGACAGACAGACAGACAGACAGACAGACAGACAGACAGACAGACAGACAGACAGACAGACAGACAGACAGACAGACAGACAGACAGACAGACAGACAGACGGACAAACACAGAGCGACAGATGTGTATATATATATATATATATATCCAAGATAACCTTAAGTTAATATAAAACTCCGATTAATTTTACTAATAAAGCTGTATTTCGACATAATTTAGACATAATTAAGATAATTAAAAAATTAATTAATGAATTGTAATAGGTAACTTACAGGGCGCGGTGATGCAGAGCTGAAAATAGCAGACCGGAAGTTGTTGTTGTTGTTGTCGTCGTCCACTTCCGATCCTCCGTCGCTCTCGTCTGCCGTCTGGTCACGTGACCGGAGCGATTCGCCCATCTGCATCTTCAGGTCGATGCTCCGCTCCAGTCCGCCAAGCGCCTTCGGCCAGAACTGCGAGGGGAACGCCGGCCGGCCCCTGGCACCGGAAGACCAGCAGGCCCCCTCCGCGACGGAGCAGACGAACCGTCGTCGGTCGAATCGGAAAAATCGACCGCCATCGTGACGTCATCGTGATCGGCTAAAAATAGAAACCATGACGTCATCGTGATTGGCTAAAAATAGAAACAATGACGTCATCGTGAGCAGCTAAAAATAGAAACAATGACGTCATCGTGATCGGCTAAAATTAGAAACCATGACGTCATCGTGACTGGCTAAAAATAGAAACAATAACGTCATAGCGATCGCCTAAAAGTAGAACTATTACGTCATCGTTATGATCTAAAATGGAAACGATACCAGGGCTTGTCATCGACTACGGACGGAGTTAACAAATTGGCAAAGAGCATAGAATTTATCTGGTTAAATCATCCGCTTACATCCAGTGTTCTGTTCGACTTGTGTCCAGTTCTTGTTTTTCGTATCCTCCCTTTGGTTTCCCTGATCAGTGGGCCCCTGTTGTGGGACCCGGATTCCGGGCCCGGAGGCACCCTCAAGCTCCACGGACTTCCCTCGTCTTTGAACCCGGCTGAACCCTTCGCACCTGGCCTCACCTGAAGCGCAACATTCACCTTTGTCGATCAGAAACTGATAGAATATGCAGCAAACTATAAAATGCTCCACTGGACAAAACTGCCGAACTGGCATTATATTCGGGAGACATTATTTTCTTGTCTATTCTTTGTTTTAAAAAAATACATAAAAACCTCACAAATTAATACTGAAGCATCGCATGAAGATATGGAATATTCTCTATGTACAGGGCGGGGCAATAAAAACGATACCACCCTGTTTCGTTGCAAGTATTTCCACAGCTCCTCGGGTTACAATAATATAGTAAATGGGGTTAACTTCTGCGTTGTTATATCCTGGATGCAGTCATTAAAGTTTTTCTTTCAAATTTCAAAGATTAGCGGCGCCACCTGGCGAGGACCAGGCTAAGGGTAGGGCGCATTCAAAATATGAAATTACATAGTAATTGATAAATTAATTATATTAACGGGTTTAATTAAGCATTTTATTATAAATTAGTTGCTTAGGATTTT
>CM030840.1:2212753-2235253 GCA_018105865.1 Metaphire vulgaris
ACTTAATTTGACTAGTCCACTTTTTGCGCCACCCTGTAATGGCTCTCGACACTTATAATAACCTAGTCTTCCCAGCTAACTTTCGCATTCATTTATTGTTTCAACTCTTCTTCTTCCAAATTGTTCCATAGGTCCGCAATCCTTGCAGTAAATCATATTTTCTTCCCTCGTCCAACCCTCTTCTTCAACAATGTGCCTTTGTGGCGCTACAGAAGCTGACTGACGATGAGATTTAATTGGGTTTACCTGGACGCGGTTGTTTCGTTAGGGACTGTCCATAAACGACGTGACGTCATTTATGGACGGCCCCTTACCTGTGTTTCGAGTTCTTTGATCCTTTGTCTAAGTCTTCGATCGCTCTGTTCCAGGAATTCCACCTGACTCTTCCAGCATTTCTCGTTCGTCTCCTGCTTTGCCTGCGTCTCGTACAGCCACGTCTCCATGACGGCGCCCTTGTCCAGGGCGGTCGCCACCCTCTCCTTCAACTCCGTCGCCGTTCCGTTCAGCGACTGGATCTTCTCCAGATGGCGCTCTCTCTCCCTCTTCAGATCCCGAATCTCCTCCGCGAGACAGGAGTTCTCCTCTTCCAGCGTTTCCAGTTTCGATCTAAGTTCCGTTCTTCCGGTCTCCAGGTCCGTTTCCCTGCGGCGGCTGCTTTCCAGGCTCTGTTCCGCGACGGAAAGGCGCTTCTTCAGCAGGTCCTCGCGGTCGTCGGCGTCGCGCAGGGACTGTTTCAAGGTCGTTTCCACCTCTTCCAGGTCGCTCCGTCTGTTCTGGAGCTTCGTGACGGTCTTCTGGAGCAGGGATTTCTCCTCCTGGATCTCGGTCAGTCTCCGCTTCCAGTCGGTTTCCTTCTCCCTCGCGGTCGTCAGAGCGTTTTCCATCTTCGCGTTCGACTGTCTTTCCGACGTCCGAGCCGCTTCCAGCTGATCCTTCAGGTGGTCTTCCACCGTCTTCGATCTCCGCAGATCACTCTCCAGCGCTTCCAGTTTCTCCTCCAGTCCGCGCGACTGCCTCCTCAGCGATCGCAGCTCCTCGCCCGCCTCTTGCGCCACCTGGCGAGCGTCCGACAGCATCGTCTTCAGATCGTTTTCCACCGTCACGCGAGTTTCGATTTCCCCCTGCAGCGAACGCTCAGCGCATTCGAGTCTCCTAGTCGCCTCCTCCAGGTCCTGGATCTTCCGGGACAGCTCCCTCGCCTCCGCCTTGTACCTCTGCGCGTCCGACTCCAGGGTGGCGATGACGTCGTGGGCGCAGTCCAGTTTGCGCTTGTGTTCCAGTTCGGATAGCTGTTTCTTGCACAGCTCCTCGTTCAACGTGTCCTCTCTGTGCTTCAGTCTTCGAATGGTCGATTCCAGTTCGTCGTTGCGTGACGTAACGTTCTTGACCTGGGCGCTCGATTCCAGTTCCCTGTTTTCCAGGTCGGACAATCGCGCTCTCAGCTGAGAGTCCGACAGTTGGAACTCTCTACTCTGGAGTGTCAACTCGTGGATGAGTGCCTTGTCCTTTCTGCAGCAGTCGTGCAACTGAGATCTATCGGAGTCCAGTGCGTCCAGCTGAAATAATAAACCGTGGACAAAATACAATATTTTGGTCTAATTAATATATAATATAATTAGTAATTATATCTGTAGTATCGACTTTCGGGGTATCGAGTAACGGATGAAAATTAATCGATGGCGAGTTTAAAAGTTAAATCTCGTGGTTAAAAAGATTTCAGCAAATATTTCAGACGACAATACAAAGAACTATTTTCGGTCTTACGAATAATTGAAAAAATGCTAATCTCAGTTGCTAAATCTAATTATGTCAAATCTATAATAATAATAATAATAATAATAATAATAATAATAATAATAATAATAATAATAATCATCATATCATAATCATATCATCATCATCATCATCATCATCATCATCATCATCATCATCATCATCATCATCATCATCATCATCATCATCGTCATCGTCACAGTCACCGTCATCGTCATCATCATCATCATCATCATCATCATCATCATCATCATCACCACCACCATCAACACCATCGTCCATCGTCGTCGTCGTGATTGTCGTCATCGTCGTCATCCTCATAGTCGTCATCGTCATCGTCATTATCATAGTCATGGATATCGTTGTTGTCATGATTGTCGTCGTCGTCATCATAATTGCATTGGGCTCTTGAGCGCCACCTGTTGACGCAGATGCATTTCTGTTTTTTCGAGTTCTTCGATTCGAATCTTGAGTTTCGTCACTTCCGGTGCGTCGAAAGCTAAACCGGAAGTGTGATAAAGCGATCGCAACTCAAGTCGCTTCTTCAGATCGGATTCACTCCTTCAGATTTAAAACAACGACAACAGAAACAAATGAAGAGAAACAACCAATAAACAGCATCGAAATTAGAAGCAACAATGACAACAGTTGCATCGGAGGAATATGCAACGAATAACGCGAGAGACAACGGTTGTCGAAGTCCACGAAGCACCATTTTGACCAGTGGCATAACCAGGATTTCCGGAAGGGGGTTTCGAAAAAAAGTTCGTCGATGACCGCCAAGGGGGGGATTTTCACTCCAAAAATCGCCAAAAATCGCCTAAAAATAGAAATTGCATGGAAATACATTTAAAAAATTTTCCGCCGTCCAAGGGGGGGTTTAACCCCAAACCCCCCGTGGTTACGCCACTGATTTTGACGATTTACACGGATGAAATTTTTTCGTGGACTTCGGATCAATGACGCTGAGAAATGAGGCTGGAACTGGTTACGGCGGCGCTATGGAAGTTTAGCGCATTAGATAAGACGACAGGACCTTTCCAGGCTGCGCAGTTTATCGATAAGACCATCGGAGTAGTTCCTTTCCAGTTGTCCGTAAAAGCGGGTCCTTGCCGACTCCAGGAGATCCGGAAGGCGAATGAGATGCTGGATCAATCGATAATATCCCTCGCCGCCATCTCCCAATCTTCCAACGTCTGTAAATTTACAGACTAGATAAGGTCGAGGATTAGTAATAGTAGTAGTAGTAGTAGTAGTAGTAGTAGTAGTAGTAGTAGTAGTAGTAGTAGTAGTAGTAGTAGTAGTAGTAGTAGTAGTAGTAGTAGTAGTAGTAGTAGTAGTAGTAGTAGTAGTAGTAGTAGTAGTAGTAGTAGTAGTAGTAGTAGCAGTAGTAGTAGTAATAATATAGTAGTAGCAGTATCAATAGCAGTAGTAGTCAGTGCCGGATTACCCATTAGGCAGAGTAGGTAACTGCCTATGGGCCCCGCGACTTTTAGGGGCCCCACAAGACAATGACGAAAGAAATTGTTTACTTACTTATTCTTAAGAATAGCGCTATGCGAAAGGCACGTGACGACGCTGACGTCATACAATAATGTTTACACTTCAATGGCGTTCTGGTAGTCATTAGGGGCCTGGCCCCTGGGGCCCCCAAAGTGTGACTGCCTATGGGCCTCCACGGTGTTTAACCCGGCACTGAAAGCGCGATATAAATATCAAGAATATTCCAAAATATTATCTTTCTTAAAACCTGAATTGGGGTGGATGGGTGGGAGACCAAAGGGCGTGGTCCGCCAGGTGCTTCTGATCTTTGCCTTCAACTGTTCTTCGAGGTTCTGCAGCTGTTCTATCCGTCTGCTCAGCTTCTGTTCGGAGTTCCTAAGCTCCAGAACGGCGTCCTGGAGTCGCTCCGCAGCCTGGAACGACGACGGAGAGTCCGGACCATCCTTGGTCGGATTCGTCGGTTCCAGGGAATTCACTCTGAGACGAAGTCTCGAGTTCGAAAAAGATAAAACACCACACGACGCTCAACCATGATATTGAATAGGGACGCAGTGGAGTAGTGGCAAGATCCTTGTCATACAACCGGAGGGTACCAGGTTCGAATCCGACCCTAGTATCAGCCGATACGTGGGGCCCCAAGATATGCAGGTTTTGTTGCTAATGTTTGTTATTTAAAACCAATAATTGACGATTTCAGTGTTGTCACTACATTGATATATGCATTTAATAAAACTGTTAATTTGCTGAGACTACTACTCGGACTCAGTGGCGTAGCCAAGGGGGTTGGGGATTAAACCGCCCCTTTGGCGTTCTACGGGAAAAAATTTTATCACGTGTTTTCATGCATTTCTAATCTCTTGGCTGGTACGCTGAGGACCTTTTATTGCTTGTCAAGATTTTTCCAAAGTTGGTCACCAACCCATCCCCCTTGTGGAAATCCTGGCTACGCCACTGCTAGGACTAGATAAGCGTGATAAAAATCAAGCGATCATCTTTTATCAAATCTTTGCACTGATGTGACGTCACACCTCTTTTAATTCAATGTAAAGCACTCTTGACTCTAGCCCGCTAGGACAATAGCGCTATATAAATTAGCCTATAACTAACTAACTAACCTAGATTCTCTCTTTCGAACTTTCAGCAGCTCTTCTTCCAGTTCTTCAATCTCCTTCCTGTAGTCTGATTCCTGTTCTTGAAAAGCTATCACCGCCTCTTGTAGCTGTGATCTGAAATCCACAACCATATCCAAGAGTGTCTGTAGATATCCGATGCAAGATAAGTAGGTATTCATATTCAATCCAATCATCGACTTCTATAGCGCCATTACACAATGCATAGAAGCATCAACCGAAATGGCACATAATCCTAATGGTAACAGTTCCTAGTGGAATTCAGGACAGCAAGCATACCGGACAATTTATCAAAACTTATTGGCGTCTAGATTTTCTGATATTCTTGATATTAATGCGAATTTTCTTTCTCTGGACATACAATAATAATAATAATAATAATAATAATAATAATAATAATAATAATAATAATAATAATAATAATGCACTTCTATAGCACCAGTTCTAATACCCAAGGGTATCAATCGATGGTACTTCGAATCCATCCGCAAAAGACCAGGTCATTCCAGAGATCAGTCAGGAAAGGAAAGGGTAGAAAAACGTTCATGTTATTTTCAAATTGCATCATATAATATTGATATTTTCAGTTATATAACTGATTGATCGTTAGAACAAGTTCGATCATCCAACCATGATGACTTCTTAGATAAAATGTCCCTGCCAGGGACGTCGGAACAAATTTTTAGCAGGGGGTGCAGTTTTTAAAAGTACTGACAAGCAAAAGAAATGGTCATCGCCCTTTCTTTGTCCTTTATCTTCTTTCCAAAAATCCTGAGACAGGCTAAAGAAACAGCTTCATCTTCCCGAGGGGTGCAGCGCACCCCCTATTTTTTCAGAGGGTGCAGTTGCACCCTCTGCATCCCCACTGATACCCACCTGTTGGTTTGACTCTTTCAGTTTTAGAAAAAGCGCCATCTATACTGCGGCACCACCACAAGAGCTCTATAAAAATTCGCGAGATTTTATTACTTACTTACCCTGCCCACTATCTGTTAGCTTAGGGAGTGGACATAGCCTACCTGAGAAATGATTCCTTCTTCTGTAGTTCCAGGGCAGTCATCTTCCACATCAACTCACATTTTGCCCAATCTGGTAAGGTCGTTGCTAGGGTAAGGTCCTAAACATATTCCATAAACATTGTTATCGTTCATGACAATTTATATAGCGTACATAAGGGTGGATTTTGTTCAAGGTCTGAACACTTTTGAGAAATTTCCACGCCAACATATAAAAATTTTGAAAAAACTTTGGGAGGGAGATCTAAGAAGGCCTTAAAGACTAATGTTATTTATTTTTGAAAAAAACAGGGTTATCTAAGCCTCTTTATTTATATTGTGAAAATTTATTTACCTTTTCAAAAATTGAATTTCTAAATTTTTCAACATTAACTGCCCCGTTTTCTTTGTTACTTATTTACTACAGTAATTTTGATATTCTATGAAGATTTTAACGTCACATTTCTGCTGAAGTAAACAGTTTTATTTTTACTGTATTTTTATTTATTTATTTATTCATAATTTATAATTTATATACCTTATAATTTATATACATTATATACCCTATAATTTAATAATTTTGTTTATTTTCATTTTATTTTATTCTCATTTTATTAATTAATTATTATTATTTATTTTATGTTATTTTTATTTATCTATTTTCATTTATTTATTTATTCATAATTTATAATTTATATACCTTATAATTTTTAAATTTTCATTTTGTTTTATTCTTATATTAATTAATATAATCTTTTTTTAATTTTTTCAAATTTTTCATTTTATTTTATTCTTATTTAATTAATTATTTATTATTATTTTATTTTATTTATCTAATTTTAATAATTTTATTTTATTTATCTATTTTTATTATTTTAATTGTTTATAATTTATAATTTATATACCTTGGCCGTGATTGTCGGCGTCAAGGTATCCGCTTCCATGGCAACCGCCGCCACTTCTACGGCTTCTCGGAAGGACAGGAGACTCCGCGAGAGTTCCTGGATCTTCGTCGTCTGCATGAGGTCCTTCCGTTCCAGCTGGTAGATCTTCGACAGCAGTTCCACCTTCGTCGTCTGGTCCAGCTGGTGGATCTTGGCCGAAGGGACGCGATGGTAAACTATGGACCCGGTCTGACCATCGGGCGGCCCTCTTGGTTTCCTTTGGTCGACGGTGGTCGTGATGGAGTCGGGTGGTTCGTCGGCGGTGGCCAGATCCGCAAAGTAGACGTGGCACTCCTGGGGCGGTTGATACTGGTGGTGGTCGCTGCTGCTGCTGCTGCTGGTGGCGTCCTTGAGAGCGTCCTTGAGGGCGGCATTCAGTTCTTCCAGTTCGGAGACCCTCTTGCGGTACTTGGAGTCGGTCTCCTCGAGACAGGCGACTCTGTTCTTCAGCTGGATTTCGCTCTGGCGGAGCACCTTCAGCCTCGCCTTCATCTCCGCCTCTTCCCTCTCCGCGTGCGTCTTTGCCGAGCCCACTACCGTCAGCTTGGCGGACAGCTGTGCCTCGGATTTCTCCAGGTCTTTGATCTTTTCCATCATGCGGTCTTCCTTCTCCTTCGACTCCCTCGCGGTCTTCTCCTCGTCCTTCCTCCTCCGAACGACCTCGAGTCGCGCCGTTTCCAGTTCCGTTTCGAGCGTTTCGACCTTGGTTCGGACGACGTCAAGGTCGGCGCGGTGCTGCTCCAGGTCGTTCCGGAGAAGCGCCTCCTTCCGGTGCTGGTCGTTCAGGCGGTCCAGGAGGTTCTCCTCGGTCCCCAGGAGCACCGCCATCCGTTCCCGCTGAGCGTCGCTGTCCCGCCTCAGTTCCGCCTCTCTCTCGGCGAAGTTCTTCTGCAGCGAAGAGTTCTCCGCCAAGGCGCCGTCCAGCGCTTCCCTCGCCGCCCGACAGTCCTCTTCCAGCTCAGAGATCCGCCTGGCCAGCAGCGATCTTTCCGTCTCGTGTCCTTCCTTCTCCGTCATCCGCTTCCGCGCCAGTTCTTCCATCTTCTCGGCTTCCGTCCGTCTTTCGGACTCCAGGACTTCGAGCTGACACTGGACGCGATCCCGTTCCTTCTCCGCCTGGAGTTTGGACTCTCTGATGACGTCACAGAGACGCTCCTTCTCCGTCAGAAGACCGCGGAGGTCGCACTGGACTCTGCCGAGGTCGACGTGACCTTTCTCCAACTCCGAGATCCTCGCCCTCATCTCGGCCGCCTGGCGCGTCTGCTGCTCCAATGTGCCGTTGACCAGCTGTTGGGAATTTCTCAGTTCCTTTTCCACTTCCTTCATCTTCCCGATCGTCGCTTCCATCTGTTCCTTCGCTTCCGTCTCTTCCGCCACGCGCAGCTCCGACTCTTCCAGCCTCTTCCTCAGTTCGACGATCTCGCCTTCCAGTCCGGCGATCCTCTTCCGCATGTCCCGGTTCTCCTCCACCTGCTGCTTCAGCGTCGCCTCGGATCTTTCCAGGTCTTCCAGGCGAACGATCGATTCCCTGTAGCGGTCGAGTTCCGTTCTCAGCTCCGCGTTGATCTCTTCCAGTTTGTCGATCCTCTGCGAATGCTCCCGGACTCTGGACGAGGAGTCCGTCGCCCTCGACACCGGATCCGGAACCAAGGCCACGGAATGACGAAGATCAGGCGAAACGAAGGTGGAAGAGGAAGAGACATGGATTGGCACTCCTCTGGAACTTACTCTTTCCTCAGACAAAGCTCTAAGCCCAAAGCGAGCCACTGACGGCAGGGTAACTACAGACACACATCAAAACGGAATTTGTCTATAATAATAATGTTTAACCCCTTAACTGGGTATTTAACTGTAACTCAATGTAAAATGAACGGATATATCCGGGGTCCCAGTTAAGGGGTTAAAGTGGTTCGGTAGGGTCTGCCCTGTGTGAGAACCACTGTTGTACCCTTCCAATCTTGTGTCCTCCTAGTACTGTGGTTTATTTTGAAATCATTCACACTCGTAGCCATTACTATCTTCTCGTCCAAATAAAAAAATCATATTTTATTTTAAAAAATAAAAAATAAACACAAAAAACAGACAAATAAATAGATATAATTGATGGTTTTATTGGCTGCGTTTTTGTCGTTCTAGGCACTCGTACGGTGCTACATAATTATTATAGTCTGTCTATTGTGCGGGCGCTATATAAATAATCCAGCACACTTCCACAACTGCTACTTGGTTGTCGCATAGATATGGATATATAATACTTACTGGAAGTTGTCTATCTGTGACAAAGACAGTGGAAATTTGACTCCAATTTTGTCGCCATCTTTGCTGAGTTTTAGACAATCGTTGCCATGGTTACCTTAGAAACTCCCGTGAAACTTCCAGTACAAGCCCCGGCTTCTGTTAAAACAAATGCCTTGCACCCCGGCTGTATTGGAGACCCGGCTTCTTTTAGGAGTTTTACGGTAATGTGATAACACTTAACAAAATGGCGGAAGGCTGGCTTCACTTGGGACAAAATAGACTCGTTCTATAGGGATGTTTGAATTCTATGGGTTGTTGTCGTCATCATCATCATCACACTATCTTTATGATCGGCAACTTCATCATTTTCATCGACACCACGAGACTTAATTGAGGGTAAGCCTACAGGAAGGGGGTGGGTGGGTGGGTGGGGGAGCTACAGACTGAATTCAGTTTTATTTTAAAGTAACATGCATAGAGTAACGTGCAAAGTAAAGAAAATAATAAAGAGTAACGTGTAAAGTAAAGAGTAACGTGTAAAGAAAAAGTAGAATAACGTATAAGGTAAAGAGTAGCGTGTAAAGTAAAGACTAACGTGTAAATAAAGAGTACAGAGTAAAGAGTAACATGTAAAGTAAAGAGTAACATGTAAACTAAAGAGTAACATGTAAAGTAAAGAGTAACGTGTAAAGAGTAAAGAGTAACGTGTCCTTGACCTTCAGATGAAGAGGATTTCTTCAGCTGAACAATGTCCTCCAGGTGATCCAGTTTAGTCCGCAGACTTTCCTCTCCGATCCTGGCTTCCTGAATCCGATCTCGGACGAAACTCTCGTTGCTCTGGAATCGTCCGACGAGGTCGTGAATACCGGAAGCAGTGACGTCACGACCGGAAGACTGAGTAGTCTCCACTTCCGGCGGTCGACGACGGTCGCTTCCGGTGTGTTCCCGGAGCGCCGATTCGATCTGGAAGCAGTTCGCTGATGGCCTCTTCCATCTTCGCCTTGTTGTTTTCCATCGATTCCACCTGGCGCTGGAGATCTCGGATCCTCGGTCCGGTCGCTTCCACTTCCGGTCGAGCCTCGTTCGGGATCCCCGACCGGCCACGTGATCTGTCTCTGGTCTCGATTTCGAAACCTCCGCTCCGATCCATTCCGCTTCTGGAAAAGTTATTCGCGTCAGAATCCACTTCCGGGGTCAACGATGAACACGGATCTAAGGAGTCCTTCAAATACTCGGACTTGGACGCACCACCTGACAATCTTCCAACAGGTTGTTCTTCTAGTTCTTGCCGATGGAATGCAAGGTCATTCCCCGTCACTTCTATAGCGCCATCGGTGCAGCAGCAGTTCCAGGCGGAAAATTCCTCGCTTTCCTCTTCTACGATTTCCCCCGTGTGATGAACAACATCCGAAGAATTCAGCTGATGGTGGTGGCGGTGATGATGATGATTTTCGCCCTCCTCTTCGCTGGAAAACGAGATTCTTCGTTCGGTTTTGTCGGAATTTTCCAGCTGAAAGAACTCCAGCTGGTAGCGAAGGTTGGCGTTGGTCGCAACCAGAAAGAAAACCTCCTTCAAAATCAATAGCAAATTCTCCACCGCTGTGACCAGTTAAGTCCTAGATGATTTCGACTGCCATAGTACTTAGTAGTACAACAGAAACTACTACTACAACGACGACGATACTACAGTAGAACTTCGTTATAAGGGACTCGGTTATAACCGCGTCCTCGGTTATGTCGAACAGTAATGTACGGCCCCGTGAGCTGCCTTAGCGTATTGGATATATAACTTACATCGGATATAACGTACTACTTTTGCTGACCCGCTAACGGTGCTAAGTACGTTATAACGAGATTTCACTGTAGCTTGTGACCGAGAAGAATTTAGATGCACATCCAACGCCATTCGAGTGATTAACCACAGATACCGAGATTGTCGCCGATGTATCTGACTTTCTTACTCACTGATTCCGACTTCTGCAGTTGGCTCTGAGTCTGTTCTAACAGAGATTTCGATTCGTCGATAATCGAACGAACCTTTTAAAAGGAAAAAGTAAATCCATTTTAAAAGCAAATCGCGAGAGAGAGAGGGAGAGAGAGAGGGGAGGGGGGGATAGGCCCTACAGCCGACGTAGGAATAAGAACTGGCGTCACGTGACCGCCGTATCTGCGGGAGGGAGGCAGATCGATAGGTGGCAGGCCGATCGAACCAATGGATCCCATTAAATATTGAACATCGAAGAGAGAGCGGAGAGATCGATTTGACATCGAAACGGAATCAAAGACTAAAAGAGTCGAAAACTACTACTGCTACTGCTGCTGCTGCTGCTGCTCTATTGGATAAACACATTCGTCGATGCGTATCCCGCGTAGATTGAAACCCATTGATTTTTCAACAGCGAAAAGGAAGGAAGGAAGAGAGAGAGGGAGAGGGAGAGAGAGAGGGAGGGAGGAGGGAGGGAGAAAACACACATACAGACAGACAGACAGACGGCCAGACAGACAGAGACAGAGACAGAGACAGAGACAGGCAGACATACAAACACAGAAACAGACAGAGACAGAGACAGACATAGACAGAGATAGATGGACAGAGACAGATGGAGATAGAGACAGGGACAGATATAGAGAGAGACAGTGTCTAATGTTGTGCTATTGGCACGTAGCCTATTGAGTATTGACCTAGATTTGATCGAATGAATCTTGATTCTGTTTGCGATGACTGATTTACTGAAATTCATTGCAATCGCCTTTAGATAAAAATATAAACATCAAACTGTAAATAAAAAGTCAGTATGTAAACATTAGTATGCTCTTTAACCCCTTAACTGGGTATTTAACTGTAACTCAATGTAAAATGGACGGATATATCCGGGGTCCCCAGTTAAGAGGTTAAGTGGCAAAAAACCAAGACGATGTCACATTCTATGCATCAACGCAATGACTTCTATCAGTGGCGGCTCCAGAATTTGGCAAGTGGGAAGGGGGGGAGGGGTGGCCAACTTCTAATCATGGGGGCCAACCATTTGTTGTTAGGTATGTAGTATTAAGTATAGGATCCCAACAGGGGGCCACTGGGGAGCAGGCACTCGATAGGGGCACGGGCCCCTCCTCGGGCCCCTCCTCGGGCCCCTCCTTGGGAGCCGCCACTGACTTCTATAGAGCTCTTTTGTGAATGCGCATTTTGAGAGAATTGCGAAAAATGAATAGGCGAAGCCGATATCACCATGGCAACCGGAGCCGATGTCGCCATGGCAACCGATGGCCTTTGAACCTGTTCTTCGAGGTTTTCTTGAAGTTCGTTGATTTGAAATTCTTGATTTTCTATGATTTCTCGATCGTCGGCGATTCGCCGGAGAAGTTTCCATTCAAGTTCTCTGCAATCGGAAATCTAAAGAGAAATTTTCTTTTACCAGGAAACCCCTTTTCAATCGCGTTCAAGTCAAATAAAAAGAAAATTAATAAATAATTAAAATTCGAAATCATAGAAGCCGCTATCTGCTATTTTTGGTTGGTGCGTGAGTAAATTTATAAAAAAAACATAAATACTTTAGGGCAGGTGGTCTTTATCGCGGGATGTCTGTGCAAAATTGCTGATGACTTTTTTGCTTGTCACCCTTTTTCAGAGTTTAACCGCGCCCGAGCCCCCTACAAGTCGCCATCTTCCTAGAAATTCATTGCACCCTTTCTCCACCAAGAGTTCTTGGAACCGCCACTGGTTTAGGGTTTTTCATTTCTTTCGTTGATTCGAAGTTAACTAATTCTTCATTCGTGCCACAGTCGCAGAAAAATATATTGAACTTTCTTTACCAAGATACCTCTGTCTCGATTTCGTTTTCAGATCCTGAGAATGGCGCTATATAAATTAGAGATTAAGAATAGCGCATTGGTGAAATTGCGAATGCTTGTGCTCTGAATAATTGAAGAACGAGGATCAGTTTTTGACCTCATTTTCCAGATCGGAAACAGTGCTCAGCAGAAGAGCAAATTCCCTTTCCATTTCCAAATGCTCTTTACTCAGCATCCTCAACAGCTCACACTCTTCGCTGCCATAATCCATTCCGTACAACTACAACAACAGCAACGATAATAATAACAACAACAGCAGCAACAACGATAATAATCTTATTGACGAAAATAATAAACTAAAATCATACAACTTCTACTACTACTACTACTACTACTACTACTACTACTACTACTACTACTACTACTACTACTACTACTACTACTACTACTACTACTACTACTACTACTACTACTACTACTACACTACTGCTAAATCTAATAAAACACCAACTACTACTACCACTACTACTACAGTACTACTATCGCTATTACTGGCTACTATTGCAGACTACTATTACTGCTAACTATTACTACTTACTGCGGCTACTACTAATTCTAGGCCTATATTTACTACTAATTATTTGCTACTACTACTTAAAATAGTGATAATAATTATTTTGCTCATAAATGTAATCATCATCATCATCGTCATCGTCGTCATCATCATTATCGTCGTTGCATGCACCATAGTGATGTATTCTGTGCATCTCTATCTTATTATTCTGAGTAATAGTTTGTAATTCGTATTTTTAATCTCACCTGGATTTCGCCAGGTGTCAACTCAACGTCATCGTCGTCGTCACCCTGAAGCGTCGCCTGGACTCCTCGATGCCAGATGATGATGACGTCGTTGGTGACGACGACGACGACAACGATCGTCGTCGTCATCATCATCCATCGACGACATTCTGATAAAGCAAAAATTCAAATCCCGCACATTTTTAGCTCCGGGGAAAAAATCAAAGCTCCCCAAATTTTCATATCTTTTCGAAGTTCCATTTCTAAAGACATTATTTTTGAGCCACCAAAACCAAATTCACCCTCCGCCCCTCATTTTTGACTCCATCCAAAAATTGCAGCTAACAGAAAGAGATGGCGCCACTTTATGTACCTCTGGATAGAAATAAAAGAGGCGCTATATAAATGCTACATTACATTGTTAGTGTAATATAAACTGTAAAGTAATTTAGTCGGTTTATTTTGCTGAATTAGCCCCTGTTTTCTAGAAATCGCCAGGTTTCATCCGAATTTTCAAAATAAATTTCTTACAATTGTCAATAATAGACAGAATTTGATTATATTTAAGCAATTAATTTGCCTAAATACCCTGAAAATAAAACCAAAAATTTGGTCTTGTATATGTATATATATTAAATATATTCCATGTCCTAATTTCAGTGAAAAGCGCAAGATGACTGAATTTATATAGCGCCTACTCTTGCCTGCGGTCGACTCGAACTGCGCCTTCCGCTGTTGTTTTGGTGGTCGTTTTGTAGCGAATAGCATGATCATGTTAACAACTATTCACGTCACGTTTTCTGCTGCGATATATAAACATGCCTGTCACGTACTCTACGGATGGGAATCATAGCAGGAAGAGATCGTTATGACCTGCGTCTGACCTGTGACCTCTGACCTTTGTGTCGCTAACTAATAACTGGGGACTGAATGAGAGAAAAACAACAGCTGCTGCTGCTGCTGCTGCAGTATTTTAAAACGTTTACAGGTATGATATGACGTAACGACACACCTGGGAAGGTTTAAATAGGCAGGAGAAAAAAAACTGCGAAATAGACGAAATATCAGCTAATTATATTGTCCTATTAATAGTACAGTAATGCTTCGTTGGAGCGGGAGGTTAGCAGAGTGGTAACAACGCTGGACGATGGAGCAGAAGGTCGCGGGTTCAATTCCCGCAGGAGCCTCTAAGGTCGACTCAGACTTACTCGCTAGAGGGCGATGGTAAACTGAGGAGCAGCGTTAAGCTACGAGGTAAAACGTGGGTCTGGGGAAAGTCATTGCAACCTAGCCCAGATTAATGTGGCTTATGCCATCTACGTCGCTGATTGCCCAGGCCGGAGATAAGCGCCGGAAACCCAACGCTCGGACTCGAGTACGGGGGACCTACCTTCGCCTTTGCCTTTGGCCTAATGTTTCGTTAATAAGGCCTACATAATTAGGCATTCGTGTTAATCGAATGTTCGCATTGAGTCCAAAGTCAACTGAAACTGTTTGCTGCTATTCAACAGAGACTCTTGCTATGCCAGACAATTTATCACCGTCAGCGCTTCTTTAGTCCATTTCTAGTGTAATCAAAAGTCTAAATTTCCTAACCAAATAGACTTAAATTAAAAGCACGATTTCCAGATATTGCTGAGTGGAACGGGGGTTTGTGCTTTGTGAGGAAAGGAAATGGCTTAGTCATTGCAAATTGTTGAACACTTAGAAATGGAGATGGAAAATTCAACACAGCAGCAGCAGCAGCAGTAGCAGCAGCAGTAGCAGTAGCATCGAAATATTCCGAAGATGAAGATGAGTGGATGCTGGAAAAGATGTAGTGAAGAGAGATATAGAGATAGAGAAAGAGAGAAAGAGACAGAGACAGTGACACAGACAGACAGACAGACAGACAGACAGACAGATAGACAGACAGACAGACAGACAGACAGACAGACAGACAGACAGACAGACAGACAGACAGACAGACAGACAGAGTCGTGTTGTTGATAGTGGCGCTCTAAAATTCTATCGATTGACAGTGCTTGGCCCTCTGGCGGTCGGCGTTGTTGGCTGATACCTGTTTGAAGATTAACTCTATGGCTGGTTAATTTAACTGATGACGGACGCTGCGTTGCATGCGAACGCATCGTAACATCGTCCCCGGTGCCGTTTGCCCCGCCGCCAGGAGGAGGGGGCTAATCGCACGGGGCACGTGAACCCGGCGGCCCACTGCGTGCGAACGTCTCGGCGCATCCCAAACGAACGCACGCCACCTGGCGAATGAACTGAGCGGCGAGTGAGAGAAGGCTTCCAGCGAGTTACAAATGGGGAGAGGAAAAGGAAACCACTGTTCTACAGTGTAGCCTCAGTACATGTACCGCTAATAGGTTGCGTCGTCGGGGAAGATATTCGCAAACGGGAATCGATTAATCGGGGGAAAATACCTGAGTTAATTATTTATTCCCGGTGATGGAAAGAAGCATCAAAGACCGAGCAGTGGGCGATGTGATGATAGCCAGTGGTCACGCTCTGCCTAAGTGGCTAGAACAATGGCGTATCCAGGACTAAACGGGGGCGCATACAGTATAGAATATACGAAGGACGCGAAGAATTAGGTCTCTGCCACTTGTCTTGCGGGACAAGGGGAACAGTGGCGGCTCCACTTGGGACTCCTAGGGGCCCCGTACCATCTATTGAATGCCTGGCCTTCCAGTGCCCCCTGCTGGGACCCTATACTTACTTACTCTCCACTTATCAACAAATGATTGGCCCCCAGGCTTAGAAGTTGCCAATCCAACGCCCCCACTCGCCAAATCCTGAAGACGCCACTACAGGGGGACTGTATATTGATTGCTTAAAAAAATAGGGGGGTGTTCGAAAAAGTTTGACTGTTGTTGACAGGGGGAGGGGGTTGGGTCAAGAGAAGCTGACATCAACAATTTCATTTTTTACAAATGATCAAAAATATGGAATATTATTTATTACAACGGAAAAAAGTCTGACAAGCAAAAAAAGGTCACCACCACCACATTTTGACACGCGGTGAGTAAAAAGGGGAAAGGTCTCATCACTGCAAACAATAATGACCTTCTAAATTGTTTAGGGGGGTGCCGTAACTGATCTTAGGTAAAGGGTCAAAAGTTTTTGACATATTTATAGAGGGGTCACTGAAAGTTTCACAGTTGTTGACAGGGGAGGAGCTCAAAAATTGCCCATAAATTGTCGACGTAATTAATGGACAGCCCCTAGATAATTGGAACAGGTTATCAAATGAGGTTCTAAGTTAACATAAAAATTAACAACTGCATAGTTATTATCAGCATCGTTGTTGTTTTTATCATAATCGTCGTCATCATCATCATCATCATCATCATCATCATCGTCGCCATCGTCGTCTTGTCGCCTTGTCGCCATCTTCATCTTTATTATCGCCATCGTCGTTATCGGTGTTGTCGTCGTCATAATCATAATCTTGATCACCGAATGGCGTGGACGAAGTCTATTTCGACGGTCATAACTGGGAAACGAGTAAGAGATGATGAACGTCTGCCTAAACAAATGAGTTTTGACGACGACGACGACGATGACGACGACGACGACGACACGTGACACAATCCGCCTCGGTCGTTCGGGTCTTCCGTAGCTTTTGTCCGGCTGGCGACGTTTCATTTTGTCTTCCGTTGAAACCCCGACAGAAAAAAATTGCACGAACATTTAACTATCACCGCCCTACCCCGAACCCCCCATCATCAACCCCCGCCCCATCCCACCCTATCTTCTACCATTGAACCTCTCCCACGTTCCTTCTGTTCATCCTTCCTTCTTTCCTTCCTTCCTTCCTTCCTGCCTTCGACAGGACCGATCGATGGGAAACCGATATATCAATTATTAAAGGTCTGGACTGTCTGTCTTCACGGGCCAGTGGAGAAACCAATGGGACGGAGACGCACGCGGGCGCAGGGACGTACGAACAGACGGACGACCAGAGGGACGGTGGGCGTGGCCTGTGGCGGCGCTGGGCGGAGTCAGCGAGTGGCAGCGACGATGCCGTGGAAATGGTCCGGTGGAAGAACAGCGAGCGCCGCGGCTCCACATACTTCTTACGCTCTGGAAATCCGGTGGAAGGTGGAGGACGACGAACCGGATCTCTTTGGAAATCTCTCAACGGACTCTTCCAGGTCAGACCGGTTGTATAACCTCTGCGAAGAAATTCTATCCTAAAACTCATTGTAAAGATATTCTAGAATTCTAAAAATTAATAATTCTCGAAATATTCTGACCTACAGTGGCGGCTCCAGGATTTGGCAAGTGGGAGGGGGTGGAGCGTTGGGGTGGAAACTTCTAAGCGTGGGGCCAACTGTTTGTTGCTAGGTGTTTAGTAGTAAGTATAGGGTCCCAACAGGGGGCACTGGGGGCCAAGCATTCAATAAAGCGGCACGGGCCCCCCCTGGCCCCCCATGTGGAGCCGCCACTACTGACTTTAAAAAACGTTCGATATAATAAATTTTTATTCTCTCGTTTCATTTGTGAATTTTGTGCCAAACTCTTTTATTTTATTACATTTCAACCGAAGAACCCAATTACTAAGAAATTTAGTTTTAAAACAAACAGCAATTCTGCAGAAGTCAATAGGCCTATAGAGATTATACCAAACAATCAGACATTCACTGTACAAACACCGATAGACAAGCAGCCAAGTAGGCAGACAAAGCGACAGACAAATACAGGCAGACGTACTGAAGAGCACTGTTCAATTAATTAATGATAGCTATCATCCTTCAGCCTCTAAAATTGTGTACATTGTAGATGGGCTGTTAGACAGACAGATAGACAGACAGACAGATAGACAGACAGACAGACAGACAGACAGACATACTGACAGACAGACAGGCAGACAGATAGACAAACAGACAAACAAACAGACAGACAGACAGACAGACAGGCAATCAAACAAACAGACAGACAGACAGCCTGAGACAGACAGGCAGGCAGGAAGGCAGACAGACAGCCTAAGACAGGCAAGCAGGAAGGCAGGCAGACAGACAGACAGACGATCATACGCCAAGAGGCACGTGGACAGACAGACAAGCAGACACCGACACAGACACAGGCAGATTGAAAAGCCAAATAAATTGGAGCTGCAATGATAAGAATGTAGCGCTATATGAGAAAACCACGGTGGCGCCACATAAATTGCGCGGATTATTCCGAATAACGAACCCAAACCATAGAGATCGCTATGCATAATGGCCTCTATGTTTCCGCATTACGACATGGCAAACACATAGCACAGACACACAGACAGACAGACAGACAGACAGACAGACAGACAGACAGACAGACAGAAACAGAGCCAGACAGACAGACAGACAGACAGACGGACGGACGGAGAGAGTGGTTGAAGGATCAGAAGGAGGGTTAGTGGAGGAATGTAATGCGTGAGATTTTTTCTCTTGTCGAGAAATTTGGTCGGTCGTACTTCAACAAAAGACCATCATAAAAATCCGTCGTCGTTGTTGACGTTATCATCGTCGTCGTCGTCGCAGTCGAGATGAAATTTCTCGCAACAACAAGCCGCTATTTATTTAGCGCCAGACTTTCTTTTTCGAGAGAGAGAGAGAGAGAGAGAGAGAGACCAACTGCGCGGCTATGCCCCCGCCGCCGCCGCCGCCGCCGCCGCCGATTGAGATGACGGCGCAGTCATCTGAAAATCCAGGACTTCCGGTTCGGTCTCTTACGTCCCGTCGCCTCACACCCGGTGCGAGTGACGCGATGCGGAAAGGATAAACAGCACGGAGTCCGATCAGAACGACGACAAACCGGACTCTTGTTATCTCGTTATCGCAGTCGACCCCTCCTCCCCGGCCCCATCCCCTCCTCCACCCCGGCCCCTCCCCTCCTCCACCCGACGAAAGATTCAGATCCGTGCAGGTTTCCCGCTCTGTGCGGGTGACGGCCAACTCATCGCACCCGGTGCGATCGTCCCGTTCTCCGACCGATGGTGATGTCGCTTGTAATGAAGTCTTTTGTCGATCAATTTTGATGTAAAGTCCAATTGCACGAAGTGCCAAGTGCGGAGCCCGGCAGGCCGAGGGTGGTGGGGTAGGGGAGAGGCGACGGAGAACGAGGGAGGGATGGAGAGATCCGGAGGAGGAGGAGGAGGACGAGATGTCTGGAATCAGTGCGTATTGATCCCATAGATGTTCGCTGTCTTCGAAGTGCGCTTCTTTCAGCATCGATTGCAGAAACTATCGATCCCAGAATCCTCCTCTTCGGCCGGTCAACGGGGCCAGATACGACGGCGGCGGCACCAACGGCGAAGACCGTCGGCCGCCGAGCGCCGCTTATAACGGCGGCGCTCTCTGCGTCCCTGCCGCTGCTGCTGCTGCTGCTGCTGCTGTCATCGTCGTCCACCCGGCTCTTATATATATATATATATATATATATATATATATATATATATATTAATATATAAAATATATATAATATATATAAATAAAATCTAATATATTATATTTATTATATATATATATATATATAAAATAAAATATAATATATATTATATTTTATTATATATATATATATTTAGAGAGAGAGAGAGAGAGAGAGAGAGAGAGAGAGAGAGAGAGAGAGAGAGAGAGAGAGAGAGAGAGAGAGAGAGAGAGAGAGAGAGAGAGAGAGAGAGACGGCCCCAAATGTCAATTACCCCCACTGATATAAATTTAAAACGTCAATTTTTGGAATGTCTACCGCTTGCACTCTGGTAATCTCTCTCTCTCTCTCTCTCTCTCTCTCTCTCTCTCTCTCTCTCTCTCTCTCTCTCTCTCTCTCTCTCTCTCTGCTGCTGCCCTTTGCTTACTCTCCATTTGTTCGTGGGACGGCTATTTTTTTCTTCCACGCGGATGAGAATTTTTCACAACACCAAAGCGACTCTTGTCTTTGGTTTAATATGACGAACATTCGTCTCCGCTATACCAGCAGCAACTTGAGCCACGTAGCGTTTAGATCCATCCTAAAAACAATTATCTCCGGGTAATTAAGGAGGAGGAGGAAGAAGAAAAAGAGGAAGAGGACGAGGAGGAGGAGGAGGAGAAGAAGAAGAAGAAGAAGAAGAAGAAGAAGGAGAGGCTGTTCAGGAGAGATATTTGGTTTAAAAAGTGGGGATAGGATGGGATGGTATGGGGGTGGTCTCGGTCTGTCTCAGGAAAACTCATCAAAGTTCCGGGCGCAGGGGCTTACTTCATCCCTACCCCTCCCTTACCCAACTCCCTCCCTCCCTCCCTCCCAGCCCAACCGAACCCATCCCGAATTAGCCGGTTACCGTAGCCAAACAAATTGCTGTTATTTGTTCTTTTTCGGTGGCAAATTGGAGACGTATAGATTGATTCGAACCTTCCGTCCGCAGAATTGCTAACGATGTAGGAGCTGCGGCGGCGGCAGCAGCAGCGGCGGCGCTGTTGTTTTTATAGCGCAACAATTCAAGATGAAATATCGAATGTCGTTGACATTCACACACGCACACAGACTCACACAGACGTTGTAGACACACGCACACTGAGAACGAGAGCGCTATCCGCGCATTCATTTCGAAGATAAATTACGCGATCATTTTAAGGATAAAAGCGACGAAATTTGCTTAGTGAGAGATAGATAGATAGATAGATAGATAGAGAGATAGAGAGAGAGAGAGAGAGAGAGAGAGAGAGAGAGAGAGAGAGAGAGAGAGAGAGAGAGAGAGAGAGAGAGAGAGGCAAACACTCGAAGTTTTAATAATCTGATGCATTGGAAAAAGTTGCAGCCGCAAAGAATTTCAGTTCTAAGTCTTGGTTTGTTTATTTACCTCTCCCCGTCGCTCTCTCCATCCCTCCCTCTGTCTCTGTCTCTGTCTCTGTCTGTCTCTCTTTTGAATTCTCTACCCGTGTACTTTATCCAGGCCTGCTAGGGGGGAGATTCCCTAAGAATAAACCCTCAAAATACCCCCCGAAATCTCAGATCTTACACAAATTTTTGCATTGAACTGTTTCTCCGTCTCAAACCAAGTCAATGCCCCAGTGTTGTTTCAGTTATTGATTATTTTTCAGTTACAGTTACAGTTAGAGTTATTGAAATTACTTTTAAGTTATAGTTACAGTTAAAGTTATTGTCATTTTCAGTTACAGTTTCAGTTACATTTATTTATTTTTCAGTTATTTTCAGTTAATCGCCATTGAACACATTAATGAAATTTCAACGTTTTTTTAATATACAATCACACTTTTTTCTTAATACACAATCTCTCTCTCTCTCTCTCCAATTGATTGAAAAATCTACAGATATGTAAATATTTTATATGCATGTCCATCAAAACGTCCAGAAATAGTACGCAACTATATATAAAATTATTTTTCAGTTATTTTAGCTATTTCAGTTATTAATTTTTCAGTTACAGTTAACTGATTTGTTATTTTTCAGTTAACTGATATTTCAGTTACAGTTAAACAACACTGCAATGCCCCTCCAAAGGAGTGGGGTTTGGATAAAACATTGCCCCTCTATCTCTCTGTATCTCAGTCTGCCTGTTTCTTTCTGTCTGTCTCTTCCTCCCGCCCTCTGTCTCTCCCTGCATCTCTGTCTCTTTCTCTCTCTGCCTGTCTGTCTCTCCATCCCTCCGTCCCTCCGTCTGTCTCTCCATCCCTCCGTCCCTCCGTCTGTCTCTCCATCCCTCCGTCCCTCCGTCCCTCCGTCTGTCTCTCCATCCCTCCATCTGTCTGTTCTGTCTGTCTGTCTGTCTGTCTGTCTGTCTGTCTGTCTGTCTGTCTCGTCCTCACCCTCCTTCTCTATTTGGCGTGAAATATTAAATACAGAGCATCTCACAGGAGACAGAAATCGATTTCCGCTCAACGGATTCGTCCTTGGCGGATAGACGGAGATCGCGAGAAATGGAAAGGGAAAGAGGGAGGATGGGGAAGGGGAAGGGGGAAGAGAGGGAGAAGGAGGAGATGGCGGAGGAGACCAGGAAATTCGGTTGTCTGGGCATTCAAAGAGTTTCTCTGTTTCTCTTTCGATTTCGCTGCGCTGCAACAAAAATGACGTTTAACAAATTCCCTTCGATCTGCATTTCGAAACGTCGATGCTTTGAAAAGAACAGGAACAAGAAGAAGAAGAAGAAGAACACGAACCGACCAAACCCTACACGCAGACGGACAGACAGAGGTAACACACGTATACGCACGGAGGTACACGGTGACACGTGTAATATCCACGGCTAATCAGAGGCTTAATTCGTTCGACTCGACGCCTGGATCTCTTATTATCGCCCACCGCGGCCGGTCCTTTTCGCGATACGCTGCATGGTTCCCTATCGCAGCA
>CM030840.1:2240253-2280253 GCA_018105865.1 Metaphire vulgaris
AGAGAGAAAGACACAAACAGACACAAGGACACACACAGAGATAGAGAGACAGACAGACAGGAAGACGCACCGAGAGAAGTTTTGAGCGGCGCCATGTCCATGTCCATGCAGTCACGAATTTCCAATAAACCGAGGATACGTGGAAGAGGAGGAAGAGAGAGAGAGAGAGAGAGAGAGAGAGAGAGAGAGAGAGAGAGAGAGAGAGAGAGAGAAATACCGATAGGCGGAGGATAAGGAGTAGGGGTTGGAGGAATTGGTGAGCAGAGGTTGGTTGGGTCGTGAGTTTTGGCCAAAGTCGTCGTCGACGTCGTCGTCGACGTCGTCACCATCATCCACAGCAGCAGCAGCAGCAGCAGCAGCAGCAGCAGCAACCTTGTGTGTTCGTTTGAACTCCAATTCACCATCGTGTTGTAGCCGATTGATAGCGCCTCTGAGGGACTAAATCTCCTCTCGACCACAGGTTCCGGTCGTGCGCATGCGGATCTCATCTCCCCGCTCCGAGGTTCATCTTCGCCCCGACCATCCCTCCCTCTCTCCCTCCCTCCCCTTTGCCCCCATCTCTGCACGTCTGACCCCTCCTTTATTCTTCTCGGAGAACAGTTTTACCATGTACACAGAATTTCGTCGTCGCTTCCATTTTCGTCCGACCTACCCCCACCCCACCCCACCCCCACCCCAACTCCAATCCTTTTCTTCCTCCATTT
Organism: Metaphire vulgaris; assembly: GCA_018105865.1. Taxonomy (NCBI): domain Eukaryota; kingdom Metazoa; phylum Annelida; class Clitellata; order Crassiclitellata; family Megascolecidae; genus Metaphire; species Metaphire vulgaris. The sequence continues at coordinate 2,240,958 of CM030840.1, forward strand.
TTCTCTGGCCTGAAGGAAGAGAGACACACAGAGAGAGACATACAGCGAGAGAGACATACAGCGAGGCAGACAGGCAGACAGACAGACAGACTGACTGACTGACTGACAGAGACGTAGTCTGCATATTCTCTCCTTCCTTCTTCCTCTTTCTCTCCCGTTCTCCGTTTTATCTCTGATCTCCTTTCTGCTGCGTAGAGGAATCGAGTTAGGGGTGGGGTGGGGGTGGGTGTGGGGGTGCGGTGAGGGCGAGGCCGTTGGCCCCGCTTCCTCTGCCTCTCGTCAACAGAGACAATCGGGCAAACAGACTTAAGAGGAGGGATCGATGACAACGGATGCTGCGGGTTGGGGGTGGGGTGGCGGGGGGGGGTGGGGTGAAGAAGAGGATGATGATGAGAGGAAGGAGGAGGAGGAGGAGGAGGAGGAGGAGGAGGAGAATCGTTGGTCAGAGAGTCCAACGTATGTATTTATCAAAGACTGAGCTTTTACACTTCGACCGTCGGCCGAGATCGATTTCTGGCCTCCAGTGTTTCCTCTCCAATCTATCGAATGCGGAGGAGGAGGAGGAAGAGGAGGAGGAGGAGGAGGAAGGGGGGAAAAGGTGGAGACGGTCACTCTTTTAGCCGGGGGTAGGGTCGTTTGGGGGTGGGGGGTTGGAGGTTGTGTGTGTGTGTGGGTGGGGGTGCGGTTGGAGCGATGTGCGTTTACGAATAGAGTTGGATTTGAAGGTCGACAGACGATTATCCGAGCGTAATGGTTCCCATAATCCCTACGACGGCAGGTCCGGCAACGTCCATTTGTCATGGGAAGAGGGCAGAGAAACAGACGGACAGGCAGGCAGGCAGACAGACAGACGCCCAGAGACACGTGGACAGATAGATAGATAGATAGACAGACAGACAGGCGAATAGGCCGAAGGACAGACAGGCAAGCAGATACGCAGACAGAGAAAGAGGGAACAGAGGAGAAGTAGGAGAAGGTGGTAATTGAGTTTATACAGAATATGTCCGCTGGAACCCGGAGTACTCTCTCATCCAAACAGCCCTCTGTCTCTCTCTGGCTCTCTCTCTCTCTCTCTCTCTCTCTCTCTCTCTCTCTCTCTCTCTCTCTCTCTCTCTCTCTCTCTCTCTCTCTCTCTCTCTCTCTCTCTCTCTCTCTCTCTCTGTCTTTGCCTCTCTCTGTATCTGTTTCTGCCTGTCTGACTCTTTTACTGTTTCCGATAAATGTCCATTACTGGTCGAAGTCAACCGATTTTTCTCCACTCTTCCCTCTTTCGTCGTCGTTCTCATCATTATCGACGTCGTTGAAGACGCTAACAGATTAATTGACCTTAAAAGCCACGAGATAACCGCGGAGGAAAGGATTTTCCAGCGAGAAAAAAAAGAAAACTAAGGATTCTCCGCCCCCAGTTTCGCTCTCAATATTCTCTTTTCCCCTACACAAAACTCACTTCCACCTTCGCTTTCAGACTTTTACCTACAACCCCTCTCCTCCTCCTCCTCCTCCTCCTCCTCCTCCTACTCCTCCTCATCCTCTGTCGAATGACATCCGGCGCTTGGAAACCGAGATTCGCCGCAAACAGTTGCCCATGACGACGTACTTCGGTCGTCGTCGTTGCCTAGGAACCGCCTACGTTTGCATGGCAACGCATCTGACTTGCATCTGACTTGCGCAGCGCCGATAAACTTCCGCCGCCCGCCTGCATGAATATTATTAACCAGCAGGCATAGAGACAGAGACGGCGAGGCGGACAAACCCGCTGACTGACTAACTGACTGACTGACTGACTGACCAGAGAATTTATAATATACGCGGAGGAGACTCTCTCTCTCTCGTTCCGCGGGGCGTGCTGCTGTCCGCTTCTGGGTCGTAAAGAGAACCTTTTATGCCCGTCATGCTACTCATCTGAACGCACTGCCTCCGGCGTGAAAATAATGTTGATAAGTAAAAAAGGTCATCACCGGTTTTCAGACTGTCACGGACCATAGCATCGTAGTTTAGACTGGTCCATTTGCATAGGAAGTTTTTAAAAGGGCCAGATACTGCAGCATAGCCATGCAGTGAAACGTATGCATCCCAATTGTCACATAATTAATCAGCTGAAACTACGTGGCTTCACCCGACAGACGGGGCCAATATGTCCATGCTGTTATTCCACCCTTGAAATATTGACAAGAACAAGAACAAGAACGAGAACAAGGATAAGAACAGGAACGATAACAACAAGAACATGAACTAAAACGGGAACAAGAACAAGAACGAGTACAAGAACAAGAACGAGAACCGGAACGAGAACCAGGATAAGAAAAAGAACAAGAACAAGAACCATTAGTTGTTTCAAGATTTTGAGTGGATGGCAAAAAAAGAAACTCATCTCAGCCTTGAGTTAATACAAAGCAGACTGATATTCTGGCGATTTCACTTCCAAAAATGGCCACCACAGTGGTTTACCTAGGCCATGACAAGTGCCCCGGGCGCAACTTGACCCCCTGCCATGGGCGCCAAGTACCCTAGGTACGCCCCATCATCATCCCATCATCATCATCGTCATCATCATCATCATCATCACCACCATCATCATCATCAATGTTCGACTTTTTACCAATTAAATGACCATTGGGCACTGGACCACACTCGAACTCAAATATATTTTACCTTCAGGGGGGGGGTTCGAACGGAAAAAATTAAAGATTTTACCCCTCCCCCCACACTTAGATGCCATAGGGTAGGGGGATTCAGCGCCAACCCCAGAAAATTTTTGCATTGAGCTGGGGCTGTTATCCGCCTGAAGATTCCTACCAGTTCATCAAAACGACAGTAGCAAGAAGAAGAGGTATTTGTTGAACGCTTAAAAATTGTATCAAAATGGCTGTATAAAGGATCGGTAATTTCTTGTTTGGCCTGCAATAAAACCGAAATGGCCGCGGAGATAAAACATTTAGAGGCGTTCGCCTCGTACCAGTGCCCTTCCTCTATTCTAATCGCGGCACTTGTTCGGGGGCAAAGCGCACCGAGTGGAATACCAATTGAGTTCATGTGTAGGATTATGTTGCGCCGTCGCGGTTTTGGCGTAGCGTGCACTTCAATGGCGCGCGGACAATGAGAGGCAAACAAACAAAGACACATTCAAGCAAACGCACACACACACGTACACACACACACGCATGCACAATAACAACTCAGATTTGCATTACTCAGAATGCCAGAATTGATGAATGGAATTCGTAATGTATCCGTTGTTTTTGCTCTCATGTTTTTTAAAGCAAAAATCCAAGTAATTTTGAAACAAAAATCTAATTAGTTTCGTCTTTTTTTATGAAGAAGTGGAGACATTGTAACCAGAGACCATGGTATCGCTTCTCACCGGCGGACTTCTTGGCAATCCACTCAGTGGTAAGTGCCTTCAGCTGCAAGGTAAGTGGCTGTTACCACTTCTAGAAAGTGGTAATGCTAGTCGCATGTCTTATAACAATATATGATATATCCCGGTGCGCAATATTAGACCCTATATAAAACGTTTATATAAAATCATGCGGCGCTACATAATAGAAGGCAATTCTGCCACATTTTGTTCAGATATAAAAATAAAATGCTTAAAAAATAAGAGTGACAGACAGACAGATAGACAGATAGACTGAGAAAGAGACACAAAGACACTGAGAGAAACAGACAGACAGACAGATGGAGACATATAGACATATAGAGACAGATAGACAGATGAAGACAGAGAGAAGCAGAGAGAGACAGAGAGACAGAGAGAGAGAGAGAGAGAGAGATAGAGAGACAGACAGATAGATAGAGAGAGAGGGAGACAGACAGACAGATGGTGACAGACAGATAGGCAGACAAACAGATGGAGAAAGAGAGAAAGAGAGAGAGAGACACAGACAGAGAGAGACAGAGAGAGAGAGAGAGAAAGAGAGAGAGAGAGAGAGAGAGAGACAGACAGAGAGAGAGAGATAGCAATGCATACAGTTTTAATTAAAAGTAAAATTTTCAATTTTTGAGCGTAATATGATGGATGCGAAAAATATAGAAACTGATTCAAGGGTTTTTCCCGGTGCACCACATCGAATTCTACCTTCACAAAAAGCAGCGGCGACACCTGACCAATGGCGTCAATTTATCGTAGGCGTGTGCTGGCGCTACATAAATGACCCGTGCGACATTCAAAGTGCTCCGATTAGGCGCGTGGCATTGTGGGGAAAAAGGTTTGGACTATCGGAGAGGCTGAAGGGGAGGAAGTGCTGACGGGTAGGGGTGGTGGAGACTTAGACCGAATCAGAGGGAAGTAATGAAACCGGCGCCTGGGGGCTCAACTCCCGGTCATCAGCGCCCCGTTCATGGCGGTGTCCTTCGACTCCAAATGCCATCAACAAACCCTTGTTCAATATTAAGGACAACAGTAAAGGAAGGAGGATACGTTATGCCACTACCAACAGCCCGAACAGAAAGACTAATAGGCAGACAACGAGAGAGACAGAGAGACAGAGAGACAGAGAGAAAGATAGAGGAAAGAAAAATAATGTAAAAACAGACGATGATAAATAAAGACAGAAAGAAGAATAAATAAGTAAGTAGAGACTGATTAAATCAAATAACGAAATGGATAATAAATAGACAGGAAACGAATGGAAGATAAAGAAGGAAGGAAAGAAAGAAGGAAGGAGGGAAGGAAGGAAGGAAGGCTGGAGGGCAGAAAGAAGAGACGAACGGACGAATGAAACCGATTATCAATTACAAAGCAAAAACCGGATTGAAATCTTAGAATGGAGTCAACAATGTAATTGCACTCAGAGCACACATACGAGAGAGAGAGAGAGAGAGAGAGAGAGAGAGAGAGAGACGGGTCCCGCTCCTCGGAGGCGGTCATTGATGACGTCACTTCCGCTTCCGCCGGAAACGCCCGTTCTTCGACGTATTTCCGATTTCCCCGCGCGTCGATTCGTTCCTGCCCCGTCCCGTAACACGACTACAGGAACTGTCCACCAGGCGGAGGACATATTCCGTCTATTCTGTACACCCCCACCCCATCAAACCCCACCCCACACTCCATTTCTCCGCTCCACCCCCCCCGCCGTAGCCCCACACCCCCTTCCGATTTCTACCCGTATTTCTTCGTCCATCCCTTCCGTCCATCCGTTGTTGTTTCACTCTTATAATGGCGTAAATAGCGGCGCTATATGAATCCGGCGAGCGCCACAGTTCGTCGATTTTCTCGGCCTCGGTCGCTTGCTCATGCTGCCGAAGCATCTGTTAATACGCGTCGGGTTTTTATAGCGCCTTCATATTATTCCACGGGTACATCGGTCGATAGAAGAAAACAAATAGAGAAGAAGTTGCCGAATAACAAAAGAAAGAGACAATGAAGAGAACCAATTGATTAAATAAAATATGAATTTAATCAACAAATTTTAATGAAGCACACTCGTCATATGTATATACATGACATTGTATATACATGTAGGCCTATGCATATATATATATATATATATATATATATATATATATATATCTGTGTGTGTCTTTTTCGACTAACTTTAATTTAATTTGACTAAAATTATCTTTTCGATGGTAATTATAAGTGCAATGATGATGATGATGATGATGATGATGATGATGATGATGATGATGATGATGATGATGATGATGATGACGATGTTGATGATGATGATGATGATGACGACGACGACGATGATGATGCTGCTGCTGCTGATGAGGATGATGACGACGACGACGACGACGAAGAGTTGTTTGTGCAGGAGCGTTGGAGGATAAGGAGGAGAAGAAGGGAGACAACGGAGATGAAGAGGAGGATCCGGAGATAGCGGAAGCGAAGAGAGAAGCGGAGGAGAAGAGGAACGAAAAGTACCGAAAGATGGAAGAAGAGAGAGAAACAATGAGACAGGGCATCAGAGACAAGGTACTGCATGCGCATACTACTACTACTACTACTACTACTACTACTACTACTACTACTACTACTACTACTACTACTACTACTACTACTACTGCTGCTGCTGCTGCTGCTGCTCCACCTGCATGCCAAGTATTCTATACAGTAAGATCTCATTAACGCGAAGAAATGCGATATCACAGTGCGCAGTGTGCAACTGTGAAATCCCATTAACTCCAGTAGGCTATATATCGTCACATTTACGCCGTATGCAGCAAAACAGCTAAATAGCATTATCATGCTCGAACCGGATTCTCTGCACCCTCGGGCAGCAAAAGTCGTTTTATTGGGACTTGGGTGAGTCTCGAAACGGTTTCCTTAGTCTCGGTTAACCCGGGGCTTTCCGCTAACACGGTCACTCACCTTCTCCCCTCCAGTCTCTCTGCGTAACACGGGTGTAATGTACATACAATTTCAATTATCTTTGCTCTTTGGTGGTACAGATCGGAAGGTATTGATACACCAATAATTTCAATCGATGATACAAATTGTCCATGTCTAAGGACCCCAACTGGTAACAGTCTTACTTTTCCCTCTGACTTATCTCTGGAATGACACCTGGTCTTTTGCGGATGGATTTGAAGTACCATCGATTGATAACTGAAACTATAGAAGTGCATAATAATCAGTATTAGAACTGAAGCTATAGAAGTGCATAATAATAAATAATAATAATAAATAATAATAATAATAAATAATAATAATAATAATAATAATAAAACCCAATAACCAATCATGATTCAAAATAATTCATTTGAATTCACAATTTCCTAACCACGACATATTTTCTAACCCAACCCACCATAAACATGGACATTTCTGACCCAACCCAACCCATTGATATAAAATTTCGTATAGATGAGAGATATAATTTGTTGTAAAATGCTCTTGATTTTGACCTTCTGTCATGCTTATTGCGCTATATAAGTTGTCAGCTATAAATAAATAAATGAATAAACCCAACCCAACCCAACCCATGTTCATGGCTCTTTTGACGCTCTGTGTCTTGCTATGTCTGTGTGTTTGTGGCGGTGGATGGACGCTTAGTACGGGATCCAGAAGAAAGAGGTTCCAAAGGAAGATCCGGGACTCGAGGGTCGACTGGGAAGGAAGAAGAAGACCCCGGAAGAACTGGCGGCCGAAGCCAACGGAGAGACACTCGAATCAGGCGCACAGAGTACGATAAGAACAACAGCAACAACAACGATGATTATGACGACGACGATTATGATAACGATTACGATGATGACGACGACGACTACGATGATGACGATGACGATTATGATGAAGATGATGACGACCGACGACAAAGACAACGACGATGACTTTAGCGATATTGATGACAAGTATGATGATGATGATGATGACAACGACTACGATGATGGTGACGATGATGCTGATGAAGATGATGATGGTGATGATGACAACGACTACGATGATGATGACGATGATGATGATGAAGATGATGATGATGGTGATGAAGATGATAACAACGACTACGATGATGATGATGACGATGATTGTGATGATGACGTTGATGATGATGACGACGGAAGTGGCGTAGCGACGGGGCAGGGGCAAGGGGAACCGCCCCCGGGCGCCGAGGTGGGGGACACCAAGTCGATTCCCAAATTTTTTAAAAAGAATTCTCTTATTGCCAATTATCAATTGGTTGGATATTCCGAGAATTTACCTCAACTTCCAAAAAGTCCTGACAAGCAAAAGAGGTCATCACTTATTTCACTCAATTAAGTCACGTGACCACAGATGTGACCTGCAACTCAACTAAGCAGAATCCGATGACCGTTTCTTTGTTTGCAAGGAATTTTCGGAAGTTGAGGGGGCCACTGGGGCACTGGGCTACGACGACTATGATGATAACGACAACGAGTATGATGATAACGACAACGATTGCGATGATTATGACGACTATTAGGATGACAACGACAATAACGTTGACGATATGATGATGACGACTATGATGATGACGGCAACGACTATAATGATGATGATGATGATGATGATGATGATGATGATGATGATGATGATGACGACGACGATTATTGTCTTCGCAGGCTCAATGTTCCCTAAGAATTTGGACGATTTATCGGCGAAGGTGAAAGATTTACCTGGCAGCGTCATGACAACCGTCTCCGGAGCAACGGAGAAATGTATCGTCCAGTAGAGATCACCATGGAAACCGCCCTGTTGTCATAGAAACGACATCGACGAGCACGCAGCAGATCTCATTCGGCCAAAAACAAATCAACTTTAAAACGATGACGTGTCGGTCAATGCCATGTTTCAAATTTTAAGCATAATCAATCAATCAATCAATCAACCAATCAACCAATCAACCAACCAATCAATCAACTCTTTACTGTTAACAGCGATTTTTCACGATCTCGTGAGTCTATATTTATTGATTTATTGACACTATGCATAGATTTTCTAATGCAAGAAACCATCGCTAGAGGCGCTTTGCGAAGTGAACCGTCGATGAGTGACGTCAGCATGCAACGTCACCGACAATGACGTCATCAATATTCGTGACGAAGGCCCCGCTTTATCGAATCATTATACGCTATAATCATGACAGGGCATTTACATAGCGCCACTTATGTTTCATTCCATAACTAAATAAATATTTATGTACATATACATGTATATATGTACATATACATGTATATATATATATCCATTATCCTGCTCGCAGCATGACGTCACATAAATGTTGATTACACAGGCCACGAGCCAGCGAAGCAATACCGAGAGTTGGGATAATAAATAGCTAGACTTTGCGAAAGTATTAACTATTAAGGGTGCGGGTCCGTTCTCTAAAGAGTTGAACGTCTAGTAGTAGAACATTGTACTTTGAGCATAGAAATCAAAAATCACAGAGATCTGCAATGCCGCTCGTTGACAATGGAAACTCAACGAACCGTAGTTTATTAATTAATTATTATTGGCTGTCTATTTGTTAGTGACAATGTTGTGTCGGACATTTTGATAACTTTCGTTATTTAGCTATTCGCCTGTCATCTGTACAACGTTAGACAAACAGTCAAAGATTAGCCTAAGTTCTTTTCACATCGCTAAAAATAATGATTCCAGTGGATATACAACATTTAATATTATTATTATATGTATTATTATCATCATATTCATTATTATTATTATTATTATTATTATTATTATTATTATTATTATTATTATTATTATTATTATTATTATTATTATTATTATTATTATTATTATTATTATTATTATTATTATTATTATTTTATTATTAATTATAATGATTATTATTATTATTATTATTATTATTATTATTATTACTACTACTGACTACTACTACTAACTACTACTACTATGTTGTATTTTATTATTATTATTATTTATTATGTTATTTGGCGGTTCCGTAACTTTGATGTTAGTACAGACATTATTATAAGCTATGTTGACTTGCTAATAGCTAGATGTTGTAAGTGCTATAGTAGGAGAGTGCCAACAGCCCTGTTGTCCCTCTTTGTCCTTCGTATAGTTGACTGTTGGGAGATTGAGAATCGAGATCACAGAGGACTTGGACCGAATACTTTTATTGTTACTGAATAAACGAAGAAATTGATTAATTCAGCATGTGAAGCCAACTGAAAATCAGTTATTATGAAAAGAAGAAGAGAGAGAGAGAGACAGACAGACAGACAGACAGACAGGCAGACAGACAGACAGACAAGACACAAGACAGAGTGAAAGACAGACATATTGAGAGACAGGCAGCCAAAGAGAGACAGAGGGACAGAGCCAGAGAGACAGGAACACACAGAGAACGTAATACCAAGGAAAACATACACACATTCACAGTCACAGACGTACACACACACACACACACACACACATGCACACACACACACTCTCTTGAAGTGATATAATATTATGGTGAATGTAATGGAGATGGCATTCAGAGACTATGTCTCCTGCGTCTCTGTCGACCAACGAAGCGATTTCATTTCATAATGAGAAATTTCCATAGAATGCGCCCGGACATCAAGTGCATAGCAATGCAAAATTAATGAATATCGTAAAAATCTACCAATATGGATATGCACACACTGTATAGATATACAATATACCGCATAATTATAGTATACTGTATATATATTTATGTACAGACAGTGCCATCCTAATATAATCATTATTATTGTTATAAGACTTCTTGCATCGAGCGATTCTTGTGATCGCCATATTTTCATGTTTACAGAAGTAGTTCCAGTCATTCGGCGTTTTGTTGCTGCGCGCAAGAACACAAAATTAAGAGAAATTTCAAAAATTTCTGAAAATAACGCAAAATTTGACAATTTATTAGGCGCCCTGTATCTTAGTAGACCTACCAGAGCAAAGGCGCATTATGGCCCCTCGTCGTTTAACCTTTGTGGGGCCTAGGGTATCGGTTTGCCGTGTACACTTCTTGGTAACCGGGACGAGGGGTGGGTGAAAAGTATCCCCACGAAATCAGCCAATAATCTTGATTATTGGGAGTTTTTTGTTCTAATATGTATTGGAAACCAAGATTTGTCGCCAGAGCGGATAAAGTGATACATTGATCTGAGGTCTGAACGTGGCTTGATAAAATGTAGAGATTATGCTATGCCTCTATATCGATGTTATTGTGAGACAAACCAGATCAAAACTTAAATACAGAAGACACACGTTAACAGTAGGCATCAGGGGCGGTTCCAGGATTTCTTGGTGCGGGGGATGAAATGAATTCATAGGAAGTTGGTGGGGGAGATGAAAAGAGAAGGAGAGAAAAATCAATAAACTTTGCCGAAAAAGGCTGATAACGGAAAATTGTCCCCTTAATTTTTCTACACTTCTACCAAAAAATTAGGTTGACAAGCAAAAAAGGTCATCAGCAGTTTTCCCCGTACTTTTACTAAATTGTTACCAAAAATAAGCTTCACAAGCGAAAAAAGTCCGGAGGTCCGGTGGGGATGCATCCCCACTCAACCCCCCACGTGGAACCGCCACTGGTAGGCATAGCATAAACTTATAAAACAGAATAACCAACTGACTATATGTTTACCTGCTAGTTTTTCCAACCTTATAAACGCTTTTTGGCTTGTATGGCGCGCAGCGGTTAGGTTGCAAAACACCGGATAATCAAATAGTTAGGCCTACAACTTACAAATGGCCAGTGATGGGCAACTAGTTAACTAATTAGTTGCTAACTAAAAGTTTAACTACTTTTTTAGTTAGCTTCATAGTTTAATTAAATATAAATAGTTTAGTTAAAATGATAGTTTAACTAAAAAAATTTAGTTAATAACTAAATAGTTTAACTAAAAAATTTTAGTTGGTGATCCGAAATTACAGTACCTTTTTATCTATTCCTTTCTGGGTAATTTTTTCCATGACAATGATAACACCATATATCACTGATCTTGGTCAGAGACCAGTGTATTTTTACTTACTTACGATCTTTGATCTCGTTGGTAAGCGGGAAATGCTCTTATATGAAGTCGTTTAGGCCTATCTTTAGTTGGAATTATATACAATATAGAATTACATCATAAGTAGCGTTTTTTAGCAACGGAAAAGTGAAAATGAATTAGTAAACATGTGTTTCGAAGAAGTTAAATTGAAGTTAAATGACTCAAACCAAGCTCATAATGACTGCAAGAATTTCAGTGCCACGTGCCGCTTTTGCCGACCAAAAGTAAAGCGATGAGACTCTTGACAAACTTGTGTTCCTGCAGTCTAGACTAAGACTTAAATAGACAATCAATGATTAATTAATTCAATGGTTCGTTGACTGACGATGCCGCCAGCATCGTCTAAATTGTTTTCATGAACAAATATTTGATACATGAAAAATAAAAATTAGTTAAAAGTTTAACTAAATTTTTTTAGTTTAGTTAACTATTTTAGAAAGTTAGTTAGCAACTAAAAGTTTAACTACTTATTTTTAGTTGAAATTTAGTTATAGTTTAACTAATATTTTTTAGTTAGTTGCCCATCACTGCAAATGGCCAAGACTTAATATATTATTTGGAAGAAAAGGCAAACTGCTGATGATACCAAAACTCGCTAGAAATCTTCTAAACGGTCAATGTGACAAAAGTAAGCTTACAATTAGAAATAAGACAAAGATTGAATTATTTGCCATCCGGAAGGCAATGGCGGTTCCACCATGTTGAAGACTGGGGATGCATCTCCCACAATGGAGTTTTTTTTGATTGTCAACACATTTTTCGTAAGTTTTTAAAAATTTACATTCGGTGAACTTAATACCGCGGTTGCTTTTTTATTTGTTTGCTTGTCAACCTATTTTTGCGGTAAATTTATAATAAAAATCTACTAGAAAATACTGTGGATGACGATTTTTGCTTGTCAGCCTTTTCCAGGCAAGGTTTGTTAACATTTAGTGGGCAAAACCCTGAGAAGAATTACATTTTTTCTCTAATTTCTTTTTTACTTTGCATCCTCCCACCAACTTTCTATACATTTTTTCCATCCCCCACCAAGAATTCCTGGAACCGCCACTGCCGGAAGATCCTATAAAAGTTATACACTGCTGTGCCGCATGTGGAATATGCAATTATCATGTCGCAATGGCGCAATAAATGTAATGTATTGTAATGTAATGTAAAGAGAGGAATGGAGACAATGGAGCCCTGAACCTGTCCATGACAGAGAACATTGATGATGATGATGATGATGATGATGATGATGATGCTGATGCTGATGATGAATGTACAGTGTAAATGTAAATACAATTAGCTATTTTACATTGCACCCGCTCAATTAATCTTAACAAGCGCATTACAATGTCAATGTTAATTTTAAGCACAGTTAAACAGATGGGTTCTCAACTGTTTGCGAAAGGCGATGGGTGACATTAGGTTCCGTAGTTTTAAAAGGCCACATAGGCCTACATGGACCTGAGCCGAGGGCATATGATATCCAGTGTTTATTCTAGCCACCTTGACATTGGGGTTTGAATGTTTGGGAGGGGACAAGATTTGTCTCTCCACGCTTTTGGGAGGGGGAAATTTCCATCCCCAAGCCAACATATACAATTTTTTTTTTGGGGGGGGGGAATTTTAAAACTTTGAGGGGGGGGGGGAATTCCCTCCCCAAAAAACAGGCCTAGAATAAACACTGATGATATCATTCAATCGTTGTCGTACACTTGAATTGCGTCCATTTTTGACGAGAAAGAAATGCATGTATTTGTTTTTATAGACCTCCTTCTTGTCGTTCTCGCCTTAGAATTGAAAATATGATAATGCAAAGGGTTACACGATGTCCGGCAAAAGGAGGACATGTCCTCCTTTTTGGCCTCGGTATCGGTAGGCCTATAAGAGGCCATCCATAAATGACGTCGCGGGATTTGGCAGTTATTTTACCTCCCTCCTCCTCGTCACACGTCGTCACAAAAAGTCAGACCACTCAATGATGACGTCACAACGCGTTAAACCTCCTGGTCATCTTGTCGTCTTTCCAATGTCAAAATTAATGTTTCGTTTGAAAATATTCATTATAATTTTTATAGATGCTCGCAATATTCAGAAACTTTTCCAGATTTTTAAAAAGATTCTTAAAAAATAAGCCTATAATCATTGAAAGTCATGCTCGCCACGTTCAATTTTGCCATGTAACATAACATTGCGTTATTAAAATCATTTAATACCATTTGTGACGACGTCACATTTTTGTGTGTTAAAATTGCCAACTCCTCCCCGTCGCCATCAAATCGTCACATGTTTGAACGTTGCAATGAACAATTGAACGTACACTTCGTCAAACGCTTATGGATAAACCGTGTAAGGGGCTTACCAATAGCAACGTCGTAGCGTTAACATCGCCGTTGCGGTCGTAAGGAATTCAAACGGTCTACTAATAGTCAACGTTAACCAACGCATCGCGACGGTCGACTAAACGGTCTAAACGTCTCCAATGGAGTCAACCAATCAGAACGCAGGAGCGACAGAGAGACACCAGATAAGGATCTTAATTGTTATAGATTATTATAGCCCAAACAATATTCAGAAACTCTTTCCAGATTTTTAAAGATTCTTTTTAAAAATACCCTGAAATAAGTAAAAATTGCAAATATCCAATCAATTTTGCCCAAAGGAACATTGAACCATTGTTCTCCGCTATTATACGTCACATATCTGAAAACCCCCTCCTTCCCCGTCGTCAATCATCGTCAAAATGCATTGAACCGTTTCTGCATGGAAAAGTCGTCATTTATGGATGTAACCTCAAGGAGGTTAATTATGTCAACAATTTATGGGCAATTTTTGACCGCCTCCCGGCCCCTTGTCAACAACTGTCAACTTTCAGTTACCCCTCCTATGATTACGTCAAAAACTTTTGACCCCAAGATCAATGACAGGTCCCAATAACAAGGTTATTATTTTTGCGGTGATGACCATTTTTTCCCTGTTTTGCTCATCGAGTGTCAAAATGTGGTGGCTGGCGATGACCTTTTTAGCCATGCTTTTTCCATTGTAATAAGTAGTATTCCATGAAATTTCCTATTTTTGATTATTTTTAAAAAGTGAAATTGTTGACGTCAACCTCTCTTGTCCCACCCCTCCCACTGTCAACAACTGTCAAACTTCTTCAAACCCCCTCCCCCTAAATTGTTGACGTATTTAATGGACAGCCCCTAAGCATGTCCGGGTTGTTTCTGCATTAATCATCCGCCGACCCGAAGTTCTTCCTATTTGGCCGTGCTGTTGCACTTTCTCTATTACCTTTCTTGACTAGCTATCAGCAGCTGCTATGTGACCACGAAGCCAGGTAAACTAGCTTATTTTCAGCAATCGAGGGATGCCGCAATGAAGCCGGACACAAGTAAGTCACAGTTGTTGATCAAATATTCTTTTAAATGACATGCTTTCGGAAGTTTGTTTGTGCTGTTATGGGGTAGGCCTATAAAGTCTTTTTCGAGAAATCATTCTGTGATTTTGCAATATGACAGCAGTTAAACTTTCTATTTTGCTTTGTCATCCTTTTTGACTTTTCGTGTCATGCATTGGATATGCAAGTATCTGGTGCTCTAACAAGACAGCGATTTTCGTGCTTTTTCATCCTATATAAACACAGAAACTAATAGCCACTCGTTTAACTAATGGTCAATGCGAACCGGACATAATCGGTTCGACCACAAATCGCTTTCGTAGAACAACAAGCGCTATATAATTTCATGGGCGAACTTACATTTGGCCCAAAATGCTTTTTTATGCCAAAAATCAGAGTATTTATAGACTAACTGGCCTCTTGTTTGATCATTTTCTGACCAGAATAGAGGTTTGTTCGCTATTGGATAATTTATTATCGTTTTCTACGATTTAAATAAAGGGCTACATAAGTTGAAGTTATCATGCACCAAAAGCACCTAATGCGCTGTTATCCATATCTAGTTAAAAGTCAAAAGATAGCTCATTCTCTTAAAAACCTGAATATTTTTTTCGAATTTTGAATTTACTACTTGTAATTTCTAAAATTAAATCAATAAAGTAAGTGAAATTGTTGTTCAAATGCGTAATTTTGTTTCATCAGTGTACTTAGTGCGATTTGGTTCTTTATATCGAAAGCGGGGAATTCCAGTCTCCAGAGGACAGAGGTCCAGTTATTTCAATG
Source organism: Metaphire vulgaris (assembly GCA_018105865.1). NCBI lineage: Eukaryota > Metazoa > Annelida > Clitellata > Crassiclitellata > Megascolecidae > Metaphire > Metaphire vulgaris. The sequence goes on from CM030840.1 coordinate 2,256,571, forward strand.
AAATCATCAGAATTTCTTGCGTTAGAGCTTTTATTTCTCATTATTATTGACAATAAAGTCGATTTTCTGAATAAAGTCGATTTCTGAATCATTTTATTATTGATGTTGGTAAGATTTTTAAAAATAATTGAGACATTTAGAAATGATCGTTTTTCCGTTCGTCGTTTCTGAGTTGAAAAATTCAAAATATCGTCACATTTCGATGCAATTTCGAAATGTTTTTTCGAAACTTCGTTAAATTTGCTCGATTGCCATAATTTTTGAACATTTGACTGAAAACAAAGTGAAATTGATGGCCATAAGGACCCTATTGATATTTATATAGCTCCAGCACATACCCTGCACAGTATACTTACGAGTACTGGTGTACTCTTTCGATGATGTTGAACATTATACTCGTTCGCACGATGTCGTGGGTTTATCTAGACATATTAGTTGTGATAATGATGATGATGATGCTGATGATTCTGAGAAATTCAGTGTTTCAGTTTGACTGGATTTATGTTGACGAAAGTTCAGGAGAGTTTGATTGCGAATAGTGTGCTAAAAATAGCGCCTACGTGATGTCATCAAGTCAGAGCCCTGTCAGTATTTCTGCAATGTAAATAGTCAGGATGGACATTCACTGTCAGTTGCCTCCACATTTATTTCAGAAAATGGAAACCTTACCTTCTCCAAATTGTGGTCATAAAAGCTCTCTCTCTCCCTTTTATTAAATACACCATTGCTGGTAATTGGAAAGCCAAATGCTAATGCAATTGGCTGTGCAAGGTGCATTTGAAAAGAGAGTGAATATTCTAATTATATGCTTTTAATAATTTTAAATTTATTAATTTAAAAAATTGTTTTCAATTTGCGTGTTTCACGGGTGGATTTCAGCGTGTTTATCTCAACCAAAGAACAGATAAAAGATTTGCTAGTATGTCAATAGTTGTCTTCATATTTTTTGCTTTATCTGCATATATTTGCCTGCATATATTTATCTGCATATATTTATCTGCATATATATAATATATATATATTAGTTTTTTAATAATATTATAATGAGTTTGGTTTTTTGCATCATATTTAGCCTTTTTTACAAATGATTACAATAATTGAAATTCACTTAATAGTTTGTAACTTTGACTGGTTTTTGCATTTCTGGCAGAAATATAAATCATCGGTCAGTGCATTAAGTTAACATGACCTTAACCCTTAAACTTCCGGAACTGAGTATACTCAGTTACACTGCATATAGTAACAAAGTATCTGGTGATTTAAGGGTTAAATTATGGTTGATATTTGCAGTCATGTGATTTGCAGATAATTATTTGAACAATATTTAATTGCTAATAAATGAATAAGTACCCAAGACAGCTCAGTCAATAGAGTGCCAACTGTGCCATAGATCAGCGTTTTCCAAACTTGTTGGAACTGTGACCCACTTCAGCGGCCTTGTAACATGCCCCGATCCTGAAAACTTATTGTCAACTAAAATTGGATAAAACCCTAATAATTTTAATATAAGCCGTGTATGGAGACTTGCAGGCTTAATTTCTTAAAGCGTAAGCCTACTTGCAACTTTCAGGGCTTGTGACATTGTGGCATTGGTCAGAAGATGGCGCTTTTGAATCTAATTTCGCACTACCCTGCAGGCCATTGGATTGAGCCCTGCGACCCGCTCCTGGGTCGCGACCCACAGTTTGGGAATGGATGATCCGTTAATTGTGGTTCAACCCCAGGTGCTCACGTATCCGCCAATGTGAAGGAAGACTGACCAACGCTGTTGTTTCAATTGTGTAGTGCTATAGGCTTAGGTTCATTGATATAAAAGTGCTATGTCAATTGAAGATTCACTGTTTGTTTTTGAAACAGGCAGACACGGATGGGTACTTGTAAAAGAAAACTGAATTCCTTTTTCCGCTAAACTTGACGCCGTTGTTAACCAAAGAATGACCGACAAGGGTTTAGACGATAGCGACATATGCACAGATGGAGCAACTACTGTCTCCAGCGACAGCCTTGTAGACCCTGTGTGCTTCGACGTTACGCAGAAGAAAGTACTGCAACACCCTCTGATATCAACCGATCAGTCGTCGATGGAAGTCATCGTACCAAGGGCAGAGTATGAACGTCTCAAACAAGAACTCCGAACGAAGGACAGGAAACTTGTAGCGTTCAACAATATCCATCTTTTGTTGCAAGAAAAAGATGCCGAAATTTCATGCCTCAGGAGAAGAACAAGTCACAGGCAGACGCTCTGATATTTTCCGAAATGCGATACAGTCAGCTCGTTCGGCTGACGGCAAAATCCGCAAAGGACGCCGAACGGCAGAATCCAGAGCGCGAACGTTGTGACGTTAAGACCCAGATAGATGGAGACGAGACTCGCGTACTTAGTAGAAATGTCAGGTTAGTTAGAGATTTTGAGGGAAATTCAAATTTTAGCATAACATGCGATGTGCTCTTAGAGAAGAACCAGGCTCTTATTTCAGTTGACGGTCCTTCGAAGCAAATAAGGCGAGACACTTTGGACACCAAATGCTCAGGGAAAGACATCGTACCGTCAGGTGAAGCGGTCTTTGAACCTGATCGCGGTGAATCAGTTTCAGACCCAAAGACCACAAAATTAACTGCACGGACGATTGGATCTGAAGATGAAAATTCCGCATTCGAGAGAGAATCTTCTGGAAAGGACAGTTCGGCAGGTGTCAGACCGTACAGGGCGCCGCCGGGCAAGGGTTTTCTGAAAGACCCCGGGGTTTCGAAAGATCTTGTCAGCAAACTGATCCAGCAGAACGCACGCCTGAAACAAGTCCTGCGCCAGGTTGCCAGCCAGCATGGATTCACCATTGAACAATACATGGTAACGTTCATTTGCCCCCTTTCCCCTCTTTTCATTTTCATTCCCCCTCTTTTCCCCTCAGTGCATATCTACTATATGGATGGATCCTAACTGCTTTTAATGAATGTAAATCCATTCATTAAAAGCTCTCTGTTTATATATAAATGTGAGTTGGAGTCCATCTATACTGTTTAATATATGCACTGAGGGGAAAAGAGGAGGTTGGATTTAGGAGATTTTGCATTATGTATGATGTGCAAACAGGGGTTAAGGGAGTTGAAAATTTGCCTTTTTTGCATACATACTTTATAGATAAGCCCTTATGGTGCTTGATTAGGGCATCTTTGTTTTTGTTTTTCCTCTGATAAATAAATATTTATTCTTCTTCAAAATCTTTTGGGGTCTAGGATCTAGGTCTAAACTGTGTTCCCCGTGCCCCTGTTTGTCTATCTTCATTCATTTTTTATTCATGTTGAGATGATCTGGTTCCCAGCAGGCAGTCGTGTGACTGTTCTGTAGGAGGGTCCTTACGGTCTTCTATTAACCTCTTAACCGGACTCCCCGAGTCACGCTCGTCCATTTGACATTGAGTTACAAATAGCTGCCCGGTTAAGGGATTAAGTGTGCTTTCATTTTACAATCATATATACCGTCTAATTGAGACCAGCGTCAAAGCAATGTTGTTTTGGCACCTCCTTGAAAAAATATGAAAGTGCCGCGACAAGCATCAAGACGAAGAAGAATTTGCTTCAAAGTGGATGACTTTAAAAATACAGTAGAACGTTAGATGGATATCGAAATCACGAATTTTGAGCGCCGGTCCCCAAAAACAGTGTTAATGATGAAATCGGATATATCAACTCGATATATCTTATATCGGTATTTATCGCGTCCCTTGAACTGATTGAGACTGTAATTGAGACATAGCCTACAGAAATTATGATGGACAGAAATAAAGAGAAATAAGTGACCACTGAAGCAGGCACACCTGTTTAATGCAATGATTATAAGCTGGTGTCTGACCATTTCGGACATATAATAAGATTATCTAAAAAGAAATTATGCAGAGAAAATGACAGAAAGAGGAGAAGTAGGCATCAGATGATTGGGATAGACAATATCAATATACCATCTGGATTAACCCCTTAACTGGGGATCCCGGATATATCCGTCCATTTGACATTGAGTTGCAGTTAAATACACAGTTAAGGGGTTAAAAATAAGAATTTCATTGGCATGCAACTGAGATGTTTAGAGAAAGGTGGTCTTTGATGTGGTTACATCTCAGAACTAGATTGGTTAGGGTCCATCCATATATTACGTACGCACAGAAGGGGGAGGGGGTCGGACTTTGGAGATTTTCCTATGTATGCTATGTACAATGGGGGGGGTGGATATGACTTTTTTTGCCTACGTACTATATGGATGAACCCTTAGGAGAACACAAGACATAATTGCATTCTTCATTGCACAAATAGTAATGTACCAAGATACTCTTTCTGAATTATTTTTTGTAAAATGATTGTCACTAAGTAGTTTCTGATTGTCACTAAGTAGTTTCATTTAAGGCTGTACGACATCATTAGTGCACTACTTCCTGTATAGCAGAAAGCAGAAGAAAACAATGAAACTGAATTGTTTGGCAAGTAATGAAAGTGAATCTGTCATATATGACATGCGTGGCAGGAGTAAACAAGTAGATAAATTTGTATGCAGAATGTTATGAATGGATGCAATGTAGTAGAACTTTGTTATAAAGTACCGGTACTCAGCAGGTCCGTAAAATGTAGTACCGGTTCGTTATATCCATTCATTATATCCGAGGTGCATTATATCCGAGGTGCATTATATCCGAGGTGCATTGTATCCGAGGTGCATTGTATCCGAGGTGCATTATATCCGAGGTGCATTGTATCCGAGGTGCATTATATCCGAGGTGCATTGTATCCGAGGTGCATTGTATCCGAGGTGCATTATATCCGAGGTGCATTGTATCCGAGGTGCATTATATCCTAGGTGCATTATATCCTAGGTGCATTATATCCGAGGCGCATTATATCCGAGGCGCATTATATCCGAGGTGCATTATATCCAATGCAGTAGCGCATCGCACGGGACTGTACATTGTAATCGAGTCTGAAGGAAATTCTACTGTATGTCGTATTTCATGTCCAATTTTGCCTCTGACAGGACAAACAGGAGTATGTCAGCGTGGTTGATCAGCTTCGAAATGAAATACGACTTCTTCAACTGCGTGGAAAGGATAAAGATGAAATGCTTGCATCTGTTGAAAATTTGGACGTCACCGGATTAATAGCAAAAAGTCTGAAACTTCAAGAAACTGTAAGTCAGTTCGAAAAGGCTATTTTATGCAAAATTTTGTGCAGAATGCTATTCTATCTCTGATTCACGAGTTTTGACACTGAAGAATAATTTGATACATTTGATACATTTTATTTCAATACCAGAATTAATTAAATGGATTTATAAATGTAGATGTATGTTTTCTCTGTGAAAAATTTGGTTATGTGGTGTAATGGATAGATTCAGTTGCCTAGCAACTGTTTTTTTAATATTTATTATTCTTGAAAAGCTTTCAAAGAAGTCTTTAATAGGTATTGTATATGAAAGCTTGTGCTGGCATTTGACTTAACAGATTCAGAAGCAGAATAGAATGTTGGCAGTTAATGAGGCGATGGTTGAGGCATACAGCAACAGATGTGATGAACTTGAAGGGGAATTAAAACGTCTTAAAACCTTTGTAAAGTCGAACAACATCGCAGATTACAAAGCAGGATCAGAGCAGGGGATGCCTGTAAGTAAAATGTTTTCATTTTTCACAGTTTTAATTCCTGGAGAGGCCGTGTGTCTCTAAACTATGCAGCATCAGCTTCTAAGTGTTAAAATTGTAGGTGTAGACCAGGTACAACTAATCCCCAACGACCCCTAATTGCGACCCCTAGAAAGAATCATCTGATCAGCCACGCACCGTTCTTAATTGATGGGGTATATATTACCCCATCCACTGAAGTGCGCCTTCTGGGAGTGTTAATCGACAAATCGTTAACGTTCAATGGACACGTAAGTAATGTGTCTCGATCCTGCTACTGTCAGCTCCGGCGGATCAGAGAGATTCGTCGCCACCTGCCAACCGCATCAGTGATCGTTTTGGTCCGTGCATTCATCCTCTCGAGGGTCGATTACGGCAATAGCATTCTTCTGGACCTTCCTGCTAGCCAGCTGGACCGTCTACAGATGGTACTCGATGCCTCTGCCCGAATGATCTTCGGAGCTAGATGGACTGATCATCTCACCCCTCTGCTGAAAGACAGGCTTCATTGGCTACGCATTCCAGAGCATATACCGGTAACCTATAAGCGATGTTGGCTAACATCTCGAGCTTTGTATGATCCAACTGTCCCCGGCTACCTCGCTGAACTAATTCATAGACCTTCGCCTACTGACCGTCGTCATCAGCTCCGATCTGGTCACAGTGTTAAGCTGCTTGTTCCCCCTCCCGCCAAGACCGTGCAACTTGGCGAGAGGTCCGTTGAGCGTGGGAACCCTATCCTCTGGAGCGCCCTACCTATCAACGTGTCCATGGAAACTAACATCGAATTGTTTGCTAAGAAACTTAAGACGCACTTGTTTGAGATATCATAAAAGTGCAGAATGTAAAGTGCTCTTGACTTTGGCATTCAGCTATGATTATTGCACTATATAAATTGACATTTTAACATAACATAACAGGGGTATTCAAATGGCGGCCCACGGGCCAGATCCGGCCCGCCGAGTGGTGTGAAATGGCCCGCAAAGATATTGAAACGATAAATAACCTTTTTTTTGAATACTTACTAAAAATTTTTAATGTCTCGTTTTCAAATTATCTGCTTTCTATGACCAATGAACTATAAATATTATATTTTTTCAAAAACACCTGGTTCTTGGGCATCAGTCATTAAACAAGAATTGGCCCTTCATAAAATTTAGTTGAATACCCCTGATGTATTTTATTTATGCATATACAGGGTGGCACAAAAAAGCTGGATTATATTAAATGCAAACCTAAATGTGACTAGTCCGGTTTTTTTTGCCATCCTGTATTTATGTATGTATATCCCTTTGATGCCTTTAAAGGCAACAGTTGTAGCACACTCAACAGACAGAAGGTGGAATAGAGGGTTTCATCTAACGCAGGAAAGATACTACTAAACAACCACTTGAAACCCAGTTATTCTTATAGTCATTATAAGTTTTATTATGTTGACACTTTTAATATTTTGATTGGAACTTTAAAAACGTTGTCTAGATTTCGGAAAAGCCCAGTTCTGCCGATCAGCCGCATTCACAACCTGCCCTGCCTGTATCTGGTCTAACGATCGATGGAAATGCGGACGGCAGGCATGAGGGTCCGGTGTCCACACCGGGCGAAACAGAGCCGCCCCGTAATACCTTGCTAACCGTGCCGACAACGCTTGCAGACCAGCACATTTCTTTGCTCGTCTGTGAACGCTGTGAAAGGAATTCTATGTTTCAGACAGAGACAAATATCTTGAACATTGTAGAAAATGCACGGACGATTGAGAGGGGGTGGGGAAAATATTACAATTCAAATACTGAGGTCAGGATTACTGAAATGGCGCTGTAGGAGTTTACTAGTAGTTACTAAATTCAGTGGTAACATTTAATTGGCTGTTGTAACGAAGTATGCCGCAATAAATTTTGTTAACACTCTGCATAGCCACTGTAAATGTAACGACGCCTGGATTTTCATTGCAATTAGAAATTTCTTTTGATGATTTTGCATATTTTTTATGCTATTCAAAGTGATCCCAGTTTTGTTGAGTATTTAATCACATTATTTAATTAATTAAGCCCACTATTGAATAGAAATTCACTTCTGTTGTTCTGTTTGAGAATAAAATAGCATCAGAGTTATTTCTAGGATTGTAAATTGGGGGGGTAGGTAAAATTTCTGGGGGGGTTGTTAATTTTCGATTTGGGGGTGTTCAGGGGCTATTTAGGGTACATACCATTGTTGGCCATTGTTAGATTGTCGACCTCAAATTGAGGGGGTGTTAGGGGGGTGTAAAAATATCCGTTTATAGCATTATTTGTATGTCCGATTTGAGTGCCTGACTCTAGTTTGGAAATCTGGAGTTAAAAAGATGACGTTTGAGTGGATTTGAGCTGAAACATAACTGATCTGTTACTCTGTTAGAGTGTTCTTTTAGATTTAAAGATTAATTATTAAAGTTTTTTGTTATTTCCATTTGACTCACATTCAATGTTTTTGTAACTGACCACGCAGTGACCACTCTATAGAGAACGTGGTCTTTCCGCACGGTAATGTATTATTGTAGCGGTGGGTGAGGGTATAGCGGTATATATACCCCCCCAAATCATTCTACCTTAACGTTTTTTATGTGATTTTAACTTATTTATTTATATGTGGTCTATATGGTTTATAGTTAAGATTTATACCTCCCCATATTTTTACCCCCCCCCCCCCATAAAATTCCTGGCTACGCCCCTGGTTTTTTGAATGCTGGCTTATACAGCCAGTGATGGTTTATTTGCACTTTCAAATCGAGTAGTGACTTAAAGTTACAAGTTCGACGAGATAAGGTGTTGTTCGCTAGATGGCGCAGTTAGAATATGATTGGCTAGACTAGACTTAGACAAAGTGGATTCAATTCGCCGGTTTGTGAAAGTTCGGAGGGAGTTGGGAAGATTTCCAGAGTAAAGCAGGGGAGCCCACAGATGGGGGGGGGGAGAAGGAAGCAAATGCTTCCTAAAAAGCCAAGGGGGAAAAATTCCCCCCTGAGTTTTGGTAGCACAGGGAAGAGGGGAAGCTGCTTCCAGTAGCCAGAGGGGATGGGCCCCTTTTAGTAAAAGTATACTGTAGTTAAACTCCCCCTCTTGGCTGCTGAAAAAATATTTTTAATGAATTATGATGCATTTTAAATTTTTTGACGCGATTTTGGGGGTCAAACCTCCCTGGGTATAGAATGTAAGGGTGTTTAAAAGGCGAGGACATTTTTTGCTTGTCAGGATAAGACGAGAGAACTTGAACTTAAACTTAGCATGATTTAAAGTGGCTTAGAAGGCATTACTGCCTGTGTGAAAGCCACTAGGGGCACTAACGGGGCTTGAACCCGCTCCGTCAGCCTGACGCTCCAGCACGTAACCCACTCTGCCATCTTCCACCCCGTTCAGATCTTGTTTTCCAACATCCTCTTTTATATTATCTATCTATCTCTTAGCTCCTCTTCCTCTACTTCTATTTCCTACAATATGCCAGTGCAGAGCCCTCAAAAGCAGTCTTTCTTCCTCCATTCTTGTAATTTTGTCTATTGTGGTGTCCGTCGTATTCGTTCTTTCTCTGATTTCTTCGTTCCTGAAAAATTAGGCATGCCATTTCAATATCCTATAGGAATTCGGATCCGATGCATTTTAATAATTTTTGGTTTAGAGTGGTTCATTTGTGGAGAACCACTGTTGTTCCCGTCCAATCTAAAACCTACTGAGGTTTATTTTGAACTCGAAGTTGTAGCCATTACTATCCCTCATCCAGTTCATTCCATCTGTCCACCACTCTTGCACTAAAAATGCTGTTTATGTCTCCCAACCCGTTTCTTGAACAGTTTCATGTTGTGTCCTCTGGTTCTATCATACTGCTTCATTGTAAAAATCTTTCTCTTGGCACTTTGTTTGTTAGTATTAGAGACGAGAGATTATAACGTATTTTGCTTGTGAAGATTTTTGGAAAGTTGGTTACGGTGAAAAGTGAAAACCAAACCCCCTCTCGGAAATCCTGGCTACGCTACTGATCTGGGGTAGGTTACCATTATTATCCCAAGACCCACGTTTTACCTCGCAGCCTAACGCTATCCATCATTCTACCACCGTCCTCTATAGCGAGTAAGGCTGAGTGGCTGAGTCGACCATAGGGTTCGTGCGGGCATCGAACCCGCGACCTGCTTGCTCTATCGTCCAGGGTTGATACCGGTCTGCTAGCTTCCCAAGGTAATAAATAGTAATCTATGCTAGGCCTAATCCCAGATTAAGAACAAGAAAAGATTTTTGCTTGTGCATTTTCTTTCTGCCGTAAAAGCCACAAAATAAAATTTCTATTCGTCAAACAGCTGTCCGCTACTTTCAACTAACAACAAAATAAAACGCCTTAATTAACAAAAGATTACAGGGGACATTATTTGAAATTTCAAACTCTGACTATTCGTTTCTAAACGTAAAGCGACCGCCATATTGGTCACGTAAGTATGAATTTCGATCTGCTATAACGTAACTGACCGCCGAATTCTTAAAAAGGTTTTTATCTGTTAGCTTTACTGTGTCTTATGTGCTGTGAAACTAGAACTAGAAAGTCTAAAGGCGAAGTATTCGTTTCCGCTCATCATCTTCTCGATTTTCGGTGGCAGGAAGTTTCTCTAAAAGAAATTAAATAGGAAAATATAAATTATTATGCAGTAGAAATTCATCTTCGTTCGGCAGTTTGGCTATAGATGTCGCATCTTCAAACTCTACCGAATACGATAACTTGTGAAAGCAGAAACACTGTAATAATACAATAAAATTGTAATAAGTGATGATGATGATGATGACAACGACGATGCTGGTTAGAAATACGACGATTATTGTACCTTCGTTTAATCCGACGAAGATTTCGTACTTCTTTCGGTCAAGGTCACCTTGACACCAGGCTAAAATAAAAATAGCAACGATTTAGCATATTTTAACAACAAATCATATAAAATTGATAATTAATTACATAAAAGAACGCCTAAGAAGTTAATTAAATATCATGAAAAAACTATCTGAAATCTACCTTTAGTCTACTAATGATATACTGAGGCAAATGATGTAACTGACGGTTTGAATTACAGAATGATTATTCAGACGGTGGATATGTGTGTGTGTGTGTCATGCAGGGGCGTAGCGACGGGGGTATATCTGTATATACCACATTATACCCCAATCAAACCACCTTAAATTTTTTAATGTGTTTTTTAAGATTTTCGGAGTTTTTTCCAGATTTATACCCCGAAATCACATTATACCCCCTCCTCCCCAATCAAATTCATGGCTACGCCCCTGGTGGCATGCATGCAGAGAGGAAACTTACTCCAGAGGTTGTCGTGGTCCTCGAGACCGAAGCAGAGCTTCTGTTCTTCGCCCTTATCTTCGACAGCGAGTTCTCCGCCTGGTCGGCTCGCTCCTCGGCCTCCTCGAGGTCGTGCTGGACCTTGCGGTACTTGGCCAGGTTGATGGCGGCGATCTCCTCCTGCAAAGGGGGGGGCGACAAAAAGAAGAAAATAGACGAAACGCGGGCTAGCAGAGACGTCATTTCACTGTTTTTCAAAACCACTTTGACCTGACAAACAAGTTTGCGAAAAAGTTGACGACCTTTTTTTTTTTTTTTTTTTTTTCGTCAATAACGGTTAGTTACTTTTCAGACTAGACTACTCCACATCATATCAGGCGCTCCTTTAGGACATGTAAAAAACTAAATACTAAATAACACAAGAAAAAATTTTTTTCCTCAAAATCAGGGGCAAATGCCCCCTGCTAAAATGACGTCCCTGACAACTAGACCTAATATCCATCCACCCCATTCCTAACCTTTGCCCTTTGGAGTTGAAAACTGGGGATTACGATTAAAGTTCGGAGCGATCATCGACCGATGTCATGTGTATTATTAAAATGGCGCTATAGAAGTTCAATAATACTTGTAGGCTAATGCTACTTCAAATAATAATAATAATAATAATAATAATAATAATAATAATAATAATAATAATAATAATAATAATAATAATAATAATAATAACAGTCAATTACGCGTACATTTATGGTTAATTAAGAGAGTATTAGTATTAGGAGTACTACTAAAGGCGCTGCGCTTTAATCAAAAAGGGCTTCAGGAAGTAATGGATAAACTGATACAAGTGTCAGAAAATTATGGAATGAGAATCAATACAAAAAGACTAAAGTTATGGTAATAAGTAAAAAGAAAGGAATGAGTGGAAATAAAGGTTTACGGACAGATCATAGAGCAAGTGAAGGAATTTAGCTATCTAGGAAGTCTGATAACAACCGATGCCAGATGCAATAAAGAGATAAGAAGACGTATAGCAATAGCAAAAGAAGCTTTTTACAAGAGAAAGGAGCTGATGCAAAGTAAACTAAAACTAAACCTAAAAAGAGATTGGTAAAAACATTGATATGGAGTGTGGCGTTGTATGGGGCGGAGACGTGGACAATGAGAAAGGAAGATATAAAACGATTAGAGGCTTTTGAAATGTGGATTTGGAGGAAAATGCTAAAAGTAAAATACACAGAGCATAAGACAAACGAGGAAGTCATGATAGAAGAAGAAAGAAGCCTGATAGATACAATCCGGAAAAGGCAGAGAAATTGGATGGGACATGTCCTCCGGCATGACTCTCTACTAAGAACAATAATCGAAGGGAAAAATAGAGGGAAAGAGAGTGAGAGGTAGACCGAGAAAGATGATGTTGGATGGATGATGAATAAAGGATATCAGGAACTCAAAGAAGAAGCAAGCAATCGATCGGAGTGGAGAAACTGGATACCTGGACCTGTCGAGAGACAGAAACACTGATGATGATGAAGACAGTATTACGGAATTTACGGATATCTTCAGCTATTGTTTCCTATGAAAACAGTCTAAGAATATTACGATGCAATAATTACGGTATTCTTGTAATAATTAAAATGTAATGTAATGCAGAAAGTTAACGAACGGAGCCCCAAATTGATGGAGAATGGAAAAAAGCGATTACTGAACACAAGCGCAGTGTTGGGTAAAGTTACTTTTTATTTGTATCTAGTCACGGTTACAGTTACTGATTTGGTAACTAAGTTACAGTAACTTAGTCACAGACAGTAACTCGTTACTCCCCAACACTGCACAAGCGTAACCAAGAGAGACATGGGGCGGGAGGGGATTGATATTTTGGAACCTGGAAACGCCACTGGTGTTGAATTCATGATTTCTGACCATGATAACGTCGACGAATGTAATAATATTAAACCGCCGTTTCAACTATTTGCTGTACGTATGTTCATTGTCAATCGTCCAAAGTTTCGGTGGCTAACTGAGAACACAAAATCGTCTAAGTTAGGTTCAATTTTGAAAGAATGAGATGGGTCTTGATATAGCGGTGTGGCGCGAGGAAAGGGCGGGGGGTCGGGTGGGGCAGGGCGTGTTTAAAGAAAAAATGAATCACCACTAAACCCAGAAAATTTGTGGACATCCGCGCAAAAAACAAGCAAAAAAGGTCGTCCAGAAAATTTATCACTGCAGAAAGCACAGAAAGATTGCATTTTACCACTGCACGTTTTCATTTTTTCACTGCACATTTTGTGTATCCAGTGGTTCCACCGGGGGCAGGGGCCCCCCCTATTGACTGCCTGGCCCCCCATCCCTTTCTACATACGTTAAACAACAAATTTGGCCCCCATGATTAGTTGCCCCCAACGGCCCCCACTTGCCATATCCTAGAGCCGCCACTTTGTATCACTTTACGCGTTAAAACAGGCCCTGGGTGGGTGGGTTGGGGGCGTAAGGGTCGATGCTGCAGCAGAGAGGTCTGTCTGTCTGCTTACCGCCTCTTCGACCTGTCGCTTGTACGTCTTGATCTTCTGCTGCAGCTTGTCGACGTTGTCGTTCAGCCGCTCCTGCGCCTTCCTGTCCTCGTCCGACTGCATCGTCAGCTCCTTCAGCCGCCGATCCTGCTTCCGGATGTTCTTGTCCGACTCCTGGAAGCGCCTCTGCTCCGCCTCCAGCTCCACTTCCAGCTCGCGGACGCGCTGCTCCAGCTTCTGCAGCGTCTTCTTGCCGCCCTTGAGGGCCGACGCCTCCGACTCGTCGAGGCGCGCCTGCAGGTCCTTGACCTGGGACTCGAGGGCCCGGCGCAGCTTCTCGATCTGCCCGGCGTGGTCCTGCTCCGACCGCAGCTCCTCGGCCAGCCGGGCGGCGTCCGCCATCGCCTTCTTGGCGTTCTCGTCGGCCGTTCGGACTTCGTTCGCGTGGTCTTCAAGGTCGGTCTGAAGGACAAACACCAAGGTCAACGACAAGGTCACTTGAAACAAGCACAAGAGACTGATCAGTATACAGAAGCAGTGGCGGCTTCACCGGGGGGGGTCAGGGGGACCAATGCCCCCCTATTGAGTGCCTGCCCCCCAGTGGCCCCCCAGTTGGGACCCTATACTTAATGCTACATACATTAAACAACAAATGGTTGGCCCCCATGATTAGAAGTTGCCACCCCAACGGCTCCCCACTTGCCAAAACCTAGAGCCGCCACTGTACAGAAGCGCTGAAAAACTTCGTCATCGTCGTCATCATCTTCATTATCATCATTATCGTCGTCGTCATAGACGACGTCATAGTCATCGTCGTCATCATAATCAGTGACGGTTCCACGTGGGGGATGAGTGGGGATGCATCCCCCCACCGGACTTCCGGACTTACTTTTTTTGCTTGTGAAACCTATTTTTGGGTAACGGATGACCTTTTTCGACAAAGTTTATTGATTTCCCCTTCTATTTTCATCCCCCCACCAACTTTCTATGAATTCATTCACCTCCCCCTCCACCAAGAAATCCTGGAACCGCCACTGATCATCATCACTGCCACCACTACCATTATCATTATCATCAGATCTCATGCGATACTTTGTCGGCCACAGTGCCATAAAAACCTTCAAGACCAATGACTCACCTGAGCATTCTACAGCATAATAAAGAAGCGATATATATATATATATATATATATATATATATATATATATATATATATCATCTAAGGCAGTGTTTAGTCTAGGCCGTTTCCTGGGGGAAAATTACCCTTTCCTCCCGGAAATTTCAAATTCCCCCCGGAAAATTTGGAATACTACATGGACTAACAGCGGCCCCTAGCAGAATTCCCCCTCCCGGCTTTTTCAGTTTCCCCCCGGAGTCCAGGAGTCTAGATTAAACACTGATCTAAGGTAGGCGCACAGGTGAGCGCAGGTTTGCGGTGATGATGACGTCACCTATACCTGCATCGCCTGTATGTCGTTTTCCAGCTTCCGCTTCGCCGCCGCGATCGAGTTGTTGGTCGACGACAGTTCGTTGACGCGGTCGACGGTCTCGTGAAGCTCCGACTCGGCCGCCTTCCTCGCCCTCTCGGCCGACTCGAGCTGGGTCCTCAGCTCCTCGACCTCGCCGGCGATGACGATGGCGCGCCTCTCGGACGCGTTGAACTGTTCCTTGACCTCCTCCCTGGCCCGCTGCTCCTCCTCCACCTGCTGCTGGACCTCGCGGATCTGCTGCTGGACCTTCTTGATCGTCTTCTCCGCCTCCGCCCGGCCCCGGTTGGAGGCGTCGACGGCCACTTCGAGCTCGTTGATGTCCGACTCCAGCTTCTTCTTGACGCGCATCGCCTCCGCCTTGCCGCGCGCCTCCGCCTCGAGGCTCGCCTGCATCGAGTCGAACGCCCTCTGGTGGTTCTTCCTGCAGCGAACGACAACAATGGTCTGTTTTACTTATAATTTGCAAGGGCGTAGCCAGGAATTTAATTGGGGTGAGGGTATAAATTTGGAGTATATATTGTTATACATATTATATAATATATGATACTAACATTATATATATTACATAATATAATATTATATATATTATATATATGTTATATACAGGGTGACGCAAAAAAACCGACTAGTCACATTTAGGTTTGCCTTTAATATAGTCCGTTTTTTGCTCCATCCTGTATGTTATATATAAAACATATATATATATATATACTGTTATATATACATATATATATTGATTTTTGGGTAGTTTATATACACCGATATACATCCCCCATCGCTACATCCCTGATAATTTGCACAATATTCAACGCAAAATGTCCACTAAAATTTAAATACAAGAATCGGTTTGATTCTAATCAAAATCTATTATTATATATATATATATATATATATATATATATATATATATATATATATATATATATATATATATACAACTCATTTAGAAAGAAAGGAGGTTACCGTAAAAGCGCAATGCACTCAACAGGAAAAGTGGATGGACAGCATCAGAGAAGATATGAACATGAAAGGAATTTCAATCACAGAAGGAAGAAGATTAACAGAGGAAATGTTTTATGTATAACTATTGCCACTAAGGAGTTGGCAGAGAGCACGATGATGATGATGATGATGATGATGATGATGATGATGATGATGATGATTGTGATTGTGATGATGATTATGATTATGATGACGATAATGCTGATTATGGTGATGATGATGGTGGTGATGATTATGATGATGAGGATGATTATGATGATGATGATGATGATGGTGTTGATGATGCTGATAATGGTGATGATGATGATGATGATTATGATGATGATGATGATTACTGCAAGACCTTTACCTTGTGTTTTCGAACTCCTCGTCCTTCTCCGCCAGGCGACGGTCTATATCCTGGCGGATGGCAGGAGATTTCCAGTTGGGCTCTCTGGGCTTTGGCTTCCTCCTGTTCCAGGGCTGCCTCTGCCTCTTCCAGGGCCGCCTGCAGTTCCTCCTTCTCCAGCTCCAGGCGTTTCCTTGCCTTGTCCATCTCGTGGACGCTGCGACCTCCTCACCCAACTGGTCGGTCAGGTCGTGGATTTCGTCTGAAATGAGGATTCAAGATTCAATATTGCATTTAGAAAATTATATTGAATTAAACCGATAATAACCGGGAAATATAAATAGGTAAGAAAAAAATTAACTTTTCTTTTATAATTTAATTTGAATATTGTAATCAATAATGACTGGTCTAGAAATCAGATTTGAGATAAGAGTGAATGCGTTATAAAGGAAAGTGGTTTTCAACACTGGAGAAATCGAACTAAACCATTTAAAATTCAATTTATTATTATTATTATTATTATTATTATTATTATTATTATTATTATTATTATTATTATCAGTTATCATGCTTTTCATCATTATTTAGCCTATCATCAACATCAACAACAACAACAATAATAATTAATAATTATCATCATTATTATTTATTATTATCATTCATTATTATATCATCATCATTACTATCATCATCATTAAATATCAATCGCTGTTTGCCGACCTAATAGGCCGCTGCCATTTGTGATTTATGTAGCGCCTCTAACCGGATAGATTCTTGTTTTCCCTTCTCAGCGCTTCCATGGCGTCGTGCGTCTCTTCGATTTGAGCTCTCAGTTTGTAGACTTCCGCAGCGTTGCCACGTGACTCCCTCTGCGAGTTTTCCAGTTCCGCCTGGAGGTCTGCCACCTTCCTCTTCCACTCGTCGATCGTCTTGTCGAACGCCCTCTGGCGCTTTTCCGCCTGCGATGAGATCGCCTGCGCCTGGAAAAAGGATGGAGAGAGAGATGGGATCCATCAATACAGTAGAACTTCGTTATAGATTTGCTACTACTAGGCTACTACAAATAATAATAATAATAATAATAATAATAATAATAATAATAATAATCCAGATGAAAAGGAATGAATGAGACGCTGGAAACTGAATCAATTTGAGGAGGAAACAATGACTACTACTACTACTACTACTACTACTACTCTACTTCACTTCGATGGTAAGATCTTCCAGTTCCCCAATTTGAAGGCGGCTCAGACCCCTTTCCACTTCGATGGTAAGATCTTCCAGTTCCCCCTGAAGGCGGCTCTTGGCCTTCTCGAGCCCGGAGGCCTTCGTCTGCGAGGCCTCCAGCTGCGACTCCAGCTCCTGGATCTTCCCGTTCAGCTTCCTCTTCAGTTCGTCCATCTCCTCCGACCGAACTCCCCCCTCGCCGCTCTCGCACTTGTGCTTCCAGACGGCCACCTCGTTGTTGGCCTTCGTCAGCGCCCTCTGGAGGTCGCCGCGACCTTCCTGCTCCTCCTCCAGCTGCTCCCTGAGGTGGTCGTTGTCCGCCTGGAGGTTGCGAAGGTCCGACTGGAGCTTCGCCCTCAGTCGGCTTTCCTCTTCGAGGGCGGCTTTCGCCTCCTCCAGCTGTTTCGTCAGCGCCTGTTTGGCCTTCGTCAGCTGGTTGACCTGGCTCTCGGCCTCCTCCAGCTGGCGGGTGTGCTCGGCGCTTTCCGCCTGGTATTTGGCCTTCAGGGCGTTCAGTTCGTGCAGGTCTCTGGTCGCCTGTTCGTACTTGGCGTTCAATTCCGCCAACTGCGCTTCCAACTGCTTCGACAGTTTGTCCGCGTTGCCCTGAATAGAGAAGCAACGCTCGCTATTAATACAGCGTCACAAGATGACGGTGATGATAATGATGATGATGATGATGATGATGATGATATAATAATAATAATAATAATAATAATAATAATAATAATAATAATAATAATAATAATAATAATAATAATAATAATGATGATGATGATGATGATGATGATGATGATGATGATGATGATGATGATCAGGATATTTCTAGGATTGTGAATTTGGGGATGTCGACCTCAAATTGGGGGCTGTGTCCGAGCTAATTAGTATGCATTTTGTATGCATACCATTGTCACATAACCAAATTTTGGGGTGTCGACCTCAAATTGGGGTGTTGGGGATGTTAGGGGTGTAAAAATATCCTTGATGATGATGATGAAGAAGACGACGACGATGAAGAGGAAATATGATGATTGTGGCAGAGAAGCGACTGGGGCGGTGAATGAATTTAATGAATTCCATGGTGTGATTTCGGTGATTTTGGGTGTGATTTTTGACGTTTTTGGGTGTGATGTTGGGCATAATTTTGACTGCAGTTTTGGTTGTATTTGAGGTGTGCATGGTTTTGCGTGCGATTTGGGTGCGGTTTTCGGTGTGATATTGGCGTGTGATTTTGGGTGTGATTTTGAAGGTCAACTGACCCTGCCCTTGCTCGTATGTTCCACTTGTCCTCGGAGGTCATCGAGTTCTGACTTCATCTGACTCTTCTCTTTCTCGACTCTAAAACGGAACGGATCAGAAACCCTAATGAGTCCTCAAATTGACTCAATTGAGTCATCAGGTTGACTCAATCGAATAGACGCAAATAAGAAAATATCATTAGAATGGTCTGAACACTTATAAACTAAATTTTCAATCTTATGTAGAAGTTTATCTCTCTATATAAATAGGTATAATAGTTATTCATAGCAAAATATCTGAATACTAAAAACTGGCATGGGCGTCCGCAGAAATTTTTCCAGGGGGTCTTGTGACGAAAGAAATGAAAATAATTTCCAGGGGTGCAAAACAAGGTTTTGTGACGAAAGAAACAAGTAATTTTACTTTTTTCATAACGCCACAATTTTTCCAGGGGGGGGGTGCAATTGCACCACCTTGCACCTCCCTCCGGACGCCCATGAAAACTGGCGGAAAGACTCAAGGACCGGTCACACTGTGCGACCGTCGGGTGCCTACTTCTGCTTGGCCTTCTGCAGCTGGTCGAGCTGTTCGGAGAGTTCGTTGACGGCGTCCTGCTGCTTCTTACGTAGACCAGCCACCTGGGCCTCGCTCTGAAGGTGCGACTCCTCCAGGTCTCTTCGCAGCTTCTGCAGCTCCGCCTCTCGCTTCTTGTTGACCTCGATCTGGGCCTGAGTGGCCCCGCCCGCCTCGTCCAATCGCTGCGACAGTTCGTCGAGCTCCCGCTGAAGCTCCGCCCTCTGTTTCTCAACCTGCAAAAATAATTCGTCAGGCACACGGCGGAGATGTGTGAACGTGCCATGAATAGAACCGATGCCATTGAATTCAATTAGCACTAGAGCGAGTCTCCTGTTTGTCTGAAAGTGAAGCCATATTACCGCCGCCATTTTGTTAAGTGCGATCACGTGACCGTAAGACTTCTAATTGAAGCCGGGTCTCGAACAGCCGGGATATAGAGGCATTTGTCTTGATAGAAGCCAGAGTTTGAATAAGAAATTTTACGGTAATTTCTATGGTAACCATGGCAACCATTGTCTAAAACTGAGCACACAAAGATGGCGGCAAATTGGCTTCAATTTTCCACTGTCTGCCCCAAATAGAATACTTCTATAGTCATTATTAATTTCCATGACTAATACCAGCTTTCATTGTTGTTGCAGGTACAGCGATGTTAAATCCTCTCATGAAGAACTGGTTTAGCAAGTAGTACAGGGAACTAACATTAGGCCCTATAGGCTACTTTACGTGTTTCTAAGCTGTTTAACTTTAGGCATCGAGTGAAATTTAGGCCTAATCGCAATACGCTAATAGTCCAAATGTGCCATTGTTAAAACATCAACTTAGCATCCAATAGACCTGTTTGTTAGATGTCTAAAGGTATTCTGAATGACTCAGACTTTTTACCTTTGATCTTGCCGCCCGTTCGGCCTCTAATTCTTCTTCCAGTTCGGCGATGCGAGCCTTAAATATCACCATTGAAAAAATATTAGTTTCAGTTTCATTCGCAAGGTGGAGTCGCCTCCTCACAAATAAATCATTTCAAGGGCGTAAAACACGGGGACGGCGGAGAACGGTCCCCCAATAATTAGTAAGAGGGGGACAGAATATCAATTACTCCCCAATGTTTTGTGCCTTATGGTAAAAATCTGGTAAAATCACTCATTACGGATGACCTTTTTTTGCTCGTCAAGACTTTTTGGGGATGAAAAGGGGGTCTGACCTGACCTTAAGGACGATCCTATCCAACGTCACTGAATCAATTACTGTATTTTCACGCACATTGCCCGCGGGCTATACGACGTCTTACAAGCAAAAACGCCAGTTGCGGGCAATGCGAGGGTGCGGGCTTTCTGATTCAAATTTTACAGGATATATATTTTTCGCCGACTACAGCCGGTGAGGACTATACGCGGGTGCTGGCAATGCGCGTGAAAATACGGTCTAAAGCGCAAAGTTCTTAGGGACAAACATAAGCTACACAAACACACACAGGCGTTGATCATCTTTGATACAGACGCGCCTTTAAACAAGCACAACACACACAGAGAGCATTCGAAGGCGCGGCATTTGACCTTGAAGCTGGAAAGCTCCTGACCTTCAAATGACCTTGAATATAATCCGTCTGCTCACCTGCAGTTCCTTGATCTTCTTCTGAAGTTGAGCCACTAAACTCTGTTCACTCTCCAGTTTGCTGTTGAGACTGCTGATCTCCGCATCCTTCCTACAATTGCCGAGCAGCAACAACCGTCGTTTACTAACTTACTTACTTAATTCTTAACCACGTGATCATTCTCCCGCCTATTCTGTTCTTTGTAGTGAGTCGCCAGGTAGTGAATAGAGGCAGTAAAATATTAAATGCATTCTGAAATTCTATTAGCCAGACATTACATAATTATGGCATCCATCCTAAATAAATGATGCTAAATGATGATAACGACTACGATGATGATGATGATGATTATGACGACGATGAAGTTAAAGATTTAATGGAAGACTGACTTGCGACCAGAGTCTTCGAGGTCTCTCTTGACCCTCTCGAGTTCCTCGACCGTCTCTTGGGTCAGTTTCAGGTCAGCTTCGACCTTTCTCTTAACCTTCTCCACATCCGCTCTCACCTTCTTCTCCCTCTCCAAGTTCTCTTCCAACTGGAAGCAAAACGAAATAGCGAATAATGTTAAGAACATAAAAGCCGTCAAAATATCATCGAACGAAAACGATATTAAAAATAATACAGATTTAAATAGTTATACTCTGTATATGGCTATACACACTTTGCTAGTTTTTCTGCTATAGCATTATACAGATTATCACATTAATTATTAATAAAAGTAGTAGTAGTAGTGGTTGTCGTCGTCGTCGTTGTTGTTGTTGTTGTAGGCCTATTGTATTTGTAGTAGTTGTAGAAGTAATAGAATTTCAAAACTTTCCGATATCTTTAAAAATTTGAGTCAGACCCATTCATCATAGACTGTCCTCCGGTTAACCGGTCGGATATCCTGGATTTGACCTGGATCTTGGTATTGGTGATGGTGGTGGTGATGGTGATTATGATGATGATGATGATTATGATTAGACGGGTGATGTAAGTTTTTCTGACCTCGTCAATGTTCTGTTCCAGTTTCTGTTTCAGTTTGTTCAGGTGATTGCACTTGTCCTCCTCGGCGGCCAGGGCTGCCTGCGTCGTCTTGATCGTGTCCTCGAGTCCCTTCTTGTCCTTCTGGAGCTTGGCGATGTTCTCGTCCTGTCTGGCCATCTCCTCGTTCAGCGTCCTTATCTGGTTGTCCTTCGTCTGCTTTTCCTGTTCGGCCTTCTGGAGATTCAGTTCAAGTCCTTCGATGTCCTTCTTCATCCCGGACACCTGCTCTTCCAGTTTCTCCTTGGCCGCCTCCAGCTCTTCGGAGGTGCTCTCCTGACTGTTCAGTCTCTCCTCCAGCTCCTTGACCTGTTCCTCGTAGTCGCCCTTCTGGTTGACCAGCTGGGCGATCTTCTCTTCCATGTCGGACACGTTGTCCTGTTCCGCCTGCAGCTGGAGGAAGAGGTCGTTCTTCGCCTGGAGCAGTGTAACGTTCTGCTCTTCCAGTTCCTTCTTCAGCTTCGTGACCTTCGCGAGTTCCTCCTTCGTCTTCTCCCACTCCTCTTCCTTCTTCTTCATCTCGTCCTCCTGCCGGGCGACGCTCAGCAGCGGCTTCACCCGGGTGTACAGCTTCCACCACTGCCAGTTCCGCATCGCCATCCACTTCCGGATGTTGCGCTGGATCACGCTCAACGCAACTCTACAACGACAGCGGCAACATCGTCGTCGTTACGTGACTTCCGCTCGAGGAGCAAACACACACACACGCGGAAACGAGCCAAATATAACTTCTATTGCAAACCGCGCGTTTGCTCGACGTAGGAACACTAGGTGTCGCTTCTGTAGAAGAAACTGTCAATGTTTCAAACTCGCGACCCGAGATAGAAAGAGAGAGACAGACAGACAGACAGACAGACAGACAGACAGACAGACAGACAGACAGACAGACAGACAGACAGACAGACAGACAGACAGACAGACAGACAGACAGACAGACAGACAGACAGACAGAAAGAGACAAAGAAAGAGACAGAGAAAGAGAGACAGAAAGAGACAGAGACAGAGACAGAGAGAGACAGAGAGACAGATAGCAGTTGTCTGCAGTACCTTTGGTCCTGCAGTTTCTTGTAGTTCTTGCGGATGAGATATCCTCGAATGCGCGCCTGGAAGTTGGAGACAATCTTCGACAGGCGTTCGTCCCTCATGTCCTCGAGGGTTCCGAGGACTCCGGCCTTGAAGAAGACCTTCGTGTGACCGAGACGGTAGTCGTTCTGGTCCAGCTGAAGGGCAGTCAGGACCTTCTCACTGACCACCTTGCCGTCAACGAACCCGGGTGGTATGACGTTCGGAGCGAGGATCGAGTACCTACAGAGAGAGAGCGAAATGGCGCTACATCAATGAGGTTTCTTTATACATGCTTAAAAGTCCCGCTTAATATTAAGGTTGAGCGCCTAAAAATCAGGGATATTTTACACTCCCGTAAAACCCCCAACACCCCCACCCCAATTTGAGCCAGAGATGACCTGTTTTGCTTGTCAGACTTTTTCGGCAGGTGATCACCAAAATATACCGACAACCCTCTCCCCAAATTGAGAAATCTAGAAATAACCCTGCTAAGAACGAGTAGAGATAAGCGCTATATAATTCACGAGATTATCCTTACTTGCTTACTTCCGTTTTTATTTGGAACTCAGCGTCTTCTGATGACAACAATTACACTGATGTCTAATATCTAATATAATCTAAAGAGTTGATGACGATGATAATGATGACGATGATAATGATGATGAAGATGATGAAGAAGTTGA
>CM030840.1:2282753-2330253 GCA_018105865.1 Metaphire vulgaris
TTGTTGTTGTTGTTGTTGTTGTTGTTGTTGTTGAAATCGTAATGGCAGATACAGTAGGTGTTATGTACGAATCGATTTTCGAGAAATCATACAAACTAGGAAACAGTTATTTTAAAATACAGTAGATTCCCGTAGTACGCGCTCTGTTAATTAACACGAACGGTCCCATGAAATCCGTAATAACGTGTTATTTCCGTAGCTATTACTGGTCCGATTTGAAAAGCATTAAATTATTTGACTTTGGCGATTAAAGTTTTACGAAGAATGCCACATTGACATTGGAGACATATTGTCGCAATAATACGCATCTATTAATTATTACAGTTATACAATCGATCACATATTCAAAACTACGGTATTCGCGTGGTGGAAACTCACACAGGTTCACACAACATGCAAGGGCGCTTTAAAACTTAAAAACGGGGGTTCTGTTTAGAAATAGTAGCCTCGACGGCAAGAATAGAATCAACGCGAGGTCAGGGCGAGGAAGGTTAACTTAAAGGTGAAAGGTCAGGTGTGGTCTCTACCTGGTTTCTTCTGTTCGTTGGGGATGATGCACCTGACGAACGAAGGGTGCGTGGTCTTCAGGTTAGCCATGAGTTTGTTCAGCTGTTCCTGATTTACGAAAAAAACAGATTTCAAATATTTACAGCGCTCTTTCGATTTAAAACTTCCTTTATCATGTATGTATAAAATAAACAACAACGATGCCAGAAATCATGAGAGACAAAACATTCTGAAATATTGCTTAATAAACGAAACTGAATTGTTCAGTCAGATTCTCTCTCTGTCTCACTCTCAGTCTCTGTCTGTCTGTCTGCTCTCTCTCTCTCTCTCTCTCTCTCTCTCATTTGAAGTAATTAATTAAGTTGCCATCAGTGTTTATTCTAGCCACCTTGACATTGGGGGGGGGGAATTTTTTCATTTGGGGAATTCCCCCCAGAGAAGGCCTAGAATAAACACTGGTTGCCATACCCTGTGAGTGGCCGAAATTGTCTGGTAGGCCGATCCTTTCTTCTTTTTCTTGGAGTCACCTGTAATAGTAATAATAAATAATAATAATAATAAATAATAAATGAATAAATAATAATATGAATATTGCTTTTTTGCTCGTCAACCATCAGATCAGAAAGAAGGGGGCGCCAAAAAAATTTGGCCCCGGACGCCAACCACTCTCTGCACGCCACAGGTCGTCAACGTAACTCATTAGAATGCGTTTCGATTTCGTCGATTGATCATTAGATGCCCCCGCCCTGTATTAGAGTAACGGGCGGGATATTTACCATCCTCCGGGTCCTTTGAAGAAGGTGGAGAAGAGGGGGTCTTTGGATCCCTGCATCAGCTGGACGACGCACTCCTGGATAGGGTCCTTGTTCTTATCCAACCATCCCTGGGTGTTGTAGGCCACCTGGAACAAAGAGAAATAATTGGGATATCCAACCGCTACCTCCGAGAGGTTAGAAAACCACTGAAACTCTATCTAATCAAAGATGATGGCGATGATGATGCGATGATGATGATGATGATGATGATGATGATGATGATGATGATGATGATGCTGGTATGATGGTTCTTACTGTTCCGGCGTAGTGGTAGACTTCGAAATGTGGTTCGAATCTGACGTTTTTGACGGGTTTCGGTTTTCCGAAGTTCGGGGACTTGCCCATGTGGTTCTCGTACAACTTGGCCAGGAAGGTCTTGTCCGAAGCCTTTCGGGAACATGCACTCCTCCTCGAGGATCGACAGGATACCCATCGGCTGTCATCAGACAACGATAGGCAACACGATATCAGACAACGAGATGCAACTATACCAGGCAACCGCCATGCACAGAAAGTGCATTGACGTGAACAAATTAATAGACATGACTAATAACAGTTTCCAAGTTTTTCACATCGATTCATCGTTCAGGGGCGTAGCCAGGAATTTGATTTGCGATGGTATAAATATTTTGTGTAGGTATAAATCTGAACTATAACCCACATAAACCATATAAACCACATATAAACACATGTAAATCACATAAAAAACTTTAAGGTAGACTGATTTTTTTTTTGGGGGGGGCGGTATATATACCGATATACCCCTCCATCGCTACGCCCTGTCATCGTTACGTTTAAGCGGAGAAATGCTTTCCACTGCACGGCTAGAATACACATATGACTATCGCGGACCCCCAAATACCTTTCTCCAGCCTCGGTTAACGCGGACGCACTCTTTAGAGCTCTTAATTAATGTTGACTTAAACGTATAATAACAGGTGTTTTGTTGCATCATTTTTGTCAAATAACCTTTTCAATGAGATCGATGCACTGTTGGAGGTCCATTCCAAAGTCAATGAACTCCCACTGGATGCCCTCCTTCTTGTACTCTTCCTGCTCCAGGACGAACATGTGATGGTTGAAGAACTGCTGGAGACGCTCGTTAGTGTAGTTGATGCACAACTGCTCAAAGGTGTTGTACTGAAATGGAAAAGGGGGTTCTGTTGTATACGGAAAATAGCGGGTTTCACGCAGGCTAAGTTAGTTGGCCTCATGAACCACTTGAAGTCACGTTATTATTATTATTATTATTATTATTATTATTATTATTATTATTATTATTATTATTATTATTATTATTATTATTATTATTGTTGTTGTTGTTGTTGTTGTTTTATCACAGTAGAACTTTGTTATAACGGACTCTGTTATGACGTATACTCGGTTATAAAATACCGTACTCGGTTATAAAGTACCGTATTGTAAGGTCCCATGTGACGCGCTATAACGTATTGGTTGGTTTTGGATACAGCGTACCTCGGATATAACGCGCTAAATTTTACAGGCCCTCTAAATACGTTATAACGAAGTTCTACTGTATTATTAGTAGTATTGTTATTGCTCCCCTCCTCCTCCTCCTCCTACTACCTCTACTACTAGAACTACTACTACTACTGTTACTACTATTAGTGCTACTACTACTACTACTACTACTACTACTACTACTACTACTACTACTACTACTACTACTACTGTTAATACTATTAGTACTACTACTACTACTACTGCTACTACGTCTACTACTACTACTACTACTACTACTACTACTACTACTGCTGCTGCTGCTGCTGCTACTGAGATTCGATTCGAAAGTAGAGAGGATAGTAAAAGCTTAGCTCGTAATTGGTCTAGAGAGGATTTTAACAAATCCTGATATCCAAAGATACTGATACTACTCCGATACCTGGAAGATTTCGAATCCTGCGATATCCAAAACGCCGATGAAGTACTGTCTCTTGCATTTCGTGTCGAGGGTTTTGTTGCATCGAGCGACCAACCACAGGAACATCTTGGCGTAGATGGCCTTAGCAAGGGCAGCCACCGCATAAACCACCTGAACACACACACACACACACGCACACGTACACAATACAGGGCGTTCTCTATCCCGTGAAAACGGCTCTTTAATTTTTCAACAGCGCCTTAATGCATCGTGCACAGTAAGAAACTAGCCACAACGCCTCAATTCTTCTTGTCAACGCTATGCTTGCTGGTTTCAAAGACCGATGCATGTAAACTTTTCTGCGTATTCACTGATCGTCACTAATAATTTGCAATGTATTCAACGCTTAAAGCCTAGGGCGCGACTGACCTGGTCTTTATTCTGACCCTTGGTGACGTATTCGTTTCCGACCTTGACCTTGGGGGTCAGAAGAGACTTCAGAAGGTCACCGCAGTTCACTCCCAACAAGAAAGCGACCTTTTCTGCATCTAAAGTAACAAAACACGATGATAACGACGACGACGATGATGACTACTACGACGATTATGATGACGACGTTGACTATGATGATGACGACGGCGACAACGACGACGATGATGACGACGACGATGATGACTACTCACGACGACGATTTATGATGATGACGTTGACAATGATGATGACGACGGCGACAACGACAACGATGATGACGACGACGACGATGATGACTATTACGACGATGATGATGATGACTATGATGATGACGACGGCGACAACGACAATGATGATGGCGACGACGACATTTATTATGATGATAATGATGATTCTTGCCTGCGTTTCCATCTGCTTCCGCCTGTTCTTCTCGTGGTCTCTGTTTGAACTTCATCTCGCCGAAGTGCAAGACAGCGCACGTCGTCTTATACAGACTCATCTTTTCGTCCTCCGCAAAACCCAACACCGCGAAACCTTTCTATCAACGAGAAAGCACAACAACAACAACCGCTACAACTACAACGCCATCATCGCTATCATTAGACGATTCCAGTGTTTTATACAGGCCTGTTAGGATATAACCCAAGATGGTTATATTCTAGATCCCCAACCTCAAAATCCCCAAAATAATAAATGCACTCATTACAAATTTTGCATTGAACTATGTCTTTGGGGAGGGGGGGGTTGAAATTCCACTGCATTTGCTCAATTTCTCTGCTGTTCGATTTTTCGAATGCTGAAGGGTTTAACCTGAACGTTCTTAATCTAATCTCTGTTGAGATAAAGAAGTCTTACATCTACAATGTCCATCTCTTCTTTGTCATCCATGTTGTCGACCGTCAAGCATCCTTGGTTGATGAAGACATAGAGTCCAGGATCTTGTTGAACCAACAGTTTGTCTGCACCATGCACCCAAATTACACAACTATTTTATTAAAAGAATATTATATATATATATATATAATTCTGCAGAAACTACAGATTCTTAAGATATTAGAAACGCATATACTGTATTCTATCTATATTATGATCCGTTCAGTGTTTTATTAATAGATTTTGTAGTCACATTTTGTTACCACTCTGTTAACTTCCCGCCCATATGGCAAATGAGTAGCGGATTAATCCGCGGAATAAGCAGGCGCGTTGCATGAGAACACCGACCCCATATCATTTCACTTGCACAGGTCGCCTGTCCGAGGGCCTTGATAACGGAGATCAGCGCCTCTCTATGAATGAGCCTTGAGGTTAGACTTAAGTGCTCGGTGAAGGACTTTACTTTTTTTGCTTTTTTATAAGTTTGAAAGGGCTGAAATATCCGTGCAGTCGTACCTGAAATGCTTGCCATTTGGCCAGATAAAGCCAGTAGAAAATGTGGTAGTTTCTTTCCAATCCAGGTTGCTGGTAAGTTACTCGAGATTTTTCCAGCAGATCTTGAAAATATTTATCAAGCAATGATCAACGCATACCACTAAATTCCTTGCATAAGAGGAAGATATTTGGCGTAACGTAATTTCCATTTGTCTGTCAATGAACGTTTGTTAGTTACCTTAAACATTGTAAAAAAAACAACTTGTATTTATAATTTTACAGTTAAGACTAGCTGCAAGTTTTTGAATTGGACTCAGAATTTTCACCAAAGAAATAATAATAATAATAATAATAATAATAATAATAATAATAATAATAATAATAATAATAATAATAATAGACGAGACTTACAGGTCTCAATGTCAGCTCCGGCGATTTTTCCATTTGTTCCGAAATGAATTCGAATGAATTTTCCCTAAAATAAAAGATAAAATCCAGTTTTAATAATAATAATAATAATAATAATAATAATAATAAATAATTAATTAATAATTATGCACTTCTATAGCACCAGTTCTAATACCTAAGTGTATCAATCGATGGTACTTCAAATCCATCCGCAAGAGACCCGGTCATTCCAGAGGTAAGTCAGAGAGAAGGAAATCATTTGAATTAATTACCAATCGCTAATCACTAATCAACGTTAGGAAATTTAATTATTTCTAAGTAGGGGTGGCAAGATAAAAGAGTGGTAACGTCTTTGGACTGTAGAACCGACGGAAGCGAGTTCGAAACTCGCAGGAGCCATTGGGTCAGGGATATTTCTAGGATTGTGAATTTGGGGGTGTCGACCTCAAATTGGGGGGGGGTGTACGAAGCTAATTAGTATGCACTTTGTATGCATACCATTGTCACTTTCCAAATTTTGGGGGAATGTCGACCTCAAATGGGGGTATTAGGGGATGTAAAAATATCCCTGCATGGGGTTGACTCAGCCTTCACTCATAGGCGGATTTTATTAAAGGCTAGGGTAGACTTAAGCCTACCCAACTAATCCCACCAAAACAAAACAATGTTTTTCCATCAACACCAGGTCTGTCGCGTGCTGGATGGCACACCCAGACCCCCATGCTAGCCTAACCAAATAGTAAACTCTAAATCCGCCCTATGCCGTCACTCAAATGTAGTGGTAAAATGAGTAGCAATAGCAACATTGCAAAAGTAACTGTGTACTGTGTTATTAAGTAATATATAATAAGTACTGTGCGAAACTACAGCTGTTGGAGTATTCTAGTAAATCGCGATTAAAATATATCGAGTTTTCCTCTATTTAGAACAGCGGTTCTCAACCTTTATAGTGCCGCGACCCTTTTAATTCAATTCCCCATTATGTGGCGACCCCCCGACGGTAAAATTATTTTCGTTCACAATGTAAACTGCTAAAAATATTAATGCTATGACAATCAAAATGTTCGAAAGCGTTATTATTAAATTGTCTCCTTGTCTATCTTCGAATGACAATTATAGTAAAACAACTAGTACGTCGTAACTACCACTGAGGAAATTTTGTACAATAACGAGAAAAGAGAACCGCATATTTCTAATGGTCTCGGGCGACCCCTGGCAAATCGTCATTCGACCCCCATGGGGGTCGCGACTCGCGACCCACAGGTTGAGAACCGCTGATTTAGAATATAAAAAGACGCTCTCCATTTAATTATGTAGCGCCAGTATTACTCACGAAACGTGAAGAGTTGTTGTTACGGATTGTCTTTGCGTTACCGTAGGCTTCTAAGACAGGATTCGTCTGCACAATTTGATCCTCAAGGGTAGTTTTCTAGAAAACAATCGGACAAAAACAAAATTAATAAATACGTGCTAAACTTACGTAATTGATTTATAGATTAATACGGTGTTTATTCTATGAAATGTTTGGGGGGACAAGATTTGTCTCTCCACGCTTTTGGGGAGAAATCTCTATCCCCAAGCCAAAATATACATTTTTTTTGGGGGGGGAGGAAATTTAAAACATTGGGAGGAATCCCCCCCCCAAAAAAAGCAGGCCTAGAATAAACACTGGATTAACATAATAATAATAATAATAATAATAATAATAATAATAATAATAATAATAATAATAATAATAACAATAATGTAAATAAAACATACCAAAAGGGAGTAAACTCCCGCCTGTAGGTACCTTGAATAAAGTAATTAGGCTAATTTGAAATATGTAAGTAACAGTTAGATGGTATTCATTGAATGGATGGATGAATGGAGCCATTCATCATATATGTAGCACTCATCGACTGTAATCAGTGAAACGTGACGGGTTGCTGCTGCTGCTGCTGCTGCTTACCGGCGCTGCGTCATCCTCCTCTTTCTTGGAACCGCTAGCGGCAGCCACCTGTGCGAAATATGAGATGACCTTCTTCGTATTCTCCGTCTTCCCAGCTCCGGACTCTCCACTGCACAGGTTTAGTTTGAACAATAATTATAATAGAATGCAAAGCGGATACTTAAATAGCATTACTGAATCAGAGCTGAATTAGTAATGACCGGTCTAACATAAATACTGTTTTATATAAAGTACAGTAGAACTTTGTTAAAACGCACTTAGCAGGTTTATGAAATTTAGCGAGTTACTGTACATCCGAGGTACGTTTACATCCAATACTATCCAATGCGGTAGCACATCACGCGGGACCGTCGGGCCTACATTGCGGTACGTTATAACCGAACATGCGTTATAGCCAGTATGCGCTATAACGAAGTTCTACTGTAGTTGTTACGTTGGGACAATGATGATGAATGTGAATTTGACGGAGGTGAATATTCTGAATTCCAATTGTTTTATTAATTTAAAGAAATCTGTTTTATAAGAATAAGGAGAAATTGAATGAGAAATGCTCACGTGATCAACATAGACTGATTCTCGCGATCTGAAAAAGACGAAGACAGAAAATCTAGTTACTTTTGTGTTAACTCTTTGCTAAATGACATTCAGTTCTGGACCATGCGCCAGTAGGGAGCCTCTATTGTATCTGGTATATTGGAGCTATTCCACCATCTAAATCCTATAATTTGGTCGGCCATGTCTCTGTTCCATAATCGAAGTCCATGTGTCCTACGATCTTCCCATTCCGGAAAAGGCTTTCTCATCCATTTGTTTCCGCTTCTGGAATAACCCGGTTCTTAATGACTCACTCACTCCGTCTCTGTCTCTGTCTGTCTCACTCTCTACCTTTCATTTTCCTCTCTCTCTCTCTCTCTCTCTCTTATTTCTGTCTGCTGCACTCTCTCTCCTTTTTTCTTTCTCTCTCTCTATGCATCTTTATCTCTGTCTGTCTCACTCTCTCCCTTTCTTTCCCCCTCTCTCTGCATCTTTCTCTCTCCCTCTCCCTTTCTTCTCTCTCTCTCTCTTTCTCTCTCTCTCTCTCTCTCTCTTGCTCTCTTTCTCCGACATGACTCAACTCAGACCAATCTCCTTGCCAATCGTAGCAATGTTAAATGAGCGCAAACGCGGCGAAACCGTCGACAGTGACATAAACACCTTCTATATATCCTGCTGGAAAACGTCGAGCGCTTAAAAGCTAACTAAACTAAACTGCTTCTTGTATTTAGAAACCTAGAAATATTGTACAGAATAATACTATACGATTTCCTGTTCTCCTACCCTGCAACATGTTTCTGTAGGCGTTGTCAGCGATGGCGAATAGATGCGGGGGCATCTCGTTCCTCCTCTTGCCCTGGTACTTCTTGATTACATTCTGGCTGTAGATGGGCAAACGCCGGTACGGATTGATCGTAACGCAGAACAAGCCAGAATACGTCTATACGGATATTGGCAGAATATTCAGAATCGTTTAGAACAGATCTGTGACTGTCTGTTTCTATATGACATCGTTCACTATATTCTATTCTAGCGTATTCTAAAGTCTCTGTTAAAATTTGTTCTTACTCTGTTTTGAATTAATTATCCATGCATTTGAAACAAGATGTTGCTCTGTTTTTTGGTGCAATTCTCTTTCGTCATCGCTCTTATTCTGCATTTGCAATTATCAGCATTTCTCAATGAAATAAGCTCGGCCTTAAGAATCATCATCATCATCATCACCATCATCACCACCACCACCATCACCATCACCACCACCACAATCATCATCATTACCATCACCATCACACCACCACCACCACCACCACCACCATCATCATCATCATCATCATCATCATCATCATCATTTGCGCGTAAACAAAGGTTTGCATTCCAGCCTCTTCCATGTCTTAAATAGAGATGGATGTTCAACAGCCTTCGAACTCTTTCTAGCCATTCGTTCTATGGAAACTGTCGTTTGAATCATCTGCCAATTGAGATTAAGATATCGAATGAAGACGATTTTTTTTACTTATCGTCCGATGCGTTCTTACGTAGATCAGACCAGAGCTGTATCTGGACCGGAGGTTGTTGAGAACAGACGCCTCGTTCAGGTAGGTCAGGTTGGCCATGTCATCGATCTTCTCGAACTTCGGAGGGTTCATCTGCTGGATGGTGTCCTTCTTCACGGTCTTCTCCTGTAAGGTCAAGGTCGTAAGAACGTCAAGGTCATCGCATTCTCTGCCGAGTCTAGTCTAGTAGGGACCGGAGAAAATCGGACAAAATTAGGGATCAGGATTCAAATCCGAAGCTACTATCGTCGACTGATGCCAAGCGCATTGCTAAAACGGCGCTATAGAAGTTAACTAATGCTATTATCTATTAATGCAATAAATCGTCTTCTTGTGATGCTGCGCAAAATCCTCAAAATATCGCAGATAGATATCCTCTAAGATCATTTTGTCTGCCAAATGTAGTGTTGTTAAGTATCTAAGATGCGTTTATCTGGATGCGTATCTTAGGCTATATACAAAAGAGTATCTAGTATCTTGTATCAAGATACATTGTTCAAAAGTATCTACAGTGTAGTATCAGTATTTTGATACATTTATTCACAGGTATCTGTATCTAAGATACATTTGAAAAGTATCTTTAACAGCAGTGATTGTAGGCGCTGCATGGTCGTGTAACAAATGACAGAACGCAACTTTTCCAGAACCAAGACTAAGCACTGAAAATGACCAAAATTTCTGTTTAATTAAAGAAACTGCGTTTTCTCGCCTCTTTCTTTTCCGTGAGGACGGTGACGTCATCTCCCTTGGTACTTTGGATCTCTGCCTTCAGGTAGCCCTCCTTGTGGTCCACGATCCAGCAGTTCTTCTTTCCGTCGAAAGGCTGCGTCTGCTCTTCCAGAAGCTTCTTCCGATCCACGGCCAGGTACTGGAAGTCCGGGTCGTCAGGTGAGAACGACATCTCGACACCTGTAGCTGGAGAAGGACGAGGAGGAGTCGACGAAAAAACTTGGCGCAATTCCTTTCGACCACCGGCTATGGAGAACGATAAACTTGGCGCATAATAATAATGCTTTGTCGACCACCGGCTATGGAAGTAACGATAATAATAATAATAATAATAATAATAATAATAATAGTAGTAGTAGTAGTAGTAGTAGTAGTAGTAGTAGTAGTAGTAGTAGTAGTAGTAGTAGTAGCAATAATAATAATAATAATAATAATAATAATAATAATAATAATAATAATAATAACAATAATGGAGAAAATCAGCTGGACGGAAAGAATATCAAATGAAGAAGTCTAGAAGAGGACAGAAGAGAAGAAAAGCCTAATTAACACTATTCGTACAAAACAAAAGAAGTGGATAGGGCATGTTCTGAGAGAAGAATCAAACCTACTAAGAGAGAAGTACTAGAAGGAAAGATGAATGGGAAAGCACAGAAAGGGCGACCAGGGACATCGATGCTGGAGTGGATGTTCGACACTACGGGAACAAAAACAAGTATTCAGCCCCGAAGATAAAAGCTCAAGACAGAGAGGAGTGGCGACACCATGGAGTATGGAACCTGTCTTTGGACAGAGAACCCGAAGAAGTAGACGATGACGTAATTTAGTAAAAGTGAAATAATTTACTGTTTTATTGTGAATTGTGAACCAGAAAAATGTTTGTAAAAATCATCTGACCGAAGTTTTAGGATATTAAGAATGGATTTGGCTAAAATATTATTATGGAGAGATGTTGTGAATAAAATACGGATTGAACATTATTCTAAGACGTTTTAGTAAAGCATTATCTAATAGGATCGACTTCTGATTGATTTCCTTAAAATTCAGTTCCAAAAAGAAATTCTGTTTTCACTCTTCCTCGCAGCAAAATTCTGCAGAATTCAAAAGGCGGCGAAAACTAACAATCTCAGAAGTGACTTACTCACTTACTTACTTATGCGTCTAAAAACTTGGAAATATTACTATAACACCATTCCTAATTATTCTTCGAACTAAAAATTCTGCTCAGTTCAAGAAAAAAGAACACATATACGATTACTAAATTTCTGCTTGTTACTTAGAAGGTAAAATGTTCCGTTCTCTAAGGCCCAAGCGAAGTCGAAGCTACTTACCAGCGATCAGCAAATGGTCTGCGAGCGATCTCGGAACTGGAGGAACCGACTTTTATAAGGAAAGAGGCACTCCAAGAAAGCACGGCCGAAAATAGCCCAACTACTTCTTCCTCCTCCTCCTCTTCTTCCTCCTCCTCCTCTTCCTCAACCTAGGACGGATGCCACTTGTGGAATGATAGTATGTAGATACATGTAGATACCAACATCTCTCTCTCTCTCTCTCTCTCTCTCTCTCTCTCTCTCTCTCTCTCTCTCTCTGTGTGTGTCTCTCTGTGTCTCTGTGTGTCTCTCTGTGTGTCTCTCTGTGTGTCTCTCTGTGTGTCTCTCTGTGTGTCTCTCTGTGTGTCTCTCTGTGTGTCTCTCTGTGTCTCTCTGTGTCTCTCTCTCTGTGTCTCTCTGTGTGTCTCTCTCTGTGTCTCTCTCTCTCTTCCTCTCTCTCTCTCTCACCGTGGCTAAGCAGCTAAGCACCGGTGCCAACCAAGCTGCTGGAAGCGGAGTCCACGGTGCTGGTACCAGCAGCAGCAGCATCAGCAGGCTCTTCACTCTTCAAGACTCGCAGAACTTGTTCTCCGCACCGACCGACGGACTGACTGACTAGCAGAGAGGTGCGTTATCCGATAGCATCGACTTCTATGGACACTTTATTCTTAGGTAAGAAAAGGTAGATAGCCATCGCTACGATCACTGCTACTACTGGCTATGCTACCTTCTCCCCTTCTTCTACCCCCTCTCTCATTCCTTCGGCGCCGATACATGCGCGCACAGAACGTGCATCAAATACATGTACTGTATATTTCTCCATCGGCCTTTGTCTTGTGTACGCGCGCGTTGAGCTGTCCTTGAGAAAGCAGGTAAGTAAGCAAATTACCCAGAGCAGAATGAATACGTCATGAATAGAACTCAGGTACGTAAATAGGGCGAGGGTAATAATTGTTTCTTCATTTAAGAAAAGTTATAACCTTTGTTGCAAAGGTTATTAAGATTATAACTCGGTTATAAATTTATAACTGAGTTATAACCAATGTCAATGTATTAAAAATGTTATAATGAATATAACCCGTTATTAGGTTATAACCCGGCTGAAATGATTATAGCCCTTTTAATAAGTAAGTTATAATGCGTATATAACTGGGTTATAAAGTTATAAGTTCTTAGCAATTCATTTTGTGCAAAATAACAGTAGCCAGTAACTATATATAGGCCTAACCATCTTGGCAATTTATAACCATATACCTTATAACCCCTTATAACCTTTATAACCTTTTAATAACCTTTTACATTTTTTACCATTTATAACTTTATTACAACTTTATAATTTTCATTAATAACCTGTTTTTAATTACCATTTATAACTTTATAACTTTCATCTTGCGGTTATTATTGGTTATAACTCGGGTTATAATTCAATGGGTTATAACTCTACATTTATAACGCTTACCGGCCTTACCCTATACGTAAAGTCTATTGCATGAAACTCAGCAGAACTCAGTTTGCTGTCCAGTGGCGTAGCTACAGGGGTTGGGGGGGGGTTAAAACCCCCCTTGGGCGGCGAAATTTTTTTATGTATTCCCATGCAATTTTTATTTTTTGAGGCGATTTTTTGCGATTTTGGGGGTCAACCCCCTGGCGGTTATCGACGAATTTTTTTTCAAACCCCCTTCCGAAAATCCTGGCTACGCCACTGTTGCTGTGTATGTAACGTCTATTGCTAGAAACATTTATACGACGCCTGTATGTGCATTCATGCATATATGGGGGCCCCTATAAATAAATAAATAAATAAATATATATATATATTTATGTAGCGCCAATAGTCAGGATGCACTAATTGACACAGACCATGATTATGTGCCGTGTTATAACTATTAGCGTAGTTATTATTATTATTATTATTATTATTATTATTATTATTATTATTATTATTATTATCGATACAACTTTTACATAGCGCCGTGGCATAACGAAGGTGAAAGTCAAGGGCGCTTTAATGGGTGCCACTCAGTGTCTTATTAACCTGAAAACCCCCGCAAAAATCTCCCAAACCCCAGCACTGACATAAATCTTTGCGCTCCAGCAAAGTGAATTCCCCCTCCCCACACTCAAAGGCCTGGAGTCTGGAAAAACACTGGTGTCACTCAGTGTTTATTCTAGACCTTCACTCGGGGGGGGGAATTCCCCACCCCCTCAATTTTGAAATTTCTCCCATTTTTGACATTTTGGCAAGTAATATGAACCCCCAAATGTCTGCCCCAAAAATGTTACTCCCCCATGTCTAGGTGATTAGAATAGACACTGGGTGTCACTTGCCACAGCGTTGCTAGAGGTGGAAACATCGAAGCTTATACAAATAGCGCATATTCTACGATTTGAAAATTAAAAACAGCGTGAAAATAATGCGCATTCATTGCTTCAGACGAATGACGGTTGGACGCTACGTAGAGAGACCATACGGCGTCCTGATGCTCTGTGCTTTGCTTTCGGTCGAGATTTTCATGCATTTGCTTTATTTAAAAATTCCGTTGGTCTTTTAGTTTTATCGGGAAGGCGAATTCTGGAGATTATAGGTCGCAACTATATACAACTGACGTCATTCTGCCATTAAGAACAAATCGAACATCTGTTTTCCTATACAAATCTCACGGCATGCACTCGTTCGAAGCCGACTGAAACCCCACCGCCCCGGGCCACCTGGCTCTCTCGGTCCAACCCCCCCCCCTCCCAACCCCCAACCCGTAAGCACCTTCATCATTGGAAGCCTTTTAAAAACTTTTCGCTTGTCTAGTGCTTTGCACCTCTCTCTTTCTATACCTCTCTCCCTCTCTCTCTCTCTGTCTCTGTCTCTGTCTCTGTCTTTGTCTCTGTCTCTGTCTCTGTCTCTCTCTCCATTTGTCTATCTCGCCGCATATGGCATAAACATTGGAATCGCAGATTCTGTCTATCGTTGTATCCAGCACGAGCGTTTCTGCTGCCAACTGACGTCACTAAAACTCCCATCCAGCCTCTGCATCTCCATCTTCATCCCCTTCCCTCCTCCCTCCGGTGCCATCAGTTGTTCTCGCCGTTTCCACCTCGTGTTCACCAGCGCCTCTCCGTCCATCATCCACACCAACATCTGTTTCGTCGAGCATTTCTGCTGCTGCTGCTGCTGCTGCGGAGTTGGAACCAGGACTGGCAGCAGACAGAGGGTGTATATTTAGTCCGCCGCAGAACTACTGCGCCGCCAGCATCTGCGACTATTACACACGCCGAGACGTTAACTGAGGGTATATATATATATATATATATATATATATATATATGTATATATATATATATATATATATATATATATATATAGAGAGAGAGAGAGAGAGAGAGAGAGAGAGAGAGAGAGAGAGAGAGAGAGAGAGAACATCAACAGAGAAGCAGAGATAAACAGATAGAGACAAAGAAAGAGCCGCCACTGGAGAAGAAGAGGAAGAGAATCAAGGAGGGAGGGAAGGAAAGGAAGTAGAAAGAGAGGAGGGAGGGAGCTATATAAATGAGTGCCGATATGACTGCTGTTGCTACATATTCATCGTTATCTTTGCGTTTTTCAGTTCTTTTCTACTTTCAGGTGAAACGCTCGGTTGAGCAAAAACCAGATAACGCAGGTCGTAAAATACGAAAAACGGCGCCTCATGCCAGCTCCACTCTGATGACCTTCAACCCCAGACCGAGAACTGGATTAGAAGTCTTAACTGCCCGTGAAGTGGAAACCATTTATATAGCGCCATCGGAGCAGCCGAAAAACGAACGCCAGTAATCAGATGATTTAATGACTTTTGTGTGTTTCGATTCTGAGCAAAACTCTGCCGTCTAGAAAGTGCGTTTCTTGTCTTGTTAAGATTGACCACGTCCCTTTATATATATTAGAAAAGTAACCGTTGCGTAGTAAGCAAGTAAGTAAGTAAGTAAGTAAGTAAGGTAAGACAGGTAGGTAAACAGGTAGGTAAGTAAGTAAGTAAGTAAGCAAAAATCTCGTGAATTTATGTAGCGATTTGGAAAGTACAGTAGTAGTTGCTTATTCCTACGGGCGTAGTATCTCTTGAAATAGCTACAGTAGAACTTTGTTATAACGGACTCGGACGTATCTGATATAACGGAACCGAAATACTGTATGATTTTGTACAACGGACCGTATTGGATGGTAGTGGGTATAACGTGCCTCGGATATAACGTACTCAGTTTTACAGACCCGCTAAGTACGTGATAACGAAGTTCTACTGTATAGGCGGGTACAGTTGTGCCTCAATAGTAACGGAGTACGCACAAGTTTCATGATTACGGAGAGAATGCGATAGAGTACGGAAAGAAACCAATCGATGGAATTTGACATCCGCATATATATCTGCGGAAACTGGGGGAAAAGCATTTTCTAAAGAGAACTCAAATAATAAT
Source organism: Metaphire vulgaris (assembly GCA_018105865.1). NCBI lineage: Eukaryota > Metazoa > Annelida > Clitellata > Crassiclitellata > Megascolecidae > Metaphire > Metaphire vulgaris. The sequence continues at coordinate 2,298,722 of CM030840.1, forward strand.
AATCCGATCTTCAAAAATTTCAACGCGTTAAGATTTCGTTGGGCTTAACTACAGCGTGCTGTTTCCATAACAACAGCAGCTATCTGTTGTCATGGCGACGAAACCTACTGCAGTAGGAATGCTCTGATTCGGTAGAGAATCGTGTTTCTGATTGATACACAGATACAGATCCACAGATATCTAAACAGGTAGGCAGGCCTAGGTAATTAGGTTGGTGAGTGCGTGTGTGTGTAGACAGGGAGGCATGGATGTAGGTAGGTAGGTAGGTAGGCAGGCAGGCAGACAGACTGACTGACTGACCGAACTATCAACCGACCGACCGACTGACTGACTAAAAGAGTAACTGATCATCATCACCATTGAACTTCTATAGCGCCATTTTAGTAATGTCCTCAATATCAGTCGAAGTTGCTCCTTGTAAATCCCCCCCCCCACTGTCAAATCCATTAAGCCAGTCCGATTTCCCGAACCGAATGACTGGATAGGCCTAATTGATTGACTGTTTGATTGACTAATTGATTCACTGTTTGATTGATTGATTGATTGATTGATTGATTGATTGATTGATTGATTGATTGATTGATTGATTGATTGATTGATTGATTGACTTGTCAATAAAGAACATCGATAGCGATTTTTGCAATACGTGAATTATAAAACAGCAGAGCATCAAGCATCGTTGATAGAAAAATATTTTAGTCGACGGTTTCCGTTTTTTCTTTTCGAGTTTTCGCAGCAGCACAGAATCAAGATCATCGGGAACGTTTTTCTCGACTGAAAATCCGATCGCTTAGTTATTCTCCGACTGGAATTCTTGTTGCGCGTTCTTTCCTCGGCGTTTCCGCTTCCGTTTCTGGATCGGTCGCTCGACGATTTCAAAAGGTCTCAAAGCAAACACCTGAAACACAAGACAGGCGATTCTGCAAGAACTGCAAGGTACGCTTAGGTGTCAGGTGAGTTTGATTAATTGATTGATTGATTGATTGATTGATGATTGATTGATTGATTGATTGATTGATCGACTGTTCGAAATCGGTTACCTCTGCATGCTAATACCTGTACACATTTCCGAAATTAAGGATGTTTTAGGTTGGCGCATAAGAGTTGCGTAGACCAAAGCCGGCAGCAGAGGCGGTTCCAATAACTCTTGGTGAGGGGGTGCAATGAATTTCTAGGAAGATCCCGCCAATTGGTCAAAGGAATTAGGCCTATATGTAAACGGTTTAAAAGAATTCTGAGAAATTGACAATGTATAAAAGCCATTTTAGTCTGGTTGTACAAAGTCGTAGTGCAAAATCGAGTTTTCTATTGCTGCAAGTGAATTTGTCGATGACATTGTCTATGGATATATCCACATCTTTGTGGATGTACATCAAGACTAATGCGTTTCCATTGAAGACGCATTTTTGGTGGGCCGGTGGGGGGGTGCATCCCCAGTCATCCCCAACGTGGAACCGCCCCTGGCTGGCAGCGCCTCTGTGTAGAAATAAAAGAGGCGCTATATAAGTACTGCATATTATTACATTACATTGCATAAATTACATAAAATCGAGTCCCAAATACTAGAATCAAGCCCCAAAAGCATACGTAATCGATTAATTAACCATAATTAACAATTAACATAATTAATTAATTAACCGTTTAACTGTTTAGCGGTTGTACCGGATTTTGGACACTAATCGGCGTTGTTGGTCCACTACCACTATAATTATTCTGAACTGTCTTTCCGACCTAAAAACTTTCCTAAAAACTGGCGCTAGAAAATTTCACGGATTTCGAATCTGCAAAGAGTCGCGCACACGGAGAGGCCGCCGTAGGCCCGTTAGTTACTTTATCGGTCGGCAGGAGGAGGAAGTCTTCTGGAGGATTGGTGATGACGTATCTCTTGGTGCACGGACTCTGATCGCTGATCTCCGGTTCACTGTCGCGGAACCGATACAGTCCAATGCACAGGATGCCAAACGTCTTTAAGGCGTGAGTGAACAGCTGACCGTACGGTCGACCATTCTAAATTCAAACGATTCAACCACGGTGACCCTTCGGATAGAATGACCCTACCTGACTGGGTCAACTTTCTTTTTGCCTATATAGATATTCTAAATTTTAGACCAAAAGACTAAGAATGATTAGTTACTGGCGTACTACTATCGAAAGCGCTATATTAATTCACGAAATTTTACTTACTTGTTTAGTTGCTTGCTTCTAACAACTGAAAAGAAGTTCTTGGAAATCTAGATGCAATACTACTACTACTACAACTACTACTACAACTACTACAACTACTACTACTACTACTACTACTGCTGCTGCTGCTGCTAATACTACTACTACTACTACTACTACTACTACTACTACTACTACTACTACTACTACTACTACTACTACTAATAATAATAATAATAATAATAATAATAATAATAATAATAATAATAATAATAATAATAATAATAATAATAATAATAATAATAATAATAATAGTAATAATCCAATTAAATTCCAACATTAAGAAACCTAACGTCCTGAAAACATTACGAATTTTTTAATTCACTACAATTGAAAACAGGAGACTGTGGCGCAGTTTCTTTCAATTTAGAGGGGGGGCGAAACCCACTCACCCCAAGCTGAGCAAAAGGACCTTCGGCGAGGGCGATCTGGGCGACCCGACAGCGGTTGCGTCTGGTGAGGGTGTCTAGAGTGCTGTAACCGCCTCTCATTCCCACTCCTTCGGCCAGGATCTGCTCCAGTTCCGGAGTGGCGCCACCTGTTATCAGCGTTCGTATCAGGGTCAGGGCGTTGTCGTTGAAGTAAGTCTGCGACGAAACACAGCAGACGTCTTCTCGCAAATATATAGGCGCCAGATTTCGAATTTATATAGCGCCTCTGTGATTGATTGAATGATTGAATGACTGAATGGTCGAATGAATGAATGTTGATTGTTTTGAGTCAACTGAGCTGAGTCCTTTATTTTGATTGAATGAATGTTTGATTGATTTATTGATTGAGTTAATTAATCTACCAACAAGAGACAATTAATTAATTAATTAATTAATATATAATCAATAATAAAATAAATAATATCAATATATATATATTATAAATATTAATATATTAAAATAAATATAAAAATAAATAAATATTAATATATTAAAATAAATATAAATAAATAAATATTAATATATTATAAATAATATTAATTAATTAATTAATTAACGATTCTTATGATGAAGTAAAAGCAAATTGCGACCTTCAGGCAGGTCTGTCAAAATGAGAACGATAAGTTTAGTAAGTACCAAGTACCCGGTAAGTATCCTGCACGTACCGTACTCATGAGGGAATCAAGTACGCTGACTGCAAAGGCAGTACCGCAGGCAAACGGCTGCGTCATGTACAGCTCCGTGTCGGGGTCGTCTTCGTCGTCTTGGTCGAGGAACTGGACGTTAGCGTCGTTACCTTTGTCGAGAAAAACCAACACCTTGATCACCTGATCCGCTCAGGTAGAGAGACATGAAAGGCAACACAGGTGTCTACACAGTTCTTAACGTTTCCCTAGAAAAGGCGCGAGTCGTTGGTAGGGGCGTAGCCAGGAATTTGATTTGGGGTTATATATATATATATATATACGTTTATTTTTATATATGCTTTATTAAAACGGCCCTGATAATTATCTAACATTTGTAGATAGCTCAATGTACAGTAGAACTTCGTTATAACGGACTGGATTATAACGTACTGCAATATACGGTCACCTGTGACGCCCTACCGTATTGGATGGTATTGGATATAACGTACTCGGTTTTATAAACTCGCGAAAGTACGTTATAACGAAGTTCTACTGTATGAATATTTGCATTATCTAATTAAATGGTGCGCGTTGGGAAAACGGTGTTTCGAGAGGACTATGCTTTCAATTAGTGGCGTAGCCAGGATTTCTCGAAGGGGGGGGGGTATGATTCCCAACTTTGGAAAATTCTGACAAGAAAAAGAAAAGTCGATAAATATTATTTTGCTTGATTGAGGGAATTAGGCCTATGTACAGTGTAGGTAAATGAGTGCGTACAACTATATTGATACAATAAACAAAAATTTCGGCCGGACAACCAGGGGGAGGGTTTTAACCCCCAAACCCCCTTGGCTACGCCACTGCTTTCGGTCGCTTCTTTTCCCTTACCTAGTTCCGTTATCATTGGGATGTCTCCCCGGAGTTGACTCCCCTTCGCACCGGTTTCGCGCCCTGAGGCAGAGAATTCTGACTGTACGAAGACGGAAGATAACCTGAAAGGCAGGAACACTAGAATTGAAAACCAGACTGTAGAGATAGAATTTTCTTTTAAAAATTATTCCTCTTCTAACAGCAAATTAATACGATTTACCGTAAAAAATAAGTGCATTGTCGTCTTCTCGTGTTCTGCAATCATCGATATTGCTTACTGTCGTCGATAAAACTCGAAGCATTTGATTAGAAATTGATTCTTGATCCATAGACAGAACTATCTGTCAGTTGCATGGAACCTTAGTGCTATCGTATTATTCACATCCAAAAAGCCCGAGGACTTGTACTGTACCTGTTAACAGGCTATCTCCTATGGAGATATACATCTCGTGCATATGCCCATGGGCGTACCTAGGATATTTGGCACCCGTGGCAGGCGAACTGGATACTTATATAAGCAGAATGACATATCTTTAATTTAACAAATAACGAATCAAATAAAGGAGCGACCATCGAATTGTGTCAAGAACATTGCTAAATTGGCGCTATAGAAGCTGAATGATAATGACGACGACGACGACGATGATTAAAACTACAGATGCATTTTCTTGCTTTTACTGACGCAAACTGGTCTATGATGTGCTCAAAGCCAGTTTTCTCAGTTTCTTCTATTTTTACCCTAAGTAGGCTAGAGAGCAAGATCACAGAGCTTTTTGGCGCCCCCTTCAAGTGTTTGAATTGATGTCCTCCTACTCCTCCTTTGATGATGATGATGATGATGATGATGATGATGATGATGATGATGATGATGATGATGATGATGATGATGATGATGATGATGTTTGCCTGTCTTGGGGTGTCTGCCCCTGCCTGCCATACCGTAGGTACGCCACTGAATTTGCCGTGTTATTCATGGGTGCCTGTTAATCGAGTGAAATATTAGTCATTTATAATAAGCGTCGTTTCGACGAAAAACAGAACAGACATGCAACGCGTCTTAATCCCAAGTCTTACCCGTTAAGTCACGAATCAGAAATAAAGTCTCAAGACAGAAGTTTCAACCGTTAACTTAAAACCCGTCACGAAACACGCGTCGAGGAATAGAAGCAGAAGATGGAAAGAGGGAGAAGGAAAGAAAGACAGGGGAGAGAGAAATAGGACAGACAGATAAAGACAGAAACTGAGAGGGAGACATAAAGAGATACAAAATGAGTCACATAGAGAGACGCAATGAAAGAGCGAGCCAGAGAAGCAGGTGTACAAAGATATATATATATATATATATATATATATATATATAGAGAGAGAGAGAGAGAGAGAGAGAGTCTGACATGTCACCTGAGCCACCTGTCGACTGCAGGAGTCCAACCGCGGCGTCGAACGTCATAGCCTTGATGTTGAGGGAGCAGAGGATCGCCTCCTTGTCGACCAGGTTGCTGTCGTCGGCGCTCGAGTTTCGCGCCGACAGAATGACGCACATGTCGCACATGTTTATGTTCACGGCACGCAGGTTGGCACGGTTCAGAGGAGACCCCTTCAAACACCCCCCAAGACAGGCAAACATCATCATCATCATCATCATCATCATCATCATCATCATCATCATCATCAAAGGAGGAGTAGGAGGACACCCATTCAAACATCCCACACAGGCAGATATCATCATCATCATCTTAGTATGATTTAGAGTGGCTTAGAAGGCATTACTGCCTGTGTGAAAGCCACTAGGAGCACTAACGGGGTTTGAACCTGCTCCGTCAGCCTGACGCTCCAGCACGTAACCCACTCTGCCATCTTCCGCCCCAAAAGTCATCGTCATCATCATCATCATCATCATCATCAGAGGAGGAGGAGGAGGACACCCATTCAAACATCTCAGACAGACAAATATCATCATCATCATCATCGTCATCGTCATCATCATCATCATCACCACCAGCACCATCGTCCGACATAGAGTAGGATTCGTTGAATTAGAACCGAGAACAGAATTCAGATAACAGAACGAGACTCAGATGGAACCACTGCTGCTGCTGCTGTAGCCTACATTGAGAATGCTGATCTTGGGGAAGTTGCAGAGACTTTTCCATTCCTTTCGGATGTAGTCTTTGTCTCCGACGATCACGACGTGCTTCAGCTCGTGCTCTTCGAAGTTGCTGGCGCGAAGAGGCATGATGAGACTGCGAAGACCGATCAGCGCCGAGTGGGCGTCGGCGAACAGACAGACGATCACGTGATTGCTCAGGACCGTCATGGCCGCCTGCTCCCTGTTCTAGAATAGAAGAATGCATTACGAAGTGGCGCTATAGAAGTCTTGCGTGTCTAAGACTAGATCGAAAAGAGCGGAAGTTAAAGCGAAACGTTTTGTAAAACTAAAACTAAAATACGCATTCGTCTTCGTTGCTGCTTGACTCTACTCGCTGAATAATAATAATAATAATAATAATAATAATAATAATAATAATAATAATAATAATAACGATGATCAGTGTTTAATCTAGACTACTGGCCTCCGGGGAACTGAAAAAGCCGGGGGGAAACGGAAAAAAAGCCGGGGGAAATTCAGCTAGGGGCTACTGTTGGTTGATGTAGTATGCCAAAATTTCCGGGAGGGGTGGAATTTGAAATTTCCGGGGAAGGCAATTTTCCCCGAAACGGCCTAGATCAAACACTGACGATGAAAACAATAATAACCCATAACGATAATGATGATGATGATGATGATGATGATGATGATGATGATGATGATGATGATGATGATGATGATGATGATGGGCGCCTATGCTTCCAGTGAGTATTAGATTCTACGCTGTCGAGTACTCAGAGTACCCGATACTAACGATCAGACAGGACGACATCGGTTGCGGGGAGCACCAGTGGAACATGGCGGTCGAGTCGAACCTCCTTGGGTCGGGAGTGGACTGAAGGTGGAGGTCGATCTTGCACTGGACGGGCGCGCTGCTGCTGCCGCTCCTAGGGCCGCCACCGCCGCCGCCTCCTCCCACCGCCACTCCCCCGCCGTCGACCGAATACTGCTGTTGCATTTGCGATCGCCGTTGTTGTTGCTGCTGCTGCTGGTGGTGATGATGATTGTGATCCTGGTGCTGAGGAGGAGGAGGAAGAGAGAGGAGGAGGAGGAGGAAGGTGAAGAAAGTTCGAAGCGGGCGTTGCTAACGAATAGGCTCTGAAGAGAATATTCGTTTTCTATTTAGAATAGCGACGAACAACTTGGAATAGACGTTTACCTGAAATATAATTCCCAATATATAGACGATGACAAGAATAGTAAAACACAAATAACAGAAGGCAAACATCTGGATCTTTCGTTAAGATAAAATCTATATCTACCTACTTGCCTACCTACATACCTAAGTTTTTACCTGCATCTGTTAACACACACACACACTCGCACACACAAACATATATATATATATATATGTGTGTTTGCTTGTGTGTGTATATATATATATTATATATATATACTTATGAGATCGTATCGACTTACTTTCTTATGGCGCTCGGTTTTGTCTGTTCGGAATAAGAATTACAATTCGCAGTTTTCAGACTGCAGCTGTAAAAAGTAATCATCATTATCATCATCGTCATCATCGGCATCATCATCATCACCACCACCGCTACCACCACCGCCATCGTCATCATCATATTCATCACCGCCGCCACCACCACCATCATCACCACCACCAATACTGTAATACTAAAATGGGTTTGGGTGGGGGTTGGATGGGGTGGGGTGGTTGGTACTGCGTCACTGGGTCATTGACATAAGGGACATTATTTTTATATATATAAATAATTCAGCTCAATAAATTAAGCAAGAACATTTCATCAGCCAATTCTCATAGAAGACCAGTAGAATGAAATAATTCTTCTTCTTCTTCCTCCTCCTTGTTTATTCATGCTCCATCTAGTGTATTTTGATCTTTCTGTTTTGACTGATCTCCGATTTTTCTCTTTTTCCTATTTAGAACATTATTTTTACGTTTTTTTTTATTATCTTAATTCTTTTCTGGTTTATCCATTCTACAAAATTACGAACCCAGAAGGATGTATGATTATCCATATTTCTACCTGGATGCCGAAGATCCAATTCTTTCCGTCTTCCGAGGAGACTTTTTCTTGTCGAGGCGAAGGAACGAACCCTCGCATGCTGTCAAAACACAAAAAACTGGCCTTTGACAAAGTAAAACCAATATTGCAAAGAAAATCAGAGAAAACAACAAGAAACCAAGAGGTTCTCGCGAAAATTACTTAAATCGAGGTTGTTCTTAGCCTTACTTATTTAAATTAGTTTACGTCCATGACTTCAAACCCAAATGTTATTCTGTTTGGTGCCAGTGGCGGCTCCATCTGCACTTTTGATCATCTTGATGTCCGTTGCGTCGCTGCCCCCAGAAGTGAATGCCTGGCCCCAGTATTACAATATATGTAGTTAGAGACCCTTATACTTAATACTGTTATTTATATTAAACAACGAATGGTTGGCCCCTCGATGATTAATTATAGAGGAAATTGCAGGACAGGTAACGGCCCCCACTTTTCCAACAAGTTCCTAGAGCCGCCAATCTGGACCAGAGAGGGCCATGGGTCCATTTTTGACCTGGAACAGTGGGGATATTTCTATGCTTGGGAGATGTGAGTTGTTGGGGAAGTGATGATGAGTGGGAGGATGATGATGTGGTGGGAGGATGGTGATGAGATGGGGATGCAGTTGGACAAGGGGGATCCCCTTTGAATGACCTTTTCAAATCGTCAGCCTTGTTCAAACCTTCGTTAACTTTGTTAAATATTATTCTTCGTTAAATGTTATTCTGTTTGGTGCGATTTGCCGGTGTCTGACCTGCCTTGCATCTGCACTTTTTGATCATCTTGATGTCCGTTGCGTCGCTATGGCACAACTTGCAGAAGTGCAGTGCTCTATACAAAGACAGACATTACAATGGATGTACAGTATACTATAGTGTTAAACGTGCTATTGCTGTTAGTTATATTAATTGGTTAATTGCTCTGTGCACGTCGATAGAATTAATTATAGAGGAAATTGAACAGGACAGGTAGGAAGGAGAGAAGAGGAGAAGGTGACTTTTCCAGGACAAGTTCAAGCGGTACTGGACGCGAGAATCTGGACCAGAGAGGGCCATGGGTCAATTTTTTAGAACCCAACCCATCAAATCTCCAACCCAACCCATGCTGCCAATAGGGTTACTTGATGATGATGATGATGATGATGATGATAATGATGATGATGATGGTGGTGGTGGTGATGATGATGGTGGTGATGATGATGAAGGAGAAGGAGAAGGCGACCATAGTTGAATGACCTTTTCACATCGTCAGCCGATTCTGCGATGAAGAAGCCCTGCGTATTGGAATCGATGAAGATATTTGGACCTGGGTTGATGGCGATGTTGTTGTCGGCGCCACTTCCGCACTTTGTTTCCGTGGCGATCAGGAGAAGCTTCAGTTTAACGAAACAAACCCTGAGACGAAAAAAAAACCCAGCAAAACTCGACTCTTTGCGCGAACATCATTTCCCCCGTATGCCCTCAATATTATACTTTATAATATGTTAAATAGAACTAATATTCAGGGACAGTTCCACGTTGGGGGATGACTGGGGATGTATATGCCCCCACCGAGCTGTTTTGCTTGCGTTTTTGAGGATTTACCGGGTCGGAATCGCTATCCTTGTGTGCAAATCAGAGCTGTGATGACCGTTTTTGCTAGTCAACCTTTTTCGGCAAGGTTTATTTCATTATTTACTGGTTTAAAAACACTGGTAATGACCTTTTTAATGCTTGTCGACCTTTTCGAAATTTCATCGCACCCCCCCACCAGCTTCCTACAAATTTATTGCACCCCTCAACCAAGAATTCTTGGAGCCGCTACTGCGAATATTTGCTACATTTAATGCTATTTTCCAGTGTTTGCCTAATATCTTTGCTCACAATTATTACCCTGATTTTCATATGCACCAATATTCGTCTGAATCATGATTACATTGCTTCTTGGTTGGTGCATTATAGCGGTTTCAACGTAGTCAATATAATAATTATTGTTGATTTTCTGCTATAGTCTGTCTTGCCATTTGTTGTATTGCATTCAATGCTAATTTTTTATTTAACTTTCAAAAATATAAAGATTGTTCCCAAATCTAAACAAATTGGTTCTAATAAATAAATAATTGTATAAAGCTCTCTCTCTGTCTGTCTCTCTCTCTCCCTCACACTCACACACTCACACACTCTCTCTGTCTCTGTCTCTGTTTCTGCCTGCCTGTCTGTCAATCTGTCTGTCTGTCTCTGTCTTTCTGTGCCTCTGCCACTGTCTCTGTCTGTCTGTCTGTCACTGTCTCTGTCTGCCTGTCTTTCTGTCAATCTGTATGTCTGTCTCTGTTTCTCTGTGCCTCTGCCACTGTCTCTGTCTGTCTCTCACACACTCTCTCTGTTTCTCTGTGTCGCTGTCTCTGTCACTGACTGACTGACTGACTGTCTGTCTGTCTGTCTGTCACTGACTGACTGACTGACTGACTGACTGTCTGTCTGTCACTGACTGACTGACTGACTGTCTGTCTGTCTGTCTGTCTGTCTGTCTCTCTCTCTCTCTCTCTCTCTCTCTCGCTAACCACTGTACGACGGGCCGCGGAGATTTCAAAGGAGCTTGTTTTCTATTGGTTGACTGGACTTGTATATTCCCCCCGGATACCGGATCCGGATATTTTCGGTCAATATTTACCGGATCCTAATCCGGGGCGAATGCCACGGCGCCGAAGATGACAATGACGGCGCGTTTAATCTGATTAGAAACTGAATAAGATTAATCAATTATTATTATGAATGTCAAATAAGCCGCACACCTGGGCAGCCGTATAGGAAATACAGTCCTTCCCGAGCTCCCTGGGCTAACCTCAAGACTGCTCGGGCGGCGCTGATCTCCGTTTCGAGGCACTCGGCCAGGCGACTGGTGCAAGTTACGTGCTACGGGGCCAGCATTCTCATGCAATGCCCGTGATTAGTCTGCGGATTAATCCGCTACTCGGTTGCCATCGCCACCGCCATCTAGCGAATGAAGGGCGGTGTCGACCGTCGGGCTCCTGCGGGTCTCGAACCCGCGACCTTCTGCTCTATCGTCCAACGTCGTTACCACTCTGCTAACTTCCCGTCCCGTTGAAATTTCTCGGGCGCATGCATCGTTAAGTTCGATTGCTCTTAATTAGAATTTAAAGCCTGAAATGTGACATTAATATCCGGGAGTCGATAAAATTATTAATTATTAATTATTAATTATTAATTATTAATTATTAATTATTAATTATTAATTATTAATTATTAATTATTAATTATTAATTATTAATTATTAATTATTAATTATTAATTATTAATTATTAATTATTAATTATTAATTATTAATTATTAATTATAATTATTAATTATTAATTATTAATTATTAATATTAATTATTAATTATTAATTATTAATTATTAATTATTAATTATTAATTATTAATTATTAATTATTAATTATTAATTATTAATTATTAATTATTAATTATTAATTATTAATTATTAATTATTAATTATTAATTATTAATTATTAATTATTAATTATTAATTATTAATTATTAATTATTAATTAATTAATTATTAATTATTAATTATTAATTATTAATTAATAATTATTAATTCGCGTAATTATTAATTATTAATTTTTTGCGGCTCTAAGATTTCGGCGAAACAGGGGTGAGGCGTTGTGCTGGTACTACCAAACACTTTGACCGAGCTAATTAAGGGCATGAACCTGGACACGTCTATTTGCTCGCTGGAACCGGTGAGAGAATGGGACCAGTGCAGCCAAGGTTCAGCAGAGGGGCACGTTTCTGGATGAACCCCCTCCCCATGCCGGAAATACTGCGCTAATTCGCGATACGTAGAACTCCGGCCGGACGAGTTTTTTGCGGTTCTCAGGATTTCCCAAGTGGGTCGAATGACGATTTGAGGCGTTGTCGCTGGAGACCTTCAGAAATATAGGGTTGACCGATTTTTATTAAAATTTATTCATTTTAACCTGGAAAAAGTCTGATTTGCAAAAAATCATCAGCAATTTTAGATGAAAAAGGGACAAGAAAAAAAGGTCGCAAATAAATTTTTATTCTGCAGGGGCACGTCTCTCTCGATGCGCCCTGGTTCCTATCGCCATCAACACTGGCTTAAGCCGGGTCGCGACTATAAGACTGAGGCCCGGAGGAATGTCCTGTCATTTCTCCTGGTTTCTCCTGGTTTTTCTTACTCGGATGCTTCTGGAAAAGTCATCCCGGCGAATGACGGAGACAGGTATTCGGTGTACATCTCCATTCCGGTGCCGCGCAGGTAATCGTTCTGCCACTGCGGAATATCGGACGACTAAAAGCAGTTGTACACAACGACTACCATCATCATTCGTCGTCGTCAGTCATCATCAATCATCATCACCGTCGTCATCGTCATCATCATCACAGAGATATCCATGGGTCCATTTCTTAGAACCCAATCCAACCCAACCCATCAAATATCCAACCCAACCCAACTCATGCCGATAATAGGTTTACTTGACCCAACCCACTGTAATACATTACAGTTTATTAAACCATGACTTATTTTCTGACCTAACCCAACCCACCATTAATATGGAAAAGTCTGACCCAACCCAATCCAACCCAACCCATGGGTTAACCCAACCTATGGACAACTCTGCATCATCATCATCATCATAATCATCATCATCATCATCATCATCATCATCATCATCATCATCGTGTAAGTGTATTTACAATTAGTTCGAATACGCACGCCATTTACAAAATAAACTTGGTCCGCGTGCCATTTATTCAATCAATCATCAATCAAACCATCAATCAATCGATCGAGATTCTTCTTTAGCGCCATTATAGTAATACATAGGCCCTATAACCAGTGGCGTAGCCAGGGTTCCTGAATAGGGGGACATCGACATTTTCGGGAAAAAATTTCGATGAGCAAAACACATCCCCGAGAAAGTCTTCCCATATTCACATAATCTCTTCCATCATGCTTCCTACGCCTCCCCAATTTTCTCAGCGGTTTTGCGCAAATCTCACGACCGGTCCCAGCCAGATTAGGGGGTGTCCTGGCCCCTCCCGTGCCCGTGCTCCTCCCCCTAGATATTACGCCAATGCATTTAAAATCGGTTTACATTCTATAGCGTTTAGAAATTATTTTGAGTCGGTAGCCCAAAACCACGTCCGAAAATAAAAAAATGTATGGAAACACATTTTTAAAAATTTCGTCGGCATCCAAGGGGGTTTAACCCCCTCCTCCTTGGCTACGCCACTGGATGATGATGACGACGACAATTGTGATGATGGCGATGATGATGACGACGACAATTGTGATGACGATAATGACAATAATCAAAATAGCAGCTTCATACATACCACGCAGTCCTTGCATTGAAAGCAGAAAAAACAGAAGCACCGCAGATATAAAATTAGGCATTAAATCTGTTTTTTAAAAAACCTATTCAAGGTCTACGTGCCTTGTTTCGGGTTTACGCTGCATCAAAGGTCAGTGAAAGGTCACCGTATGAAACGCTAAGATATTCGCTATAAATGCAGACATAGGTTACATATTTACGTACACGTGAAGGATGGGAAATATAATATAGGTACTATACTTTGCAAATTTACCACTTCATACTGCAAGTAGTTATGCTGCGCGCAAGAGTAGATAGCGTATATTGTCGCTCGCATACCTTAAGTTAGGGGCCATCCATAAATGACATCACGCACTTATTGGGGGGGGTTCAAACATTTGTGACGACGTGTGACGAAGGAGGAGGGGGCAAAACCTGCCAAAATCGCGTGACGTCATTTATGGATGGCCCCTTAGACTTTAATACGGTTGATTTAAAAACGGTGAGGGGTATCAATGGAAATGGGCGATTGGGAGAGAGTAAGTAAGTAAGTAGGTAGTTCGCGTACCAGTCGATAGGATCGCATTGTGAACAGATTGGCCATTAGCGTCGAGAAGCCGGGAGCCAGACAGCTCTGCGCGATGAAGCCGAGCTTCAACTCGGCCAGGCAGACTGCATCGTCTCCGCGCTTCCAGTCCCAGCTGGGAATGTTCAATAGATAGGACTGCAGGAAGAAGTAAAATCACGGAACAAACACATGCACATAATAGCTATATATATATATATATATATATATATATATATATATATATATATATATATATAGAGAGAGAGAGAGAGAGAGAGAGAGAGAGAGAGAGAGAGAGAGACAGACAGACAGACAGACAGACAGACAGACAGACAGACAGACAGAGACATAGACAGAGACAGAGAGAGACAGAGACAGTGACAGAGACAGTGAGAGACAGACAGATGAGAAGAAAAAGGAGGAAAGAGAGCGTGTAGTAACCTTTGTAATGCCTCTATCTTCACTTAATCAAGATCAATCAAGATTCAAGAGTGAATCTTCAATCAATTGATGTAAAGAGTTTAATGTTGACAAACAACAGTCGACAACGACGACGACGATGGTGATTACGATGACGACGCGATGATGATGATGATTATGATGATGACGACTGCAATAATAATAATAATAATAATAATAATATGATGATGATGATGATGATGATGATGATGATGATGATGATGATGCTGATAATATGATGATGATGATGATGATGATGACGATGACGATGATGATAATAATAATAATAATAATAATAATAATAATAATAATAATAATAACAGTATGATGATGATGATGATGATAATAATAATGTGATGATGATGATGATGATGATGATGATGATGATGATGATGATGATGATGATGATGATGATGATGATGATGATGATGATGATGATGATGATGATGATGATGACGATGGATACCTTGTTGTGATACTGAAGCAGTTGAATGATGATCTTGATGTCGTCGTGATAGTTTTTGACCGAAATGACTCTCAGGATGTTGGCGGCGTCTTCTGCGTCTGGATCTTCGCAATACTTATTCGCCAAAACGAGGCAGGCGTCTGCTTCCTTTATCTGTCAATCACTGACAATAGCAGACGACACACACACACACACACACACACACAAACACACACACTGGCAAACAGACAGACAGACATCCAGGCGAACAGACAGGCGAACAGAAACAGACTGATCGACAGACAGAACGGACGGACGAACAAACTGAAAGACGGACATACACAAACAGCCACAGACAACCGCAGACACCCAGGCAAGCGACCAAACGAACGAACAGAGGCAGGCAGACACACAGACAGACAGACAGACAGACAGACAGAGGGACGGACATTTTGAGGCAAATTTTGAATGTTGACCATGACGCGTTCTAACATCTGCTATTTTACAGATCTTCTTCTTCTACTCTAATGATTATTCTAGGAACTAATTACGTCTCCTGTCTGTGCCACTGACAGCCGACAGCGAGTCCAGCTGACAGGCTCCGCCATCAACCCGCCAGTCCCTGCTTCCACGCCCCCCCCCTCACCCCCCACTGCCATCGAAGAACAAGGGCAAACAGAGATGCGATTCATTCTGCTGCAGACGACGTTCACATCAGAACGTAATTTCTTCTAGAATGAGGATGCGATTCATTCCTCCTCCTCCCATGCAGACGACGTTCAAATAATAATAATATCAGAACGTTGAACTAATTACTATTTGAAGATGTCTTCTAGAATGACCACGAAGGAAACTGTGAAACGCTCGTCCATTTTACATTGAGTTACAAATCCCCCCAGTTTTCCCCCTTCCTGGTCCTCACACTGCATTGAGGGCCTGACAATTAGATTATTGACATGTTTGCGCTATATGAAAAATAATAAATAAAAACAAGAAAGTGCAGACAACAAGCAGTATAAATGGATTTTAAGAAGAAAAAATATTATTTTTGTATATATATATATATATATATATATTACTTTTTATCTTCATTCCCGAGGACTTATGATAAAAAATTGTCCGGAGATTGAATATATATATATATATATATTACAGACTAACCTCAGTCGCTTGCCTCATAGTCTTATCTATACTCATTCGCTCCTCTATACGCTGCTTTATCTGCATATCTATAGATAAGACGCTACTCTCCATGTCACATACTAACATTAACCCGATGGAGATCATTGGCATCCATGACTGTCCCCTGGAAAAACTCCACCTGGGTGAAATGACGTTTGATAAGGCCTTCCAACTCCAGGTCAGGCTCCTTCCTAAAAACAGGCGATGGAAAATCAAGCGTCCTGGCGCTACAAGAATTCTCCAACGACGTCTATAGCGACTTCTATAGCGCCTTCTCCGCCGTGGGCGAAATCTGAGCGAGAACTCCTATTTGGACATCACGTTAAGACGTAATACCACAATGCAACGTCTTTAGAATTTTAATAATCCGTAACTTGGGGCGCGGTGGAGTAGTGGTAAGATTCTTGACACGCAACCGGCCGGGTTTGAAACATTTGGGTTCGAATCTCGAACCCTAGCCACTGGACAATAGTGTTGTGACCATGTCACTCTTCACTTTTCCACTTTGCCGCACCTACAATTCTTCATAAGTCCTAATAATAATAAAAAAAAAAAAAAAAAAAAATAATAATAATAATAATAATAATTATTTTTATCTTCTGTCAAGATAATTTCTTATTTATGCCTTATCTGCCTATCTATAGATAAGACGCTATTATTTTAACCCGATGAGGCCTCAAAACTCCACCTGGGTGAAATGACGTTTGATAAGGCCAGAGGCCTTCCTAAAACAGGCCAAGGTCCTGGCGCTACAAGAATTCTCCAACGACAAGTGGCCCACCTGGCCCCCTCTGATGGGGACTGATTTTACTGCAATTTGAGACGAAAACGATGGAACACGATGAAAACATCTTTGAAGTCAAGTATTCGATGGTTTTAGATACGAAATATTAAAAGATACACAAACTGGCTTTTGAAAATTGTTGATCAGTGTTTACTGGCATCTGCAAAACGATACCAAGTCAAGTATTCGATGGTTTTAGATACTCCAAAACTGAAAATTGGACCAGTGTTTACTGGGGGCCCGTGACCCCCCCTATTGAGCGCCTGCCCCAGCGCCCCTGTTGGGACCCTATACTTAATACTACATACCTAGCAACAAATGGTTGCCCCCATGCATGATTAGGAGTTGCCACCCCAACGCCCCCATTGCCAAATCCTGGAGCCGCCACTGCTGCATACCTGTTCATGATGACCAGTTCAACGTCAATGTCTTCGCGGTCTTTGTGAAGAAAATCGGACATGAAGTTGGACACTGATTCGTAGGTTATGTGGCCACACAGCACAATATGCCTAGCATCAGAATATCACAGCTACAGTATGGGCGGTGCTAGGACAAAATGTCCGCGGACAATATGTCATGGGGACAAAATGTCAGCGGACAAAATTTAAATCATGACATTTTGATATATTAATTACTATAATAATAATAATAATAATAATAATAATAATAATAATAATAATTATTATTATTATTATTATTATTATTATTATTATTATTATTATTATTATTACGGTTTAAAGCGGTTCAGTAGGGTCTTCCCTGTGTGAGAACCATTCTCAATTATTAAATTATCAAATTATCACATTAAAAACTCATTCCAACTTTAATCGTCTGGATTCCAGTTTATTTGAATACTTGTATATTACTCCCGGTATCAGTGGCGGCACCAGGATTTGGCAAGTGGGGGGCGGGGCGTTGGGGTGGAAACTTCCAAGCATAGGAACCAACTATTTGTTGTTAGGTATGTAATAGTAAGTAAGGGGTCTCAACCAGTGGCGTATCCAAGGGGGACTGGGGTTACCCCCCCCCCTTGGCTACCGAAAACAAAATATTTTTATGAGTTTTTATGCATTTTTAATTTTTTGACGCGACTTTGGAGTCGACCCCTCTTGGCTATAGAATGTAGCGGTTGACGAGGTGAGGGCCGTTTTTTTCTTGTCAGGAAAAAATAGAGATGATAATGTTTTTTTGCTTGTCGGGAAAATCGGGAAAATAGATAACGTTTTTTTTCTTGCCAAGATTTTTTCAAAGTTGGTCACGGTCAACCCCCCCCCCTTCCGCAAAACCTGGCTACGCCGCTGGTCTCAACAGAGGGACACTGGGGACCAGGCATTCAATAAGGGGGTACGGGCCTCCCCGGGCCCTCCATGTGGAGCCGCCACTGCCCGGTTTTATTTTTGCGATTCGAACGGACATTATTCGGAAAACGAAGCGGTGGAGCTAGATAAATTACCATCGCCTTATATTGCGCCAATTTGTATTTAATCTCGACTGCTTAATGCCGGTCGGCCTTATTGTTCGCCGTTCGAGATTCTGCCGGACAATTTCCCTCTATTTATTGTCCCCACTGCCTCCTCCTCTCCCGCTCATCGCCCTGCTCCCGATCTCCGAACGGTTTGGACAATAAATCTATATTATGTACTAGCGTTATATAACACCGTCCCATAGCATACTTGCAATGTATTTTCTCGCATATAAGTCGCCGTTTTGCGCACAAAATAAAAGCTGACAGTCAATTACCGAACACGACTGTAGCGCAGCCATTCTTCTTTCCTTCGCTCCCCACCGCCTCCTCCCTTTCCCCTCTTCTCCTTCCTTCCTTCCTTCCTTCCTTCCCGCAGTTATATCCCTTCCCCTTCGTCGTCCACATATTTCGCATCAATCACATTCAAAGTCTTCTCATCGCTGTTGACAATGACGCTATGGAACGCCGCCGGCACACGAATTGCTCAGAGCACTCGTCCAACTGGGCGCCTTCGTCGTCGTCGTCGTCGTCGTCGTCTATTGCAAGCCGCGGTCTCCATAATTACGGTTGAACCGAAGCAACAGTATTGTCGGTATGCTGTGTCTGTCGTCAAGGAAGAGGGCTATGAATATTCATGAGAACAAATGACAAGCGAGATACTTTTGTATGGCGAACTTTTGTTATCAGAGGAAGATATGCTAATTTATCCTCTCATAAATCAAACCAATGAATGAGGATGGAAAGCGTCATAAAATAGATCCTGTAAAAATAGAGGCACGACAAAGACACAGAATTCTCTCTCTCTCTCTCTCTCTCTCTCTCTCTCTCTCTCTCTCTCTCTCTCTCTCTCTCTGTCTGTCTGTCTGTCTCTCTGTCTGTCTGTATGTCTGTCTGTCTGTCTGTCTGTCTCTCTCTCTCTCTCTCTCTCTCTCTCTCTCTCTCTCTATCTCTATCCATCCATCCATCCATCCATCCATCCATCCATCCATCCATCTGTCCGTCCCTCTCTCTATCTCCATCTCTCTCTCTCTTTCTCTTTCTCTCTTTCTCTCTTTATCTCTATCCATCCATCCATCCATCCATCCATCTGTCCGTCCCTCTCTCTATCCATCATGGGTCATTTTGCGTGACTCGTTGTCATTTCTAATTTGTTGTGCGTGGGCGTTTGGTGTTATCATGAATTCACATTGTTAAACTGACAAGATTCGTAATTTTCGCCGATATCGAATGTCTTTTTTTCCTTATGTACTGTCTGCCCGTCAAGCATGACGGGGGTAGCTTTGCTGTTTCCACCTGATATCATTTAATTTCTTATCGGTTTATCTGCTATATTTTGTTATTTATTTACTCGCCGACCGTCGAATGATAATTAATTTTAATCGGATGCGTCTGATGCGTTGTTCAAAAATCTTGCAACTTTGCCGATGCACGCTCATTATCCTCGGGTAAAGCAGGAAAAGTGGGCTTGGTGGCCGGTTCTTCCTGGTCGTCCATGGAACACGAACGTTCCAAACCCACCTAATTAACAGAACGATTCTTCGAATGAAGCTCTACGACTTCTGACTCCTTGGGACCCAGGTGCGTGAGTTGGAAAAAAAATGGCGGAATGAGGGGTGGGCGGGCGAGGGGGTGAAGGTGAAGCAATGGTCATCACAAGGAAGAACGTTTTTAACGTCTTCTTCCTCGACCCCCCCCCCCCCCAGCACGTGACGAAGCAAACAGGCGCCCTATGATGACCGTCAAATGAAAGCAGACGCCGTGACGCGACCGGCTATTTGCGACTTCACTGCCTACGTGCGTATGGGGCGCCGTAGTCGTCAGAAATGCTGATATAAAGGCTCGGTTTTACTACTACTACTACTACTACTACTGCTACTACTACTACTACTACTACTACTACTACTACTACTACTACTAGAACGGACCGCCACACAGAACGGACCGTTTTTTACTTCGGCGTTCATATTATTCCCCAACAACCAAAAAAATGGAAAAATTGATGGGTAGAGGGGGGCTGGGACGGAGCGTGAAGTTGTGGTCTCGGGGGGGGGGGGTAGACGCCTAGCGAATGGCCTTCTAGGCGAGAGATTTCTTCGGGGCGTTGACCGATCGTAATCTGTCTCGGGTGAGGCTGTGTGCTCTGCACTCGTCCGATGGCAAATGAAAGACACGGGATCAGGAACAGACGACAACCAAGACTGCACCACCCACGTCCACGCCAACCCCCCCCCTTCTCAACCGTCTCTCGCCTTTCCACTCGTTATCCTCCACCCCTCACACCCAACCCACGCGCCGAGTCCAGTCAGTAGATTGCAGCCCATAGTAGTATTATCTTCGTCGTTGTCGTCGTCATTATCGTAGTCGTCGTCGTCGTAGTCGTTGTAGTCGTCGTTGTCGTCGTTGTCGTCGTCGTTGTAGTCGTCGTAGTCGTTATAATTATTCGTTTCGATTAGACAACCTTTTGCCGTGTTCTTTCTTGTAGGATCCGCCATATTTGCTTCTTGTTCCCAGGATCTCCATTATCTCCGGAATGAAACTCGCGAACATCGCCTGAAATCGACGGAACAACACGCTATCATCCGATGGACTCAGAGATTTCGCTTACATCTGGCGCTAGAAAAATAATCTGCAGATATTTTTGACGAACCACGCAGGGCCGCTTGCATTCTTTAAACTAACAACAGCTAGCTTCATGTCTTCGTTATCCTACTAATCCTCCTCCTTGTCCTCCTCCTTCTACTCTCCTCCTCCTCGTCTTCTCCTCCTTCTCCTCCTCCTTCCTCTCCTCCTCCTACTACTATAGCTGCTTCCAATACTACAACAACAACTGCTATAACTACTGCTAAAGTGTATAAAAATAAGCAGCTACTGTGGTACTACGTAGGTTACTTCCGAAAGTTCTCTGGTCTATAATATAAATCCAATCATCATCAGTGTTTCTGTCATCAGGTCAGGCAGTTTCCACTGTCTCCCCCCATTGAGAGCCTGGTCCCCTCAGTGCCCCAGTTGGGACCCTTGCTTCTTAAACAACAAATGGTTGGCGAAATTGCCACCCCAACGGCTTCTTCTTTGAGCCGCCACTGGGTCCAGGTTCCAGTTTTTCCACCTGATATTGCTTTATTCATCATCCTTTATCCATCATCCTCTCAACATCATCTTTCTCGGTCTACCTCTCACTCTCTTTCCCTCCATTTTTCCTTCGATTGTTGTTCTTCGTAGAGAGTCATGCCGGAGGACATGTCCCATCCAATTTCTCTGCCTTTTCCGAATTTTATCAATCAGGCTTCTGTCTTCCGCTGTCTCTAAATCTACGAGAATTGATCTTACTTGCTTACTACGACTAAAACTGACACTACTACTGTCATTACTACTACTACTACTACTACTACTACTACTACTACTACTACTACTACTACTACTACTACTGCTACTACTACTGTCTACTACTACTACTACTGCTACTACTGCTACTACTACTACTGCTACTACTACTGCCACTCCACTGCTCCACTGCTACTGCTGCCACCACTGCTACTACTGCTACTGCTACTGCTGCCACTACTGCTGCTGCTGCTGCCACTGCCACCACCACCACCACTGCCACTGCTGCTGCTACCACCACTGCTGCTACTGCTACCACCACCACCACTGCCACCACCTAATACCACTGTGCTGACAGTGCTGCTGGTTTGCTACTGCTGCTGCTGCTACTGCTGCTGCTGCTGCTGCTGCTGCTGCTGCTGCTGCTGCTGTCTGTCACCACTTGCTGCTGCTGCTGCTACTACTACTGCTGCTGCTGCTGCCACCACTGCTGCCACTCTCACCACCACCTGCACCACTGCTGCTGCTGCTGCTGCTGCTGCTGCTGCACCACTGCTGCTGCTGCTGCTGCTGCTACTACTGCTGCTGCTACTGCACCACCACCACCACCACCACCTGCTACATCTACTATTACTAACACTGCTTCTACTACAAATGCTAATATAACTATTACTGACAGTGCTACTAGTTTACTACTACTACTACTACTACTACTACTACTACTACTACTACTACTACTACTACTACTACTACTACTACTACTGCTACTACTACTAGATGATACCCAAGTATATGGGAGTTGTCACTCAGCTCTCACTCTCACCCAACAACTCCAGTCACGAATTAAAACTGCGTCGCTGCAGAGATGACAGAATGGCTGGGCTCAAATCGTCTCCAGCTCAATACGGCGAAGACAGAAATCTTATGGATGGCAACCGGAAGGAAGCAGCACCTGCTCCAATCCACCTCGGTCCGGATTAATGGTGACGATATCCATCCAATCCTCTACGTCATAAATCTCGGCATTTACGTCGACAATACCGCCACAACGAGGCAACACGTGACACGCACCGTCGCCAGCTGATCCGCAGCATACGAAAATAGGTATCTCTGTCTTACTGCCCTGAAGACTTTGATCAGTGCCCTAGTACTGACTAAACTCGACTACGGTAACGCGCCACCTTAGCAGGGCTCCCGAAACACCTCCTCGACAGACTCCAGAGCGTACTTCATGCGTCTGCACGCCTGATCCATCGATCAAGGAAGCATGATCACATCACGCCACTGTTGATCGACCTACACTGGCTCTCGGTCCCCGAGCGAATAGCGTATAAGCTGGCAACCATCGTCTATCGGTCCACTTGCACGACATCGGTCCCTTCTATCTCAGGTCCGAACTCCAGAGATCCGCAGACATATTAGACAGTAGAAGGCGTCTGCGATCTGGCTCCACTCAGGCACTCCTCGTGCCGCGCACGCGCCTTATCACTGCCGGCGACCGTGCCTTCCCGGTGACCGCAGCGAAAGCCTGGAATCGTCTTCCCATCCGAGTGTTCAAACATCACCTTCTCTGGAAATATTTAAGAAGCGACCGAAGACTTGGCTGTTCGAGATCAGCTATTCTGTTAAATCCTGACCTATATTATTCATGAACTATGTAATGTGTTCAAGCAATCCTCCTAGGACAATTTACCACATAAATCTTAACGTTCAATAATAACAACAACAACAACAACAACAACAACAACAACAATAATAATAATAATAATAATAATAATAATAATAATAATACAACTACTACTACTACCTACTACTGATGACGATAATGATGATGATGATGATGATGATTATGGTGATGGTGATGGTGATTATGGTGATGATGATGATGATGATGATGATGATGATGATGATGATGATGATATGATTATAATTATGATTAAGCCTTAAAGGTGATGACATGATGATGATGGTTATGGTGGTGACGACGGCGAAGTTGATGACGAAGATGATGAAAGTGATGAAGATGATGAAGATGAAGAAGAAGAAGAAGATGATGATGATGATGATGATGATGATGATGATGATGATGATGATGATGATGATGATGCATACGAGAGCGCCTAGAATGAAGAAGACCATGAAGAGCCGTCCTATCGTCGTCTGGCATTTGACGTCGCCATAGCCAACCGTTGACATGGTAACGAGAGTGAAATAGACGCATTCCCAGTAGGTCAGTTTCTGTCCGTTCCGGAAACCGTCGAAGAAGTCCCCGGAGTTCTCCACCTGGAAAAGGCAAAGCGGAACTGGAGACATAGCTGCTGCTGCTGCTGCTGCTGCTGTGGGTGAACAAAACTGTCGACTAGCCTGCGGGTCGTTTGATGGAGGAGACATTAGGGTCTTAATAGCAGTGATGGAAATGCGTCACACCTGTACCTGCATCCTTGCTACACCTGGAGTAGATCACGTGACTGATTCGATGGCGGCGTCATCTTTCTCTCTTACTATTCTTTGTCTTTTGGTTTTCTTAGTAACTTCTATCTGTATCTATGTACATAGATATCTGGTCCTTCTCATCGTCTCTCTCTCTCTCTTTCTCTCTCTCTCTCTCTCTCTCTCTCTCTCTCTCTCTCTCTCTCCTTCCTACGTATCTCGTCCGTTCCTTCTCCATCATTCCGTCCATCGCCGAATGACAATTTCCTTTTTTAACGTCATCTTACGAAGGCGTATTACTAGGCGGTAATCACTCGCAGTAATTCCTTATGACGTCTCCCTCTCCCTATCTGTATCTGTGTCTCTATCTTTATCTTTCCCTCCCCTTCTCTCCTTCTCACCCTCTCCCTCCGTCTGCCTCCCTTTCCATCTCTCTCTCTCTGTCTCCCTATCTCTCTTCTGTCTGCCTGCCTGTCTGTCTGTCTGTCTCTGTCTCTGTCTCTGTCTCTCTCACTCACTTACTCACTCTCTCTCTCTCTCTTTCTCTCTCTACTTACCCACCTACCTACCTACCTACCTACCTACCTAGACTGTACCTACTTATCCATTTATGTCTGTCTTTTTGTCTCTTTCTGTCTCTCCTCACCCCTCTCTCTCTCCCTCTCAGTCCATCTATGTATTTGTCTCTGTACGACTCTCTGTATGTCTGTCTGTTTCTCTCTCTCCCCCTCTCCCCCTCCCTCCCCTCTCTCTCTCTCTCTCCAGCCTCACGTGACGTCGTCTGAATAGTGCTCAGAAGTGCTTAAGGCAGTTCTCCATTCAACGCTATTGCGCGGTTGAAAAAAAGGAACTGGCCGAGTGGATGACTGAATGACCGAGTGAGTGAGTGAGTGACTGAGTGAGTGAGTGAGTGACTGAGTGACTGAATGACTGAGTAAAACGTCACTTCGTTTCATTTCAGGGAAACGACATGACGTGCACTCTAAGCCCCTGTACTGTGATTAAAAGACCAACACATGACCAATGATTATTTACGAACGGTTTAAATTTTAGGAAATAACTTAAACTGTCGGCCGTTAAATGCAGGCAAAGCAGAAGTCACTGGAACAGAACACGATTGGGACTTCATATCTTCAATTCAGTCTTTTACTTTTCTATTTAATTAATTAATTAATTTCATGTAGGTCTCTTCTCTCTCTCTCTCTCTCTCTCTCTCTCTCTCTCTCTCTCTCTCTGTCTCTCTGTTTCACTATCTCTGTCTCTCTGTCTCTGTCTCTCTGCTTCTCTGTCTCTCTGTCTCTGTCTTTCTGTACCACTGTCTCTGTCTCTCCGTCTCTCCGTCTCTGTCTCTCTGTTTCACTGTCTCTGTCTCAGACAGACAGACAGACAGACAGACAGACAGACAGTCTCTCTCTCTCTGTCTCTGTCTATTTGTCTCTGTCTCTCTGCTTCACTGTCTCTCTGTCTCTCTCTCTCTTTGTCTCTCTCTCTCCCCCTCCCTCCTATCCCTCCTATAGGTGTCTCTTACCAGATGGACAACTCCAGCCCCGGTGAACCATACGCTGATGAGGGTTGACACCAGTTGGCAGAGACGGATTCCGTTGGACGTCTTGAGAATGTTGAGGTACTGAAGGACATCGGGGATGGTCGTCAGACGCAGCGCTCTCATGAAACGCAGACCTAAAGACAAAGACAAAGACAAAGACAAAGACAAAGACAGCGCTCAAAACATCATCTATGCGCTATACAAATCACTCGGATGACGGATGGCTCCCCTGATTAGCAATACCACGTCTCTCTCTCTCTCTCCCTATCTCTCTTCTCTTTCCACGTCTTCCTCTCTATTTATCTCTCTCTCTCTCTCTCTCTCTCTCTCTCTCTCTCTCTCTCTCTCTGTCACTGTCGCTCCCCCTCTCTTTCTCCCTCTCTGTCCCTCTCTCTTTATTCTTCTCGCTTTCTCTGTCTTTGTCTATCTGTATGTCACACTGTCTGTCCCTCTCTCTGTCTCTCTCAGACACACACACACAGTGTCATTTACTTCTTTCGGTCTTGATACATTTGTCATAGGCAAATAATGTTGTCCTATGTTTTCCATCATTACTGCCGGTGACAGTGTCAACAAAACAGTCTAATCGCCTAATGACTGAAATTGCGTGATCGATGTACCGCTGTCGATGTGTTTTAGCAAAGGTGTCGGTTGATCTTCTTGCGCATTATTTAATTGCGAACTTCGCTATATACGACGATTAGAAGGTTATTCACCCAACCAGTTCCTGTCGAGGTAAATTGCAACAAAAGATGGCGGAATGGTGAAGTAGTCGACGATCGAAAACAACTCGACGAGAAAAAACAGCTTCTCCGGAGCAGCAACAAACTACAACAGACGAACAACAGCAAACGAGTATACTCGGACGAGTCAGTACTTTTACGACAAGTACCTAAAGTCCCAGTGGCGTAGCCAGGATTTCCGGAAAGTAGGGGGTTGGTTTTTTGGTTTTGACCGTAACCAACTTCGGAAAAATCTCGACAAGCAAAAAAGGACGTCACCTCTTACAGCGTATTGCATTTTGTAGCCAAGTGGGGGGTTAACCCCCAAAATCGCGCCCTAAAATAAAAAATGCATAGAAACTCATTAAAAACAATTTTAGCAGCCTAGGGGGGTTAACCCTCAAATCCCCCTTGGCTACGCCACTGACCTAAGCCAACAAGTATGCAAGCATAAGACGATGACGCGGCTACGAAAATTGCGCTGTCTATACTACATGGTGTGTCAATAAAAAGCGGTCTATTTCGAAACTATACAGAGCTTTCTTCGTTTATAATATGCAACGAAAACAACAACATCACGCTTAAGTCTACTTACTGAGAGAATCTAACACCGTGAAATTTATTCACGTTGCTAAATTACAAAACTTAACTAACTAAACAGGTATATCCAAAAAATGCCATACTGTATATGTCATTGGCAAATAACGCATTACGTCATGGCTTGAAGGGGTCCGACCTTCGCATCTAGGAAGGCAACTCTCCTCTCTCTCTCTCTCTGCTCTCTCTCTCTCTCTCTCTCTCTATATATATATATATATATATATATATATATATATATATATATATATCAAACATATATATATATATATCAATATGCTGGGACATTCGATGTAATGCGTTGTATGTTAATTAACCTTATCTGATCCCCGCAGTCCCATATTAGGGACAGTCACATAAGTACTCACACAGAAACCGTTTTGAGAATAAATGCATTTAATTTACTTAATCGATGAATTATTACAGGTGGTAATA
This sequence comes from Metaphire vulgaris, assembly GCA_018105865.1. NCBI lineage: Eukaryota > Metazoa > Annelida > Clitellata > Crassiclitellata > Megascolecidae > Metaphire > Metaphire vulgaris. Next base: position 2,326,329 of record CM030840.1, read on the forward strand.
AAACATTTCAAGATAATTTTTAGCTGCCTAAGTGGTTTTAATTAAATGTTATTAGAATTTAAACTGTCGTGATACCGAAAGTTTTCGATTACAGAAATTTTCAATGATAAAGCTATAATAAATTATATTTGTTTGCAATATTTCCAAATTTTGTTGTATTAAAAATTAGTTAACTATTATGTATGTTATTAGCTCATAAAAAATTGGAAGTGAATATAATATTTCCAAAAAAATTTTATATTGAAAATCTCGGGCATCCCGTATATGGGACTGTGGGAACAAATTGCGGGTAGATTTAGATAATATGCATAAATCACAAACTGTGTTTAGCTAAGTATGCCAAAACTTGCAAATGGACAATGCCTGTTGCAAACATGGTATTCTATCCATCATACTGACTCTCTTCTGCCATTTCATGTTTTTGTATTGCACTGAATGGTGTATATTATCACATATTTTCAGATTTACATTATCATGTATTCTGTTATCGCTGCCAGTTATCTGACCATCTTCACTATATTTACAGATCTTTATAACACTCATTAAGTTTTAAAATTCTGAACAGTCAGATGAATGATGGGTAGAGGGGTATATAAGATATATATATATATATATATATATATATATATATATATATATATTTGGGAGGGACCATCTGTCTGTCGTAGAGACAGACAGTGCTGATTGAATAATGTGACCTTCCCCTGATGATACACAATATGTCTGCCGTTCAACTTCTTGCATTGGCTAGAGGCTTTGGAGGACTCGGAATATTACAATATTAGAGGCAGTGATGATGACAGGGGAGAGGGTGGAAGTCAGTTTGACATTTCTTATATTGTGTCTGAATCCCTAAGGTCTGGGATCAGTCCTGGAAGGACAAGACAGCAAAAACTCGCATCAGCTGAAAGATAATCCAGCCATATTTCAAGCAGATCAAGAAGAGGAATGGTCGAATGGAAAACGATCTTCATGTATGGTGATACGCCAGTTGCTCATCTGTGGAAGCCTGTTGTGTTATGGGAGGTGGCATCCGAAGCTCATTGGTGGTCAATGCCCTTCAAACAATGGATTCAATTATATCTTGTGATATAATCATCTGCCGACAATAACCAACTGAGTGAATACAATTGTTGGCAAAAACGTGTTGCCATGCCTAAACCAGCCAAATGAGAAGTTCTTTCCATGCGAACAAGACCTACCGTTACTGTTTTGTTCATGGTGTCCACCAACGCAGCTATGTATGTTGTCGGATGTCTACCAATAAAGTGGAACATGGGGCTGCAACAGTACCACCCACAAACCCTGATGATATTGTTCTGCAAAAGAACGAATTGTCTACTTTAAGTGCAACATTGGATTCACATTTCATAAGCACCGTATGTCAAAGGGGTATAAGAGCTTGTGACACCTTGGAAAATCTTGGTCTATCAATCTTTGGTTATGGATCCATTATACTATCTCTTACTTCCTGGAGTCTTGTTCTTTTAAAATAAAATCCTTGAACATCTTGCTGAAAATTAGTTATTAACTCTCTAACACCGTGAACTTTTCTGATTATATAGGATCAAAATGTAATTGAACTTTGAGTCAAATGCAAAAATTGAAGATCCCCTACCATTGGCAATCCCGCAGTCCCATCATGGGACACCTTGAAAAAACCTAGTTACCACTAAAATATTTCATAACTGGTCTGGATATGCTTTCATTTTAGCTATATACACTGCAAATATTATATTAAATTTAATTTTGAATACAAGACTAAAATTCGTTGGGATCAGATGGGTTAATGTGCGATTACATAATTTTTTGGGATTACACTCATTTATCTGCGCCTAGCGCATAGGCGGATTTAGAGTTTAATATTTGGGTAGGCTAGCATGGGGGTCTATATATATATATATATATATATATATATATATATATATATATATATATATATATCGAGGCGAAGAAGAGATTATTTATATACCTTTGACTCAAAATCCCCCCATCGCAGGTTCAGACCACCCTTTGGGGAGAGTCGATATGGTGATTTTAGCTGTCTAACCCCCAATGAAATTTAACAGAAATGCTGGAGAGGGGTTAGTTATTAGAACGCGGAACATATTTCGAATGATCGTAAAGTCCAGCGCTTCAAAGACGGTTATCAGATTTGGTTTCGTCTGAGAATTTAAGTTTCTTAGAGATGAATTTCTCCTCTCTGTCTGTCTCTCACTCGAATGAAGAAGTAGACCATGAAGAAGATGTTGAAGGCCAGGTCGACCTGCTGGGTCGGACTGTTCGACCATTTCTCGCAGGACTCGACCGATTCGCTGTCAGAAAAATAAGTAAGAAAGCAATTTCCATGATTAGCCTAATAATTATTTATGCTCATAGGTTAATCTTCGTAATGCTATGTGGCAATTTCCACCCCTTTTCCACTCCTTTTCCACCCCTTTCCCACCCCTTTTCCACCCCTTTTCCACCCCTTTTTCCACCTTTTTCACCCCTTTTCCACCCATTTCCCACCCCTTTTCCACCCATTTTCCACCCATTTTCTACCCCTTTTCCACCCCTTTTCGAGGGTTCCCAAGTTGTTCTAAGATCTGAAGACATATTATTCAAGCGTTTTAGTTACCTGTAGAAGATTCATTTGAACACATTTGGACATATTTGCGATCTTTTTGCTACCATGGTTACTAAGCTACAACGGTACATCCAGTTTACCGAACCAGCCATCCCCGAATTTCCCCATGTTAAGTATTTTTTCTTAAATATTATAATCAATGACATTAAACTTAACCCTAATTCTATCATAGTAGAGCACCCCGTATGAACAGTGGCGGCTCCACCGGGGGCAGGGGTGCCTGGCCCCCAGTGCCCCCTTGTTGGGACCCTATGAGTGCCTGGCCCCCAGTGGCCCTCCTTGAATAATTTTTGGACCCCACGCTATAATCCGCTTAATGCAAAATTTAAAGCAGGCTAAAAAGAAGACATAAAATGAAAGCAAAATAAACAACAAATGGTTGGCCCCAATATACACGGTGATCACGAAAATCGTGATTAAGAATATAACCACCCAACAGCGGCCCCACAAACGGTCCGCCATTTGCCAAATCCTAGAGCCGCCACTGCGTATGAATAATTTTTGGTTGTAACAGATCCACGCGTTCATCACACTTTAATCCGCTAACTTCCGTTGTGAGAAGTAACATCTGAATGCAAAATTTAAAGCAGGCTAAAAAGAAGACCACATAAAATGAAAGCAAAATGAACTATGATGCAAATGCTTTAAAAGTCTGCAACAAACATTCAATATATATATATATATATATTTATATATATATATATATATTGGTCGATATATATATTAATCTAGGGGTCCCGATTTTCGTGATCACGGTGTATATTGTACTGTACACTTAGTGCACAGTACTGTAAGTACTCAATGTCGAACGAAGTGTGATTGACATGACTACATGGCATTTGGGTCGGGAAGATGGCAGATTGGTAACACGCTAGACAGTCACGCTGACGGAACGGGTTCGACTCCCGCAGGAGCCCCCCCCCCAAGGTCGACTCAGCCTCCATTCGCTAGAGGGCGGTGGTAAGTTGTAACTGAGTAGCAGCTGTGGCTGCGAAGGTAAAACGCGGGTCTAGAGAAAGCAATGGCAAACCACTCTAGATTAACGGGCTTTAGCCACCTGCGTCGCTGCTTGCCTTAAACCGGAGATCAGCGCCGGACCCTACACGCTCCAACCCGAGTATTGACCTTTTACATGACATTTGGGATATATAAGACATTGGTTGCTTTAAATGTGATTATGTGAGTATGGTAGTTACGAAATATATATTAACCCCTTAACCGTGTATTTAACTGTAACTCAATGTAAAATGGACAGATATATCCGGGATCCCCAGTTAAGGGGTTAATTGTCACTGA
>CM030840.1:2335253-2337753 GCA_018105865.1 Metaphire vulgaris
CTCTTCTGAAGAGTTTTCTTTAAAAATCTTAATAATATTGGACTCGGCTGCGAATGTGAGGCAGCCACATTTTTGCTTTTACCGATGCGATCTGGTCTACGATGTGCCCTCAAAGTCAGTTTTCTCAAGTTTCTTCTCTTTCTGCGCTGAGTCGAGAGCAAGATCACAGATCTTTTTGACCCCCCCTCATCCCCTTCCAGTGTTTAATCTAGGCCGTTTCCGGGGGAAAATTGCCCTTTCCTCCGGAAATTTCAAATTCCCCCCGAAAATTTTGGAATACTACGTGGACTAACAGCGGCCCCTAGCAGAATTTCCCCCGGCGTTTGTCAGTTCCCCCGGCTTTTTCAGTTTCCCCCCGGAGTCCAGAGTCTAGATTAAACATTGCCTCTTTCAAGTGACGCCACGGGGGCGTCATCTTCCCTACCTGCCATCACCTAGGTACGCCACTGTTTGTTGGAAGGAAGCAGATCGAGGGCAAAAACCTTGTTTCCACTATTTCCGTCAGTTCAGAAAGTTTGGAATTTTTAAAAATCTCTCTCTCTTTCTGGTCATAGTGATACTGTATTAGATGCGCCATCTCGTTAGCAGGTGCGTAGCCAGGAATTTGATTTGGGGGTATAATGCGATTTTCGGGAGGCATAAATCTTTAAAAACTTTGAAAATCTTAAAAAACATTAAAATTTTTAAGGTTATCTGATTTTGGGTGTATATATATAATAATATATCCCCCCCCGTCGCTACGCCCCTGACAGTTAGCTGCTTTGAATAATTAATTTTAATCAGAAAGGACTCTGGCGACGCCATTGACACATTTTGCTCTTTTGCGTGACATACTTTTGTAGCGCCAGTTGCCCGACGAATGAACTCAACGATTGCGTTTTACAGGTTGGATGCGGGGTTTGGAGGAGAGAGAGAGAGAGAGGGAGGGAGGAGATAGCAAATTCCTGTCTATGGTTTTACAGCTTTCGTATTTCAACGGTGAGTTGAGTGGTTTGTATTTGCCATGGCACTCCGTCGTCGTCGTCGTCGTCGTCGTCGTCGTCGTCGTCGTCGTCATCAGTGCTAGAATGTATTTGTCCATCGCTATAAGACGTAGCCTACATAATATATATGACGTCAGCCGGACAGAGTTAAAACGAGGAGACGAACAAATACGGAAAAGGCGAAAGTTTACATTTGAATCAATTTACGGCTACAGGGGAGGAGGACACGAAGGAGAAGAAGAAGCGGAGAAGGAGGAGGAAGAAGGAGGAGGAGGACGATGAGCTCTGTCATGTCTCGATTAGTGACGGCTTTACTCCTCCTCCTCCTCCTCCTCCTCCTCCTCCTCTTCCTCCTTTCGTCACCATTTTCGTCCTTCCTTCCTTCGATCGATCTGTCTCAACTCAACTGTCAATCTATCGACTCTATCCAACGCGTATTAGTAACAACACTTCTTTTTACGTACTTACTTATTTACTCATCTCATATATATATATATATATATATATATATATATATATATATATATATATATATATATATATACATGCAGACGTTTTAAAACGTCAATTCATAGACGTGTGTGCACAGATGTACGCGATGCACTAAGATCGATCTAAATATTTGCTGCACTTGGGAAGAAGAAAAGTGCGACGAAGAGTGAATCGACTGAAAAACTAAGTGATGAAGGAATCGATATTTTAGACGAAGACAATGATGACGACGACGACAACGACGACGACGACGACCTTCATCATCACTGTCACGACGTCTTTATTAATACATAAATAATTGAGCTATATAAATGAAATTTGGGAGAAGGAAGAGAAGGACTTGAAGTGAGAGGGGGAGAAGTCATCTTCGGTTCTTCTTCCGTTTGTGTTTCAGTTGGTCTGGCCACGTCATTGGCCACGAGTTTTAAAGATTTTAATAAAAGATGAAACGTACGTTGTGTTCGAGGAGAATAAGAAGTTAGTCGACCTTACGTCAGTGATGACCAAATTATTCAGCTCTGACAATCACCATCATCATTATCTCCATCATCATCATCATCATCATCATCATCATCATCATCATAATCATCATCATCATCATCATCTCCATCATCATCATCATCATCATCATCATCATCATCATCATCATCATCATCATCAACATCACCATCATCATCATCATCGTTGTCGTCGTCGTCATCACCATCATCATCTTCTTCTTCGTCAGCATCGTCATTATCATCATCATCATCAACATCATCAACATCATCATCATCATCATCATCATCATCATCATTTCAACTGAGTGATTACATAACCGAAAATGAGACAAAATTTTATTGTAAAAATAAAATTGAAGAAATGGCGACACTAGTCAAACAGATTAAAGAATAAGGAATACAGCAAAGATATTACAGACTTCTAGATAATGTGTGTGTTTGTGTGTCTGTCTGTCTGTTCGTGTGTGCGTCAGCGTCGTCGTTGTCATGGCAATGCGTTGTCATTAGACGACGAGGCGCCATTTT
>CM030840.1:2342753-2350253 GCA_018105865.1 Metaphire vulgaris
TCCACCGCTTGTGTTGTCGCGCAGGTGTCTGATCGTGCCACCTGAAAATAATCAGCCGACATTGATGACTGTCTATTCCAAAGTCTCCGTAACATAATGTAACATATTCCAACTACCGTTTGCATAATACAGTACGCGGCCACATAATGCATTAAAGTGCGCTTTTATAATGGCGCAAAAAGCAAGAGGTCTTGCTCGTTCAGGTTTTTCTTTGAGTGTTAGTGTTAGTGACTTTCCTTTGTTCCCGTCATTCGCCAAAAACGGTCATGCAAGAGAGCAGTGTTCTATACAGGCCTGTTAGGAGGGGAGATTTTGCCCCGAAACCTCAAATTTCCCCCTCCCCAAAAAATCCCAACACTTTCACAACAAATTTTGCATTGAACTGTGCCTTCCCCCTCCAACCAAATCGATTCCCTCCCCTCAAAAATCCTCAATTCCCCTCCCCAAAGACCTGCTGCAGTCTGGATAAAACACTGAGAGAGAGAGAGAGAGAGAGAGAGAGAGAGAGAGAGAGAGAGAGAGAGAGAGAGAGAGAGATGAAAACAGAAAGCGCTCAGACGTGACTGTCACGCACACATTACAGCTGGTGCAGTGTTGACGCGCTCTCTTTTATTAAACAGTCGCAGATGGTTATAAATACGACCTCTGGTGTTCGATATCAGAGATCGGTCTCACGGTCTTGAATCTGGCGTATGACTGGGCTTTTGCTCGGCTATCCGTCTGCAGTAATAAGAGACCGGAGACCGTGTCTGTTGCTGAGCGCAGCAGACGACGAAAGGCTGCCTCATCTCGGACTCCTTCTTTCTCATCGAAAGGATCTTACTTACTCTTTCCGTAGAAATGCTTCGAGTCGCCGTCGTCGTCGTCGTCGTCTGCTGCGTTTTGTTCGTCGCAGACGCCGTGACTGCTGGGCACTCCTCCTCGGAAAGTGGTAGAACGGTCTTCGAAGATACCGTAGAAAACCTTGACTCTGCAGGCGAGTGCGGATGTCACTGCGAGAACAACAGCAGCAGTGACAAGTCGGTCGTCTGTTACGACTGCCAATGCATTCCAGGTGGCCTCCCGAACGACACGCTGGAACTGCAAATGATCGGAGTTGACGCTCACTGCTCACTGGGGCATATATCGACCGAGTCTTTCGCGCACCTGCCACTCCTGCGCAGGCTGGCGTTGATCAAATGCCAAGTGACATCGATCGCCGCCGGAACTTTCGACAACATGACCGATCTAGAAGATATCAACCTCACAAACAATCCAGACATCGACCATCTTCCAGACGACGTCTTCACGAAACTGCCGAACCTGACCAAACTTGTTCTCTCGCACGTCCAGAGGTCTTGCTCGTTCAACGAGAGCGTGTATCTCCGCCTGACACGCCTTCAATATCTGTCACTCGAACGAAATCAACTGATTATCTTTCCGCGATTTCTTGACAACCAGTCCCGACCGACAGCCTTAGCCCAACACCTGAAGACCCTGGATCTAAACAGGAATAACATGAGGAGGCTCAACGGCAGCTTCTTCCTCGGGCTCGATTCTCTCGAGGTACTGACTCTGAGTTCCAATAACATTGCCTTCATTTCCAATTCGACCTTCGTCGACTTGAAGTACCTGAAAACGTTAGTTCTCGATTTCAACCCTCTTGTTTACGTCTACGAGACTTCTTTTTCGTCCGACTCGCTCGTCCATCTGAGCATCAAAGGGTCGGCGTACAAGCATCCCACAGATGGCGCCCCTAATACCCCTATACGCTTTTTCCGAGGCGCGCCTAATCTAACGGTTCTGAACGTGTCCCACTCCATCGGATTCATGAACTCCGCGGCCCAACAGTTCCGCGACCTGAGAAACCTGGAGGTTCTCGTCACCGAGGGCAACCAGCTTTCCGACGAGTCCCTCGCCGACCTTATCGGCAATCTCACGAGGCTTCGCCACCTCGACCTGACCGACAACAACCTGAACTTCCTCGAGGAGATACCGTTCGAAGACCTGCAGAACCTGAGCGCGCTGATGGTCGGGAACAACTGGTTGATCACCGTCGGTCCGCCTTCCCTGCGACCGCGTACCTGGAAGCGCCTGAAGCGCGTGGATTTCTCCTGAATCCGCTCATCTGCGACTGCGGTATCGTGTGGTTCCGGAACTGGTTGCGAGTGACGAAGATCCAGGTGGACAACCGGTCCTCGATCCGGTGCGCCGCTCCGTTGGCGGTCAAGAAACACGTGATGTCGAACATCACCCACCCCACCGACAGCGAATGTTTCCATGACAACCTCGACGCCCTGTATGCCACCGCAGTTCTCGTCTTCCTGACCAACATGTTCGGTACTCTATTGGCGCTACTTCATCGCTTCCGCTGGCATATCAAGTACTGGTACTTCCTCTATCAAGTAAGTATTATTTACTGCCGCCAGTACGGGTAATGTAACAATGTAGGCATGACGTGTCGTCGATTTCTCTAGCGCCATGGCAGGAGCAGGAGCAGCGTATATTCTTGGAGTCAGGATCTGTGGTCCAGAGTCCCCGAGTCCATGGCGGTCATTGATCCGGAAGGCGCGGCACTGGTACGGTCAGGTCACGGAGTGTGCTGCCTGGAAGGCTTCGTTCCATCTTTCCAGCTGTAGGTGACTTCTACAATTATGTGGCTGCACAACATTTCGCCAGCATTACAAACGACGACAGACGAAGCGTGAGAGAGACAGCGACAGAGACAGACAGACAGACAGAAGGAAAGAGGGGCGGAGAGAGAATGTGCGAAGGAGAGAAAGAGAGAGAGAGAGACAGACAGACATACAGAGACACAGACAGACAGACAGACAGAAGGGAAAGAGGGGATGGAGAGAGAAAGTGAGAAGGAGAGAGAGAGAGAGAGAGAGAGACAGACAGACAGAGAGAGAGAGAGACAGACAGACAGACAGACAGAGAGAGAGAGAGAGAGGCGGAGAGAGGAGAGAGAGAGAGAGAGAGAGAGAGAGAGAGAGAGAGAGAGAGAGAGAGAGAGAGAGAGAGAGAGAGAATTCCAGATCTGGAGATTGTTCGTTCCGGTCGTGAACTGCTTCACGAACTCCGAACTCGTCTGATCCTCCGAACTGGAACAGAGCATACTCGACCAAAGTTCGACGGCTAATCCTCCGCCGCAGACGATGTCTCTGCCAACAACAGGCACCGACAGACCCTTCTGAGAGATGCTCAGGAGGCAGCCGAGAGAGAGAGAGAGAGAGAGAGAGAGAGAGAGAGAGAGAGAGAGAGAGAGAGAGAGAGAGAGAGAGAGAGAACAAAATAGCATGTGTATTTTCTCTCTCTTTCCATCTCCCTCCTCTCTCTCTCTCTCTCGCTTGCATTATTTTCGTTTCCATTTTTGCAATGCATAGCCTAGTATCTAGGCGTGGGTGCGCTATTTTGTTATTGATCTTGTCAAGTTCACGATCACGTGACGCCATATTCTAGAATCCGATAGGCCTACATTTTACAACACTTGTTTTATAGTCCTCTTGTACAGTAAAGTCTACATAATATCGTTACATTTCAAGCATTTCTGTAAGACGAGAAGAGAATATATTTAAGAGAGGCTGGAATTTGGGTTAAAAGTTTAGCCCAAAAAAGCGCTGCCTGCCTATTGTTACGTCAAATATGGCGACGCATTTCGCAGTTGGAAACAGAGAGCAGCGGTCAGTGCGTGATCATTAGTTTGCCTTTAGAACAGTATACAATAATTATTGCTATTGATCAAATATCAGCGTTGTCAAAACGCTTTTGATTTTGGATTTTAAACCATGCGTACAGCGCTATATAAATTGTCCTCGAATAATAATAATAATAATAACTAATAATAATTATTTAGAATTAAATATAATTAATTACTGTAATTATTTAGATAAATATGAGATTCTTAATTTCTGAGTTCTCGCCCCCTCTTTCATCTCTTGTATAGGCCTAGCCACTTTGGCCGACGTCCAATTTGCATTTCGCCAGACCAAATAGTGTCTGAATGAATAATTCAACGTGCAGACAAAATACACAGTTCACGAAACGTTATGTATACATAAACATAATACATTACATAATACATTATGTATACATAAACGGCATATACTGTATATATACATATATATACAATGGTGGCCAACAATCTGCATATACACTGTGTCCAGAAAAAAATGGAACCCCTATTCCCCTAAATATAATTATTATGAAAACCAATGCCAATTAGTTATTTTATTCCAGACCTCGTCTCAATTTTAATATAAAATTTAATTGAATATGATCTTCATTTGAAAACGTTTTGTTTGCTTGCCAAAACATTCAATGACGTAGAAAATTACACCAGCCTATATAAATAGACATAAAACTGTAATCTGCGACAGCTGACCGCAAAAGTTACAGACCTCTCGAACGAGTAAACGGATGGATTGTAATAAAATTTTGTGCTAATTACAAAAACAGATGTCTCTTTATGTGTGTAAATTTTTCTTTTAAATTGGTGGGGTAGTTATTACGATATGTTTGGGGGTTCTCTTTTTTCCGAACGCAGTGTATATATCGCTCTGCTGTGAGGCATTACATTGTACAGACGTGGATGGATGTATAAAGGACGAAAGTAAGACCGCGTCAATGTTTTAGAAACATTCGCTCAACTCTGCAATCGCAGTGTTAACCTTAGCACTGTCGCTCAACTTGAAAACAAAAGACTTATTCTCCTGCGATCGAAAGTTATGTCGAAAGATCGGTCTCTCTCTCTCTCTCTGTCTGCCTGTCTGTCTCTCTCTCTCTCTGTATGTCTCCTCCCTCTCACCTCCCTCTGTCTTCTCTCTTCTCTCTACTTTCCGCCTGTCCGTCTTTGCCTTTGTCTCTCTGTCCCTGTCTCTGTCTTTGTCTCTCTGGCCCTGTCTCTGTCTCTCTGTCTCTCTGTCTCTCTCTCTCTCTCTGTCTCCCTCGTTTGTCTCTTGTCTCTGTCTGTCTGTCTTTGTCTTTGTATCTCTGTCCCTGTCTATCTTTGTCTCTCTGTGTCTCTGTCTGTCTGTCTGTCTGTCTGTCTGTCTGTCTGTCTGTCTGTCTGTCTCTCTGTCTCTCTCTCTCTCTCTCTCTCTCTCTCTCTCTCTTTCTCTCTCTTCTCTAGGCTTGGACTGGGCCCCGCAGGATACTGGGAGATTCCTGAAAAGTCAGACAAGCAAAAAAGGGTGGTCGCCATTTTTCGACACTTGATCTCATTATCTCATTACAAGTACTGAAAAAGTCTGACAAGCAACAAGAAGTCATCGCCGCAAAATTTCCAGGGCGTTTACCAGGAACAGTCCAACCCTGTTCATCTCCCTGTCTCTGTCTCTGTCTCCCTCTCTCCCTCTCTCCCTCTCTCCCCTCTCTCTCCCTCTCTCCAGAGCCAGTGATTGTTGCGAAGGATGTATAGTATACTAGCGTGATAACTACTGAGCCAAACTTAGACCGCTATATAATGACGCCGAATGAGAATTCGATATGGGGAAGCGTAGTTTCCTATGCGCGATGCCTGATTGGCATCTCTTCCTTGTTTTTTTTCAACGATGAATCGAATGCGATTTGAAAATCTCAAGAGTGTGTCCGCTCGCTTTCGGTGGCATTTTCCGTATTCGCCTAAATCTAAATCTTCATGCATGGTGTTTATGTTTAATATATATTAATATATCATATGTTTAATATATCTTTTAATGTTCATTGTTAAGCGCTTTTGACTTTAGTCTTCACTGTGCTTACTGCGCTCTATAAATTGTCTTAATAATAATAATAATAATAATAATAATAATAATAATAATAATAATAATAATAATAATAATAATAATAATAATAATAATAATAATAATAATAATAATAATAATAATAATAATGGTGGTGCTGCCGCTGTTTCTTTTCTTTCTCGTCCAACAGTATTTGTTCTCGTGCGTTGTCGTCATCGTTTTCATCAGGGGCGTAGCAATGAGCAACGGGGGGTTATATCCGCATATTTACCCCCCCAAACACACACAAAAATCAGTATGTTTATAATACAGTATATATATGACATATATGCATATATAGTCTTACAGTTTCGACGCCATCATAATAATATCGGTATATACCCCGCCCCCCAAAAAACCCAGTATATATGTAATACATTAAATGCATTATATGTAATATACCCCAATGAAATTCCTGGCTACGCCCCTGGTTTTCATCTATTTTCTAATTCGTCTAGTCAGAACCCCAAGCACGCTGGATAACGACGACCGACGGCAACGATAATCATCATCATCATGATCACCGCTACATATATATATGTATATATATACACTCCCATGAAATTCCTGGCTACGCCCCTGGTTTTCATCGTTGATTTTAATTCGTCTAGTCAGAATCAAGCACGCTGAATGACGACCATCGTCACCATGATCCCGACTACAGCTTCGACGCCTTCATCAGCCACGATTCGAGCGACGCCCGTTGGGTGATCGGTCACCTGATCCCGCGCCTCGAGTCCGACTGGCGCCTCGCCGTCTGCATCGGGCAGCGCAACTGGGTCCCGGGATCGGACGTCGCCGACAGCGTCGTCGCGAGCATCCGACGCTCCCGGAAGACCGTCGTCGTGGCGTCGAACGCCTTCGCCGTCTCGCACTGGGGTCACTTCGAGATGACGATGGCGCAGACGCTGTACGCCGAGGCGGACAGGGACGCGCTGGTCGTCGTCCTGCTCGAGGAGATCGCCGGGTGCAACATGAACCCGCGTCTCCGGCTCCAGCTGCAGAAGGGAAGGCACGTCGAGTGGACGCGCAGCCCGGTGGGACAGCGCCTCTTCTGGGCGCAGTTCAGACGGGAGCTGACCGGGCGATCGAGGAGCATCATCGGGTCCAATCCGCCGAGGAAACTCTTCTGCTCCGTCAGGCGTTAACTATAGCGACCGGGAATTACACATATAATTAGGGTGCGCCGTGGAGCAGTGGTTAGTAAGTAAGTAAGTAAGTAAGTAAGTAAGTAAACACGAAATTTCTATAGCGCTGCCCGAAAGCCTGGCGCAGTGCACCAGCTTATTCACGAGCGCTCAATCATAGGTAAAATCCATATAGTCCGTAATCCGTATATAGTCCGTGGTGGTCAAGGTTGTATAGATCCAGGTAGGCAGTCGCAGGAAAGCGCACTGCATGGTCTGCCGATCTTTTGAGGTCCGCGGTTCAACTCCCGGGCGCGCCAGAAACTTTTCGGTTGTTTCTGTCCCTATAGCGCCCCCATGCGGTCGACTCAGCCCCCGGGCAGCGAGGTGTTAACTCGGTGGAAGGAAAGGCGGCGAGGAAAAGGCTGGCAATCCGCCCTCATTCAGCCGTTGCCATGTAAAACTGAAGGCGCTAACCCTTCGGTTATCCGTACGGGCGCTGAGCCTATGGAGTGCACCTTTTACTATGGAATATCCCGTGCATGTAATATATATAATTATATATAAAAAAATATATATATATATATATATATATATATATATATATATAGGCCTATATATACTCAGGAGTT
>CM030840.1:2355253-2417753 GCA_018105865.1 Metaphire vulgaris
CCTTCTCCTGCTATGCTGGAGCCTAAATATAAGTTCTTAGCTTAGACCTTCTACCGCAATTCCAAAGCACAACAACGGATCTCGAGTCAAAACAGCTTCAAGAAGCGTCGAATACAGAAAAAACATAACGTCAGATTTTGCACAATCGTCTTTGTCCGTCTGCTTGTCTGCCTGAGTGTCTGCCTTTCTCTCTGTCCGTCCCTTTCAATATATTCAGAATAATCACTATTTTCAATACTAGCTGTTTGCCCGTCAAAAATGACGGAGGGCTTGGCTATTTCTTTGCATTTTGTCCAATGCGCTATAAACACCAATGTTACATTACAATACGTTCGTGCGTTTTTCGCTTCTTAAGATGACAGATATTCTAAAATGCTCCAGTTTTCAATAATTGACGATTACACACGCGACGCGTGTGCAGTAGTGTAAGTGTAAAGTAATCGGTTACCAGGATCCTGCCTGTAGTCGTCTGACCGGAAATGAGCTCGCCCGCCCAGTCCTTGGCCTCGGTCATCCATCCCACTTCCGTGCTCGGTTCGTCGGGATTATGTCTGGCCTTGACGTACACGTCCTTGTCCTTCTTGCGCAGAGGCCCCGTGGCCTGCCTGGCCTCTGACGGCAGAACAGCCAACTTATGATGCGCCAGCTGAGGACGAGCAGAAGGCCGGTGAAGAAGGTGATGAAGCTCGAACAGAGGAACGCGTACCAGTGTCTGTTCCTCAGGCAGTCTTCGAGACTGGTTCCGTGGTTCGGTCCGCCGGCCAGATCCTCCTGCTGCCCCTGCTGTTCGCGAGACTGGTTCATTGTCGCCCGTACTGCACGTCCATTACGGCACACGAGTACGACGTCGACTTGTGATTTTATATAGCGCAAACAATTTTGTAAAAATTATTCTGAGTACCGCAGCGAGTTCTGTCCTTCAAAGATCGGTTTATGTAGCGCCTTTTTCTAGAATTCGTAGTTACATATTCGATTACATCACTGTCGCCTGCTAATTGCGCATCAACGACGACGACGACGACGGCGGCGGCGACTATCGGATCACGTGATTCGCCGACATGACGTCATCTCGTCGTCCGTAACTTCGATTCGTTTCTTGGTCGCCGTCGTCGTCGTCATCGTCGACGATGACGTCATTATCCGCCGATCAAAGTCGATCATCTCGACGATCTTCCTTCATTTTGAAGGCGAAGAAGAACAACGAAAACGACTTTTAGACTCGGCGCCAGTCGGCGCCACTGCGGCTATTAATAGCAGCAGCAGCAGCAGCAGCAGCAGCAGCAGCGGCGGTCTTTCTTCTCTCGACTCTTTTCGAACAACTCACTGAGAAACCTTCGTAAAAATGATACTTCCTCTCCCCTTCTCCTCCTCCTCCTCCTCCTCCGCTTCCTTCCTCCTCCTTCTCCTTCTCCTCCTTCTCCTCTACCCGTCGTGCCTTGCGTGTTCTCGTTTAGCCGCGCGGCGATTCGTTCCCTCTTCCACCGTTCACCGTCGGTCACTGCCACGATCGGTCCGCGTTATAAGCACCAACGGATGTCAGAGCATCGGAGGCAGCAGCAGCAGCAGCAGCAGTTGCTAGACCGACCGGTGTATGCGGCGCCCCGGGGTCCGCGAGAGCCGAGAGGTCCTTTCCTCCCCCCCCCCCCCTCCCCCTCCCCTCCTCCCCCTCTCCCCGGTCGGGGAATGCGGTCGTCGTTGTCATGGCGACGTGCAGTGTTGTCGTCGCCGTCCTTAAATCTGCAATTTGCGTTTAATTGAAGACAGCGATTGCGACAGCCGAACAGGTAGACGACGACGACGACGACGATGACGACGACGATGATGACGATGATGATGACGACGACGACGACGACGGAGCTTCGGCTCTGCAATAGAAGGCACCGCCAATAAAAGCTGGCGCTAAACAAACCACGAGCACAGCCTATACTCAGTCAGCGCTGACAGAGACAGGATTAGTACAGCGACGACTATAGATTAGAAACACTGTTCCTGGCATTTACATTGTTATCAACTTACCATGGCCATTACTATATATTATTACTCATAGTAGTAGCTGTAGTAGTAGTAGTAGTAGTAGTAGTAGTAGTAGTAGTAGTAGTAGTAGTAGTAGTAGTAGTAGTAGTAGTAGTAGTAGTAGTAGTAGTAGTAGTAGTAGTAGTAGTAATAATAATAATAATAATAATAATAATAATAATAATAATCTTATTATATAATTCTCGATGTGTCTGTCGCGTCTGTCGCGTCTGTCGCGTCTGTCCGTCCGCAACACGGCGGGTATTGCAAGACGCTGTTGTCATTGACAACCAAATATTGTTTAATCAAACCGGAGCGTTTAACGAAGCGTCTTAATTGCAGCAAACCCCCGTCCCCCTTCTCAGCACATCCCTCTCCCTAGTCCCTGCCCCGGCCCCAAACCTCTTTCCCCTTCACTTTCTCCATCCCCTTCCCTCTCCCAGTCCCAATCGCCCCCCCAAACCCCCCTTCCTTTTCTCTCCCCAACCCTTTTCCTCTTCCCATCCCTCTCCCAATCGCCCCCCAAACTCCCGTTCCTTCCGTCTTTCCAACCCTTTTCCTAATCATCCCTCTCCCAATCACCCCCGCCCCAACAATAAAACCCCGTTCCCCTACCCCTTTCCCTATCCCTAAACCCATTCCAGTCCCAACCCATTCCCGCTGTCTAAACCCCGTTCCCTTCCTCTCTCTATCCCCTCAACTATTCCTCTTCCAATCGCCCAGGCCCCAACCCATCAGACTTTTTTGGGCCGTTTCCAAACCTACACAACGCCAAATGACAACCCACCTTTTCCATCCTCCCTCCCCAATGCCCTGCCCCCATTATTATATATATATATTTATTAATTCCAAATGCCTATAAATAACTCAAGTCAATATTATTTAATTTTTGGAAAAACTCCAAAATCAGAAATTTGCTATATCTCAGCTATCTAAAAATCTGAAGTAAAAACCGACAAAACAAAACATTTTGGGGTAGAGTCCACTACAGTAAAATATCAATCTTTCCCCCGAAAAATATACTATTTTCATTAACATTATTTTGTAAAGTTGATAAACCAAAAGTTTGAAAATCGGTTGACAACCTGTTCTAACCCGTTGTTTGAACATATATTATCGGCGATTTCGCGAAAGTTTTGAATGACAAACCGTATTCTAGTCATTGTTTAGCCCCTAAACCCTCTGAAAACAAAAAGTCCAGCGTTACATTTCAAATCAAGTGACTCAGTTAAAAATCAGGCAAACAAGAAGAACTGCAAGATCAACACTTACGTTGAAAAAATTCATATAAAAGGAAAAGGCGGCGAGTTAAGGACAATTTAGATTGCGCAAAATCGGATGGCCGCTATGTAGATGGGTGGTAAAACTGATGAGACGTGACATTGCTTATTTTGATGCTGTTGCATTTTGCACAAAATCGGGTGGTAAACAGCCAATTAGCAATGTCTGGTCTTTGAAACCTGCAGACTTTTTGGGCGGCGGGCCAAATGCATGTTTTCCAATCTCTCAAATTTACTCCAAAATCAGGGTTTTGCTAAAATCTGAAGCAAAATGATGAAAACATTACAGTAAATGTATATACTGGCTGCATATATTGAATTTATAAACCTAACTATATATGACAAACCGTATATCATATATATATTAAACATTTATATTAATAAAACGTATATAACTTATAACATATTTTGATGGCCATTTGATGGAAGAATAGATTTTAAAAAATTTTTCACTGTTTATCAATGTGTGGTTTGAAATGGCTCGAGTGTTTTGCCCATTTGTGGCATTTTGAACTCCATTTGAGAATAAAAAAAGACTGCGACAGAATATAAAATTGACAATTCTAGAACGATTTGACACAATGAAGATGAAAGAAAACGAAAATGTAGTTTTAATTCGTTTCATCACTCCTCTGAATTTTTGCATATAGCCAGCTTTAACAATAGTCCTTCCATAGGTTCACCATTTTGTGGCATTTCGAACGCTCTAGAATAAAATTAAGATGGAATATATTGACAATCCCGGAATGATTTGACGCATTAAAGATGGGGACACAAGAAAATGTGGTTTTAATTCATTTCAAACTCCTCTGAATTTTTCCATATCTATCGCTTGCTGTAACAATAGTCCTTCCATAGGCTCACCATTTTGTGGCATTTCGAACGCTCTAGAATAAAATTAAGATGGAATATATTGACAATCCCGGAATGATTTGACGCATTAAAGATGGGGACACAAGAAAATGTGGTTTTAATTCGTTTCAAACTCCTCTGAATTTTTGCATATCTACTGTATAGTCTGCTGTAGCAATAGTCCTTCCATAGACTAATGTCAAACAGGGAATCGATTTCATAATATTTTTGTTGTCTATGCAACTGTAGTAATCTCCCGCTTTTGATGTAGCGCGTCGATATTATGGTTCAGTCAACATCACCAAAGAAACTCAAAACCAAAAAAAGATTTACGCTCTTCCATTTATTTGTCACGCCTGAAAAACACAGGATGTACGATTCTACGTCAAAGCAAATTTTAAAATCCAAAAATATTCTGCACGAAACCAATTTCTCAAGCCAAAGAAGATTTTACATCAAGACAATTTTACACATATAATTTTAATAAAAATTTTAAACGTTTATATTTTCGCGGGCCAAATACGCGGGCCAAGGTTTTGACACCCCTGGGATATACAGTATATAATCCTAAACTGGATTAAGCTGTGATTTCAAGGCTCAAAATCCTACGAGCTAGATTTACTCGAACAGCGGTTCCCAACTAAGGTTGCCAGATGTCCGGGTTTTAACCGGACTGTTCGGTATTTAGGCAATTTGTCCGGTGAAAAAATCGAGGCAGTATCGGACATGCATATGTCCCAAGGCCAGTGAGAGGGAAGCGGTGAGGCGGTGACCATGGGCATCCACCAGATGGGGCATCCAAGTGCATGCGAAGTCAAGTGTGAGTATGCGCGATGTTAATTGCAAATTATAAGAAATAAAATAGATGCGAGAAGTGTTTTGTTTACACCCGACAACGCTTTTCTGTTCGTAAATGCTCTTTTTCGCCTAAAACTCAGAAACGTTCCTATTCCGGAAACTGCTGGCAACGATTTTCAACAATTTTTTTCAACGATTTTCAACAATTTGGTCCGGTGCATCAACCACAGCCAGCCTCTGCAGGCCACTGCCCGTGGCACATATCCCCCCCCCGTTGCCCTGTTGACCAGGGCTTGTTTTAACGTGCACTGGTACACAAAATGTGCAGCGTCAAAATGAAAATGTGCAGTGGTAAAATGCAATCTTTCTGTGCTTTGTGCAGTGATAGTTTTCGGGACGACTTTTTTGCCTGTGTTTTGCTCGGATGTCCGCAAATTTTCTGAGTTTAGTGCAGTGGTAATTTTTTCTTAAAACAGGCCCTGCGGTGCGCTCTTCGTTTATTTTATACAGGGCCGGATTAAGGTCCGAGTGGGCCGGGGGGGGGCTGAGAAAAAAAGGCCGTCGACTATACTGAAAATCTCTGACAAGCAAGAAAAGGTTATCTCCTTTCCAAATCGTGCTGACAAGCAAAAAAAATTTTATCTCGAAAATCGGTGGGCCTATTTTCATGATGGGCCGGGGGGCTACAGCCCCCTCAGCCCCCGCCTTAATATGGCCCTGATTTTATAGCTTTATAGGTTGACATAGCGAAAAATGGCAGCGATCTTTTTAGTCCTGAAACCTTTTTAGTACGCGTGGCCAGTTTTAATCAGAAGGCCAGCCAGACAGCTGCCAGCCCACGCTATACATGCGCCTAAGTCATGCGTCTCGCGTTCACTTTCTTTCTATCATCCGAAAGAAAGAGACATTTACTGTTTGCGATGGCATCTCTCTCTCTCTCTCTCTCTCTCTCTCTCTCTCTCTCTCTATATATATATATATATATATATATATATATATATCATATATTATATATTTTTTCTGTGCAGTTTTTTTTAAATTTTCGCGTTTCTTCGCGTATCCTCTGGCAGCAACTCGCGTACCCCTAGGGGTGCGCCTACCACTGGTTGAGAACCGCTGTGCTAGAAGGTACATTATTCTCGTGTTCTTTCCCGCAGTGACGGCTCCACAGGGAGGCCCGGGGGGCCCGTGCCCCCTATTGAGTGCCTGGCCTCCCCAGTGGCCCCACCCTGTTGGGACCCTATACTTAATACTACATACCTAACAACAAATGGTTGGCCCCCATGATTATAAGTTGCCACCCCAACGCCCCCCCCCCCACTTGCCAAATCCTGGAGCCGCCACTGCTTTCCCGCTACTTATATAGCGCAACTCGATACACGAATTTGGATCAACAGAGGGAAAAAGCAAAAACGGCGTTCCTAATCCGTCTGCCAGCGACCTTTGACCTCAGACCGGATGATCATCTCTCTCCCCCTCTCTCCTCTCCCCCCATCTCCGTTCCACCTTATAGTAGTCACGTGCCGGCCATTCGCTAGGTGGCGCCAGAGCCGTCGTAATTCACGCAAAGTCATAAACATCTCGGCCGCTGTGCCGTCTTTAATTAAATCGTACGCACATCCCTGACACGGTATGGGGTGGGATGGGGTGGGGTGAGGCGGAAAAGGGAAAAGGGAAAGGTGGAAAGAGAGCGAGAGAGAGAGCGAGAGAGAGAGAGAGAGAGAGAGGGAGAGGAGAGGGAGAGGGAGAGAGCGAGAGTTCCGACTGGCACCGCTACAAGGCGATCCATCTGAAAAATGATTTCCGCTTCGACTTCAGAATATCAGGAACCGCTAGAATTCTGTGTATTTCTGACCCCCCTCCCCCCCCACTCACTCACTCTCACCCTTCTGCTCCTCCCCGTCGATCAACGGGTTGCTAGCGTCCCTTTTTTAGGCTACTTGATCCTCCTCCTCCTCCTTTCTGCCCCCCGAGTGGGGAGAAGAGGGAAGAGTGATGGGAATGAAGGATGGGGCGTGGGTGGGGTGGGATTGGTTCTAAGCGCGTGTTTAACGCATTCCACAATCCACAGACATCAAAGCGCGTTTTGCATCTCACGGAAAGTAGGTAGGCAAGTAAGTGATCGCCTAAAATACAAAGCGCCGCCGTGCGATTCGAACTGTAAATAATTACCTGTCTCGTCAGTTAGGCCCATTCCATTAGTGCTCGCAACCCGAATGCATGTAAATTGGGGTTTGCATCCAAGTTTTATCCGTCCATACGAAAGTCTTAGCTGTCCTTCCCCGTGTATAGGCTACCTGTCAGAGACGTCATTTGGGAGAGGAGCTGTGGGGGGGACGTGGCCCCCCAAGGAAATGAAAATATTAATTTATAATGTAGTAATGTGCAACAAAAAACAAAAACAGGGACAAAAAAAGGTCAGCAGCCCCTAAAGCCCTAAAGGAGTGCTTGATGTCGAGAGTAACCTGAAGTAACTAATCATAAAAAAGGGCTGAGAAGCAAAAAAAGGTCGTCAACTTTTTTGGAAACTTGTCAAGTCGAAAAATTTTAAAAATTTAAAAATTAAAAAAATTTAAAAGAAAAATTTTACAGAATTTCTCGCGCCCCCCCAAGAAAAGTGTGAAATGACGCCACTGTTACCTGTGTTCTGTATACCTGTGTATCTGCTACCTCTGCGGCTGCTTTGTCAAAATAGCAGTTTTCTAGAGTGAATTTCTTGTGCAATTATAATTTCCTTCTAAAGGGTCTAGATTAACCTATAATCAGAATGATACTGTTAAAGGAAAAAATGAAAGGACAGCATGACCTAATGGATACAACCATCGATTGATACCTGTAGCGTATTAAAAATGACGTTATAAAAGTGCATACTTTATTATTATTATTATTATTATTATTATTATTAGTATTATTATTAGTATACCAGTTATTATTATTATTATTTTTATTTATTTTATTTTATTTTATTTTTATTTTTTTAAAATAATTCTTTGAGTGACAAAACAAAAACGATACTGAATTATTATTATTATTATTATTATTATTATTATTATTATTATATTATTATTATTATTATTATTATTATTAGTAGTAGTATTAGTAGTAGTAGTAGTATTATTATTATTATTATTATTATTATTATTATTATTATTATTATTATTATTATTATTATTATTATTATTATTATTATTATTATTATTATTATTATTATTATTATTATTATTATTATTATTATTATTATTATTATTATTATTATTATTATTATTATTATAGGCTTACTTTAATTATTAACCTTTGCAGTGTGAAAATAATTCTTTGAGTGACAAAACAAAAACGATACTGAATTTTTGCTTTCCGGAGCCAAGGTTAAGGGGGCGATAATGAGGGTGTCAAGGGTGTCAGGACACCCCAGGTTTGAGTCGATGGGGTGTCCAATAGTTGCTTGACACCCCACATAATCGCTACAAATTTATCATCTACAAAAGTTGCTTCACAAATTTATCATCTACAATAAAAGTTAGCATCATTTCACACTTTTTTGCTGATAATTGTTTGCAAATTTTCAAATTTTGGCAGTGACATAGTTTAGCAGAAAGACCACTGAACAAATGTTGGTATATTGACAAGTTAAAATTTGGCAATTTTTGCCAGTTTTAGCAAATTTTGAAATTCTCCAACGGAAATCACATTTTCGTTTGTCCCCATTTTCACTGTCTTTTGCAAAACAAAGTCTGACAAGAATAATCATTGAACAGTGGGTATTTGGCAAGGCCAGCCCCAATTCTTCAACGGAAACCACATTTCGATCCCCATATCTTCATTGCTCAAACTCTGATGGGGCACCACTCGGGGCACCACCTAACCATTTCATGCCGCACCGTGCACACTGGCGCCAACGACTGTACGAGGACGGAATTTGACTACGTAAGTAAGTAAAGACGAAATTTCTATAGCGCTTTAGTAACTAAAGTACATGCGTCATAGGTCAGTTTGTGAAATAGTGAAATTCTGTTATTAAGACGTCGTTCAACGTAGTTTCGGTGACGTCTATTCATTCAAATCTTAATGACGCAACAGTCAAATTACTGAATGACGTCACACTGCAATGACGTCACACTTTTAACAATATCCGGACCTCTTACTCATATCCATCAGTTTATTATTTTATAATTGCGAATAGGCCAAATAAATGCTACAAGTTGTGATATAATTTACTTTCAGTAATTACTAATTAATTATTTTAATTCATTACCAATATCACTTCGTATAACTAACAATTTGTCATCTTTCAGATCCGGCCTTAAAGCATAAGTGTTTGACGGCTTATCGCCCTTAGATTGCTCCCCGACCCTTTCTGACTGATCTTTCCGGCTTGATAGGCTCTAATCCAATTTTGATTTGGCGCGTCATCGGCTGATGCCCTGGGCATTATGATAGTGGCGTCATAGAAGTTTATTGATTGATTGATTGATTGAAGCAAGCAAGAAAGTAAAATTCCTCGAATTTATATATTTATTATATTTTACCGTTTACTTACTTACTTGTTTTTGAGGCGCCGACGGCATTCCATAGGTCGTGATCCGCCATCTTCATTGTTGATTATTAATGGCGAATGCATTAAATGGCGGACGTCGGGAGATTTTTATCTGTTTTTTTTTCTGACGAAATTCTCGCTGCAAAATGTAAAAACGCTTGGGAAATATCGAATCCAAACGCCACTAAAATTCACGAACTGCGTCCACGGTTAACCGTTGAATTGGAAAAAGCCAGTACAACTGTTCTTCGTTTAACGTAGCTGCGGCGAATAAGGCTGGAATTTATATAGCTCCGTGTAAAACAGGATGCTTTAACGTTAAATTTGTGATCGACAGGGTTAAAACGAACTCAATTCACTTCTGCTTATTCGTTCGTCAGAAATAGACTGGTGAAACGAAGTGGCAAGCATTACTGCGACTTAATGTTGTTTCGTGGTATTTTGAGAGTTCATTACCATTGTAGCAGAATTCCTTGAAATTTAGCGACGTTTTTGTTAGATTATGAGCATTTTTTCGTTGTGTGAAAATGTTTTACTCAAATATGAGAATAGAAACAAAAAGTCTCGCTGCATGTTATTAGAATCTGCCACTTTCTATATCGCCGGTTTTATCGGTGCATAACTGTTAATTGTGCTTTATACTTGCAGCCAATGTAGCAAAAATATTGGAAATATGCCGACTGAAAAGATTTCTGTCGAACCCAAAGGAAGCGGCACAGGTCGTATTCTAAATGCGATCGAGAAAGTTCGACTTCAGAAGCAAAGGCCAAACGTTGAGCGCATCCACCGCGTCCTGCGACAGTCAGGATCCGGATCTGAGTATAGCTGATGTCGGCCTTGAACTTGAAAAAGCTGCAAAGGATGGAGTCATCCTCAAGGTTGTTACGAACAACGTCTGTTCTTACAAGCTTCCACCTCCCTCTGCCTCTTCCTCTACCACCACCACCACCAGTTCCAGGCAGAAGGGCGCCTCTCTTCCAGTTCTAAAGGTTCTTCCAAATCGAGAGTTTCTTGACGGGGTTGTGTCTTCGGTGAATTGTCTTGAACGTTGTTCTCTGGAAACGCTTGAAGGTCAGCTGCGACGAAAGTACGCACTTGAGACAACCGGTGATACGAGTCTAAAACAGGAACTGCACAGCTGCTGTCGGAAACTGGTGAAGAGTGGACGATTGCGGAAGGACGGTCAGTTCTTCTCTCTGCCGTCGAAAGGGTCGTCGGACAGCGTCGAGTCAGTAACCGAGTCGACAGTGTGGAAAAATCCAACCATTCATCTGGAGGATTGTACTTCCGGAAAGGTACAGTGGATCCCACTTAATCGCATACCGCTTAATTGCATAACCCGCATAATCGCATAACAACATAAAATTCCGAATCAGTGTTTTGTGCGTACAATTCATTATCAGACGTCCCGGCTATTCGCATAGCCCAGTTAATCGCTTAGGCAAGGCTTGCACGGCACCTATGCAATTAAGCGGGTTTCACTGTACTGGCATGTCCATAGCATCTTCTAGCATCAGTGGCTATTCTAGCCACCTAGACATGGGGGGAGTTTAAAATTGTGTGGGGGGACAGGCATTGGGCAGATCATACTACTTACCAAAATGTCAAAAATGTTAGGGGGGATTTAAAACTGGGGGGAATTCTCCCCAGAGAAGGCCTAGAATAAGCACTGTCTAGTGAATCTGCCGGGGACATGTACTCCAACCCAAAATTTTGTTTGCTAATTTAGTGAGTTTTTTCAATTGTCATAAAATAAATGGTATGAAGGAAAGGGAAAGAATGGAAGGGGTTTGCTGGAAGACAAAATTGGGAAATGGAGTGGGAAGCAAAGTGCCACCTTCAGACTGGATTCCTGCATCAGCCCAGTCTTCTGGCCTCACTGTTTGTCCGATTTTCTTTTAATTCTCTTCCCTGTGAGTTAATTTATTGGGACCATAAAAAGTACTTAGTGAAACTTGGATTGTAGTATCTTTACAGGTACAGGTTCTGTTTGATCTGTGCCTTGAGAAACTGCCCTGCAAAATCTTTTCATGATCGTCTTTGTGTGGTGAGGTGTAGAATGGGTCCTTTTGGTGGTTCACTTTTCCTAATTTGTTTATTGTTCCGCAGATAATGATGAGGAAGAGCGGAAGATGGGGAGGTGGTGGTAGAAATAAGAGCCGGGTATTAATAAGGCACAAAGGAGTTCTAGTCTCCCCCACTCAATCACTTGGTCCTGCCTGTGACCTCAACACCCTTGGAGACGAGGAGAGGGCATTTGATGCATGGAGGGGGGTTGAGTTGTAAGGGGTTTGCTGGTTACCACAGCATCAGTCATGGTTGAATGAACAGTGTGGTTGATATGAATTTGGCCATTTTTTCGCTCCATTGTTTCCTTGAATGATCTTAGGCAGGTGTGAGGTGCCCTTTTGATAATGCCCCCCCCCCTTCGCAACCATGTGGGGAAGAAAGACTGCTATTTTTGGCCTACTGCCTATAAACTACGGCCATCTGTCCAGAATCTGACAGATTCTACCCTGTTTATATATATATATATATATATATATATATATATATATATATATATATATATATATATACACATATATATATACATATATATATATATATATATATATATATATATATATAAACTGCCCTAACATGATGTATCAACTGCTGGGTGATCTTTTTATGCAGATCAATTTGATTCTTGAAGCCTTGTAAAAAGATATCAAAATGAGAGTTAAAGTTTAGAAAATGAAATGTTTAAAGAAGGCTTTAAACCTTATTATATTATATTATATCATATTATAATTTTATGCAATTCTCACTTATATGCATTTTAATTTTTGTCTGTTTGAACTCTTAGAAAAAACTCGAATTGTATTTTTTCAGTAGACTTAATAGGCATTATGTTTGGTTTATTTATTTATTGAACTTTTAGACTTGATTTCATTATGTTTTGTGCTTATGGTAAAGTAAGGGGGTGAATGAAACGGTCAGGGTGAATATGGTAGTGGGGGAGGGGGGTTGATGGAATAGTAGGAGGAATGGATTTGATAGTTTTTGTTATTTTAAAAAGCCTTTTTCTTTTGACTCTTGAGTTGTTCTGTTAAGCTTTGCATCTATTTTTAGTTTCATTTGTGAGATTTGATAATTCCTTAATGCATCCACTATCTAGTAAGGCTGTATTTAATATCAGGCTGAAGTTGAGTTATTTAAGTAAAATATTTGAAGAATGTCCTTTTATTTTGCTGTTCAGGCCATGTCATCCACTCCTTTGCATTCATCGACGACCAAAGAGTGTTTAAAGGAAAAAACAAAGCAAAGGGGTTCGGACAGCATTAATAGTGAGTGTAGACCGTGTTTAATCTAGACTCCTGGACTCCGGGGGGGAAACTGACAAGGCTGGGGTGGAAATCAGCTGGGGGCTGCTGTTAGTTGATGTACCGTAGTATGCCAAAATTTCCGGGGGGAATTTGAAATTTCCGGGGCTAAAAAGGGCAATTTCCTCCCACCCAGGAAACGGCCTAGATTAAACCCTAGTGTAGAGGTTTCTTTTGTCCACTGACAAAATTTGTCAATTCAGAGCCTATGGGAGGCCTTGATGGTTAACACCTTGAAGTTTTCCACAGCATCACCCAAATGTGGGTAGTTGCCAATCTTTCCCTTGTTGCCTTTCCTTCCCCAAAATAAGCAGCCAATGTACTCATTCACAGCTGAGTCAGTAGGGTAGGGCCAGATAACAGGGACAAAACAGCCAAAGCGTTTCTCTTGTGGGTGAGTTTTGAACTCTGGACCTCATGACTGGCAGTCCAGATCACTTGACCACTGGACCGCTTTGCCACTTACATTTGAATTGATGACATGGAATTTGTCATATTAGACATCTGTTTGTTGTGGATGGTTTGGTTCTTTTGCTAATGATGTACAGTAGAACTTCGTTATAATGTGCTGAGTGGGTCGGTAACATTTAGTGCGTTATATCCGAGGTACCGTATTTGTTCGTTTTTAGGATATAGTTTCTACTCCGGTGATAAGGCTGCTGTGACTGGAGTGCGGCATCTTGAAGATCTCTGCATCTTTCCGTCACGCTCTGTTCGGTAGGTGTGCGTTGAACGACAACGACCAGCAACATTGTTTTGTCAAGTATTTGTTTGAAAGCACGTGACTTTACTAACTGATTTGTTCAGAAAACTCTTTGCTGACATTGTGTGTACTGTTGATTTGCATCAGTAAGTTTTGAAAGCGCAATAGTGGCACCAGGTTTCATGATTTCTAGTTTTAGTTGCCTATTTGTTAACACAGTGGCCAAGTGGCAAGATCATTGCTGTGCAGTTGGAGGTAGCAGGTTTTAATCTGACTTGTGTTATTGTATAGCGACCTAGAACTAAATATTCACTCCTAATTGTATGTGAGGAAGACAACAGGAACCAACTTCACTCATCTCATTCCCAGATTGCAAAGGCCATTTGAGTCTGCCTTATGCTGGAGAACTTATCATCATCATCATAATCATCATCATCATCAACAACAACAACAAAATGTATTTGTAGTTGACAGCTAAAATTTTGTGGTCAGATTAAAGAATAGTTATGCACTGTATGCATGAATGACTGAAATAATTTTCTTTTTAAAATTTTATTAAATTATTTTGATATTTTGAGTGTGTTTCTATGTTATAATTTAAGAAAATCATCGCAGAAAGAGAGAGAGGGAGACACGTTGGCCACGTGGGGAAAATCAAAGACACCGGTCGAACGGACTTATCCGCAGAAGAACTCGAATGGAAAATCAAAGGCGAGCGCGTTCTACCGACCGACTGATTTCAACCGTTCCCTCGCTTCCACGGGCAACAGAAAGCTAGCTACGTGCGACAGCACCACAACAAGTCATCCGGCGCTACAGCAGGTCACCTCTACACTTGAATCGCAGTCCTCGACGCTCTGGCGCTCGTCTCCCGAGGAGGAGGAGAAGAAGGAGGAGGTCGTCGACGACGGGGAAAAGGAGTCCGAGGATGGAACGGAGGAGAAGCCGAAAAAGCGAAGCCGCAGTCTCCAGCTGGCGTTCCTGTACGACAGCCTCAGCAAGTTCTTCACCGCGAGCGGGTCGAAACGAGCCGCCGTGCAGAGGAGCGCCCAGCCGTCGTCTTCGGGCGACGCTGCGGCGCGCTGGGTGTCGCCGGCCGGGTCGATGTCGCTCCGTGCCGCGGCGGTTCCGAAGGTGGGCTACGGCGACCGTTGGCATTCGGAAGAACGGAAACGGGAGAAGTTTTCCAGGACCTCGAAATCCAGCGAGAAATCAAAATCCGTGCAGATGAAAGCGAAGAAAGTGAAGAAGGAGTTGTGTCTAAAGCAACGTACGAAAGCGGCCGACATTCTCTTGTTTTTAGCTTTGTGATTAATTTACTCTGGTGGACATTAGTAGCTGCCATTATCTGCTTGATCTTTTTACTTTCTTTCTTGTTTATTATTTTATATACAGGGTGGCGCAAAAAAACCCGGACTATATTAAATGCAAACCTGAATGTGACTAGTCCGTTTTTTTGCGCCACCCTGTACAAATGGACGACAGCATGTCTTTACAAGATTGTTTTGAATGGCCTTTCTTAGCCAGTTTTTGAATATTTACGGGAGTTCTGGTCTATTTTGAAGCAGAATTAAGCATTTTCTTTGTACATTTCCTGTCGTTTGTTTTTCGTTTAGGTCATTTCCAGACAAAATATGCTGGAATAGGAGGAGGAGGAGGAGGAGCAGGTGAGGTGTTCACATCTCAGTTGACAAAGGATGACTCACGGCTATTCGAGATCGCGCAGACCACAGCACAGGAGGTTGGTTTTCAGTGGGATAGAATTTGCATTTATTAAATTAATTCTGCTATTTAATGTCTAAATATTTATTTCAAATGTTGGTTGCTTCTGCATGTCGTGAAAGTGTGGTTATTTGAGTTTATTATTGACCCTTTAATTCCGGATGAAAGATGTTTCGTTTTCGTAAGAAACTGGTTATATGCGTAACTGTTCTGAAAGGGTCAATAGGTGAAGAAGTACTCTGTAATTTTATTTTAATTTTTACTTTTACTTGATTTTTACTTTTACTTAATTTACTTTTTTTAAACTTTTACTCGATTTTTACTTTTACTTAATTTGTACTTAGAAGTACTTTGTAATATCATTTTCCTGTGGTTATTACAACCAGGGGCTTCTTGTGAGTCGTGGAGGGTTGCTGTCGGACATCGAGTCAAGACACTGTCGGACTCAAGTTATTTTTGGAAAATATGAGTTTGAGTCAACGCAACAAATTCCGTATCTTCCGGAATATTCCACGTATGTCGAGGAGTTTCTGTTTTTAAAATTCTCTACACAATCGACTTCTGCCTTAGATTGTTTTCCATTCTTTTTTGATGACTGTTATTTTATTTATTTTTATATCTGGACTCTGTAATGTGCCTTTGCTCCTAACATGTTGGTAATATGGCATACAAGAAATTGTCAGTTTAATAATAATAATAATAATAATAATAATAATAATAATAATAATAAATAATAATAATAATAATAATAATAAATAATAATAATATAATTATAATCTTCAGTCATCATATGGTCAGCTTTCACTGCCATTCAAGTTGTCTGGTTATGATGATGATGATAATGATGATGATGATGATGATGATGATGATGATGATGATGATGATGATGATGATGATGATGATGATGATGATGATGATGATGATGATGATGATGATGATGATGATGATGATGATGATGATGATGATGATGATGATGATGATGATGATGATGATGATGATGATGATGATGATGATGATGATGATGACAATAGTAATAGTAATAATAATAATAGGCACAGTAAAAATGTCTATGTGATACATTTGTGGAAATTTCCTTTAGCAAATAAATAAATATCTTCAATTTCTCAGTCATTTGTTAGGTCCTGTCTTTTGTTTACAGGCTTCCACGAATCTACATCTGTGAGTTTTGCTTAAAGTGCTTCAAGACGAAGTTGATTCTGGAGCGACATGTGGTGAGATGATGATGATGATGATGATGATGATGATGATGATGATGATGATGATGATGATGATGATGATGATGATGATGATGATGCCACTTAGATTCATTCACCATTACTTAGATTCATTCACCATTACCTTTATCTGTAGTTTGACACATTGTGCTTTGAACCTATTGCTGCTGGGAGGGGTCCAGTATTTCCAGCTGCAAATGGCTGACTTGTTTGCCTGTGTTTGTTGCTGCTTTACTCTGATGCATTTTGTGGTGAAATCTAGAGTTGAATCACATCTCTGTCTGTTTCTTTGTTCACAGTCTACCCAGAGGCATAGCTAAGGGGGGGGGGCAGTCGCTCCCGGGCCCCGAGGTGAGGGGGGGCGCCAAAATTGGGTTTTGGGTCAGTGTAAGAAAAAACAAAGCGAGCAGAAAAATGCAAATATCACTCGATCTGCAGTGAAATAAATAAGACGGCCTTTTTTTGCTCGTCACGGTTTTTTTGTCGCAGAGTGAGGGAACGCCGAATGAAAATAAACAAGGACCTCTTTTTTGGCCGTCAAGAATTTTCTTGATGTTAGTTGAAGGGGTCGCCATCGGTATGTTTTGCCCCGGGTGCCGGATACCCTCGCTGCTTTTTCCCACTCCCACTCTGACCGATCTCTGGAATTGACTTTGCCCGACTGACCACTAAACTTTGGCTATAGCTGTTGAAACTGTAGATTAACCCCTTAACTGGGCAACTATTTGTAACTCAATGTAAAATGGACGAGCATTACTCGGGGCAACCAGTTAAGGGGTTAAGTGCCTAGGAATGAGCAGCTACTGAGACACCTTCTTTCGAAAGCGCTATGCAAATTCATGAGATTTTACATACTCACTTAAATTCATTTTTCTGTAGGGAAAGTGCGGCACCTGTTGCCGTCCGCCCGGTGAGGAAATCTACCACGACAGTGCCGTGTCGGTGTTCGAGGTGCACGGCAGCAGGGAACCAGTCTACTGCCGTCATCTGGTCCTCTTCGGTCGTCTCTTCCTCGACCATCCCGGTCTGTACTGCCGCGTGTCGCAGACCATCTACTATGTCGTAACCGTCGGTGACAGGAATGGCTGCCATCTTGTTGGATTCTACTCGAGGGTAGATGCTGTCTTTAAGCACAATTGCATTACGGTCAGAGATAGAACCTGTAATCTCTAGTGAAATGAGACTAATTAACACTTTGATTGCGTTAATCTATATAACCAGTAGGTTATGAAGACGAAATATTGGTATTATGATGTGAAAGGGTTAACGTTCTGTGCCTAATGCCTTTTCTTGCTTTACGATAGGTTCCGGTGCTGTCTAAATTTACAATTGTATTGCAAGATGTCCTATATAAGACATGCCAACTCATTGACCCTTTACTTGTATTGCTTTACATGCTTTCAGGTTCGAAGCTTTCTTCCTGTTTTGAAATTTTTCATAGTCACCATTTTTTGTGCTTTCTTTAAAACACAGTTTGTGTTTTTTTAGCATATCATAAGATTCAGATTGAGGTTATTATTTGTATAATCTAGTGGTTAGTTTACTGAGCCTTATGCACAGTTTTTTTGTTTTTAAGGAGAAGTTGGGAGAACACAATCTTGCATGTTTTCTCGTACTGCCTCAGCATCGAGGAAAGGGTTTCGGGCATTTTATGGTTCATCTGAGTACGTGTTTTGGCATTATTTCCTTGTAACTGGTATCCGATGTTAGGATCACTCAATCATCCTCTCATATCAGCAGTAAAATAGTCTTATCAATTTGACGCTTTTAAATTCATGCACATTTTTAGGCTGAAATTGTTTAAATGCTTGCCAAATGGGGGCGCCACTTTAGGTTATTGGTTGTCGTCTACCGATGAGACACCAAAGTATCCGAGACCTCCGTTAACCGATGCTGCGAGGTGGATCTATCATTCGGTTTGGAAAAAGGCAATCACGGAATGCATCGAACTGGAAGATTTAACCGAAATAACAGTTCGAGGTAAAACATTAAACATTTATCATCGTTTTTGGGCTTCATAAATGTCAAGATTACTAGATTTATTTATAAAATAGTGGTTGTTTAAATATTTGTGTTTATTGACTATTTTCACTTTTTGAGTTGTATTTTTGTGTTGAAAACTGGTATTTAGGTCAGACCTGTTGGCTTTGTTGTTATGTCAGATTTTAGTGTAGTTTTTTATTTGCCAACTGTCTGCCTGCTATTTTATCTGCTTGGTTCTGTGATTGATTGCTTCTGTTTTTCTATTTCTCTATTCTTCTATTTCTCGCTCAGTTGTCAGCTGTTTGACGGGCATCAGAGATGAAGATGTTCAGACCATGCTCTGTGAACTCGGGCTTATGTGTGAAGATGATCCAAGGTGATTTTCTATTACAGAAATATTGTCTCCTGTTATATTATATAAGTACTATATTATCTATTATTATCAATTATCTAGCATTTGAGAATATTTTGCTTTTCTCATTTATATTGTCTTGTTTTGTTATATTGGATAGTTGAGCACTCTATAGTGAAACTAAAATTCATTGTTGACATATACGATTGTTAACATACATTGTTGACATATACGATTTGGTCTAACTGAGAATCAATAGAATTCTTGCGACATGGTTGACACAAACATTTAGCTAAAACTGACCTATTATTTGGTCCATAAAGTCCTTGTTAACTGGCTGTATGTAGATGTATATATATGCAATGTAATGCACTCTTGACTCTAGCCCGCTAGGACAATAGCGCTATATAAATCAGCCTACTAACTAACTAACTAACTAACTAACTATATACATATATATATACATATATATATATATAATATATATTGTGCGTGTATGTGTATATATGTATGTATGTATGTATATATATACTGGATATATATATATATACACTTATATATACTGGATATATATATGCTGGATATATGACTGGATATATGTATTGTATATTCAGTTGTGTTGTTGTCATCTGTATTCTGGAAGCAGAACAGAAAATGTCCTGAATAATTTACTATGTTGTCAGGTGGAAGCAGTTTTGGTCCAAAAGCCCTGTTCAGATGAATTTGTTCTTGAAAATCCAGTTGGTTCAGAGCATGGAAAGCATTCAAGTGATCTCAATTTGTCGCCTTTATTCGCAGGGAGGGAGTTTTTCTCTTTATTGAAATGCCATCTGAAATTTTATGTTTTCTTTCTTCATCAGGCAGAGAGTGATCGCTCTGACTCCCGCGCTGCGTGAAATTCTTCAGATCAAAGCCGAGGAGAAAACGCGGCCAATCGAATTCAATCCAAGCGCGTTTCTTGATTCAAGATTAACAAGAAAACTTCGGGTAAACAAAGCTTTTGCTTTTAGCAAATGCTTTCCAGGTTCTTTTTGTTTATTTTCTATTAATCGTCAGTCTCATGGATTTTCAGGGCTTATTCTAACTTCATGCATATTGATTTTTATTTGCAATGTCATCCAATTTGGGATTTTCATGCAACAGTAGCGTTTCTATGTTGAGTAATTTGACTTTTGTCCTGCTTGAGAGTTACTTTATAAAGGTTTTTAAAATAATTTTTCGATTAGTTGCTTGAATTTTGAATTGTTCTATAATTAAATTTTGTAGGGAAAGCCCCGTGCTGTCAAGCGAAGTAGTGACCAGCCACAAAGCAAGGTTAATCTTGCACCAGCAAAAAGACAACGACGCTCCGAAAGTGGTACGCCAACAGGGGTCTTTGATCGTTCTGTTTGAATTCAGCAGTTATCGCTAGGCAGATAGAAAAATATTATTACTTTTAATTTTCGATCTCGTTCTGTAGTTGAACTGTGAAAGTTTAACGATTTTGGATGGAATATGATTGCAGAGGATTGATTGTTGAAATTAACAACTGTAAGGTGCTAGGTAGTTATATATGTTAGATCTGTGTCCAGAATTCACAAGTACTTTTTCAGATTGTAGATAAATTCTCATTTGCATTGCGGTACGATGCTGACATGTACGTTATGGTCACGTTGTGTTGTGAGTGAGAAATCTTGTTTTCCTCTTCATCTTGTATAGGTGAGGCAGTTGATGATAAGCCAGAACTGCCGTCAAAACCTGTATCAAAATGGAAGGCATTGGATGACTCGGCCACCCTGGCGCTGCCTTCGAGGCGCAAGGTGGGCTGGCCAAAGGGTGTGAAACGTGGACCAAGAAAAGAGAAAGCACCTTCTGAAAATGAAACTGTTGAAGTAAGTAAGATCTTTTTCGATTCATATTCATTTGACTCTGGTTATTTTGCTGTCATAACCTCATGCTGTCATAACATAACCATCGATAACATAAGTCACGGTGCAAAAAGTTTAAATAGAAGACATGTCACATGACATCATATGACATGTCTTTTATTTAAACTTTTGGGGATCCCAGATATATCCATCCATTTTACACTGAGTTACAGTTAAATGTTGTTAAACTTTTCAGTAATCGCACAAGTTATATTGTAAAACACACAAGGGCGGTCCCCCAATGACCCCCCAATAATCAGTAAGAGGGGGACAGAGTATCAATTATTTCTCTCCCCCCCCCCAATGTTTTGTGCCTTATGGTTAAATCACTCATTATTGATGACCTTTTTTTCATCAGGGTATTTGGCCAGGGAAAAATATAAGAATGAGGTTTTTTTCCTCTTCAAGACTTTCAAGACTTTTTGGGAGACGAAAAGGGGGTCTGACTTGACTTTATTGACGATTCTATCCCCTTCCCAATGTTGACGCCAGGTTTATGCCACTGAGTAAACAGTTCTGATGTCATTAGCTGGTTATGTGAGCAGTCTGTTGTGTTGTGTGTGGCTTGTGTCGATTTCATGATGAACTGCTGTGCGCTTTCTTTAGACGAGAGATACATCTGTTGATATCTCGGGCACAGAAAGTAGATGGGACTTTGAATCGTCGCGCTACGGCGGGAGGAGTCTGGAATTGGAAGACGCGGCGGGCGTTTCGACTTCCGCCAGGTCGACCAGGTATCGGGAGTCCTCCAACAGTCCCTTCGGAGGAGAAGAAGAGCGCCGTCTCGACATCGGCGGCGACGAAGAACTGTTGTCCGATCGCGAAGGTTCGATGATCTCCGAAATGCCGCAGCTCGACGAAAAGGACAACACGTGGCAGGACGGCAACAACGACCTGCAGTTTGGACGGTCGCCTTCCCCTCCACAGCTGGAGCAGGAGATCCCAAGTCCCTATTTCTGCCCCGCGGGATACATGAGGGATGGGCTGGACATGGGAAGCAAGGACGCCCAGTCGGTGCTTTCCGATTGCCTGGCCGGCCGGTCGGTCGCTCCAAGTCCTTGTTTTTCGGTCGACGAGCCGCAGCTGAAGTCCGACAAGCGGATGACAGACAACGAGAGCGACAGCGACATGTCAGTAACGTACAACAGCAACAGGCAGACCGACTACAAAGGTCAAAGTTCGCGGCAGGGGAGCGCGACGCCCTGTTCGCCCTTGGGTGGCATCGGCAGCAATTTTGCAGCGTCACGGGAGAGCAGTCCGGGCGGTAGCAAAGATGACAGTTTGTCGTCGACTGGACTCTTGTCGAGGTCGTCTTCGGTGGATTTGCCGGCATTTGCCAAGGCCGAGTCGTCTCCGCCGGAGTCGTCTGGTTCCGTCAAGGACAAACTGTTTCCGGCGGAGTCTTCTCCGAACTCTAACAAGGGCAAACTGTCTTCGGTCCATTCTCCGGATTCCGTCGGCGGCAAACCGTCGCCCATGAGCTCGCCTGACGTGAACAGGGACAGGTCGTCGCCGGTCGAATCGCCGAAAGAAAATTCACCGGCAGACTCGCCGATATTCGTCAAGGACAAATCGTCTTCGCCGAGCTCCCAGAGAGCAAAGTCGCTTTCTGCACTGCCGTCTCCTGAACCTTTCCAAGGAAAATTGTCGGAGACGAAGAAAGCGGAAGAAGTTGCGACTCCAAGTAGCGTGGAAGATAGTCCGTCGTGTAGAGGAAACCGATCAGAGAATGAATTGCCGAGCGATCCTGGTGAAGACGATTTGCCACGCGATCATTCTTCTGTCGTTGATCTACCGCCCAGCTCTGTACTGTGCTATTCGGAAACTGAGGAAAGGAAAGCGGAATCGTGTCGGAGCGCAGAACAGGCGAACAACGCGGAGACCGTCGTGTTGCGGGAATCCATTCTACCACCCGTACAGCCCATGTTCCAGCCGTGTGTTCGAGGGCAGTTGGTGAACGATGCCACCAAGATCGCCGCTTCGAGGCTGGCAAAAGAAGTTCCTGATGCATTTTGTGGCTCTTTTGCGAACCAAAGCCCTGCGCCGTCTACGTCGTCTCAGCTCGGCCAGTTGCCGTTTGCCGGCCATGGCTCCGCGCTGAGCCACCTCTACGCGCCAAACGGACACGGTGCCATCACGAGTCCCCGATGAGTCACAACTCCCAGATGGTCAACAACAACGCGATGAGTCGCTACGAAGGCACAGAGATGGGGAGGCTGGACGTTGCCGTGCGACAGCAGCAACCGCGACAGCACCACCCGATGCCGAAGGTCGGCCCGACACCCAAGAACAGTCTGGAATCTAGTCCTACCGCGACCTCGTCCATGGCGAGAACGTTTTCCGAGCAGGTGGCGCCCCAGCCGGTTCTCATGGAGGCGATGTCGCCTCATTCATTCCAGCTCCAGAACGGCTTGCCACCCGCTCGGCTTGCCAAGTCGGGTGGCGGCGCGGCCAATTCATTTTCGCAGTGCAACGACCTCTCTTCCATTCTGGCACCAAACTCACACGGAACACGCGTGTCGCGCCAGACGATGTTGGCGAACGCCGGCGCGATGGCCAGGGGACGTTCAGTGGTGGCAGCGTCGGCTGCACTTTCACCCGGCTACATGAACTCGATACCGTCTCCGGTGGCCAAGGGGGCGGCGAATAATTTCGGCCAGTCGAAGTCTTCGGCCATGATGGCCGGACGGTCGAATGCGGGACGGCAGCAGTCGTCGCAGGCCGCTGCAGCGGCTACGGCCGGTAACTTTGGCCATCAGCAGATGTCGAAACAGATTATGTCAAATAAGTACAACAAAGCAATGGTTTCGAACATCCAGCTGCAGCAGCAGCAACAGCAGCAGCAGAATTTGTCGTCGTGCGGACTCTACGGCCTCCCGAAGTCGTCGCCCGGCACCGGAGTTCCGCAGGGAATTTCCAATTCGTCGCCGAGCATGAACTACCCCGCCGTTCCGAACCTGTCGCCCAACAGCGGCGAGTGTGCGAACGTGTCGTTGCACACTCTGTCCGGTCACAACCGTAACCTCATCAATGCCAGTCCGGCGCCGAGCTGCTCGGGCAAGCAGTATGCAAGGAACATGCAGCACGGCACTTCTCGAGGTTTCAATACAGGAGGAGGAGGAGGAGGAGGTGGCGGCGGTGGGGGGTCTCTGTCGCCGTCACCGAAGCAGCACGGAGCGGGCGCGATATACCAGCTGCACCAGTCGCAGAACCCAGCGCTGTCGCCCCATCAGATCCAGACGCCGGCACCGTACATGCACGGCACGGTGCAGCGCCACATCGGCGAGCAGTTCTCGCCCGCACCGGAATCTTTCTCTCGCCATCAGGGATACAACATGCTACAGGCAACCTATCTGGCGAAGCTGCAGCAGCTGACGAACGACCTCGGTCCCTTCCAGCCGCATCATTACGCGATGGCGCTCCCGACGAACATGTCGCCTTCGCCGATAGACATGACGCTTCCGTCGCACGCGTCTCCGCAGCGCAACTTGACGCCGCCGAACCTTCCCGCGCAACAGCGGCACGGCACAAAGCAGCAGGTTCACCGGGGGAATGGCGGCGGTGGCGGCGGCGGTGCCCAGCACAAGGGCGCTGCCACCGCATCCGCCACCTCTGCGTCGACCGCCTCCGGCTTCCTTCCGGACGTGCCCGGCAGCGACATGATCGCCAGGTACCAGCTGTTGAGCGGGTACCACGTGCAGCAGCCGATGACCTGCCCCAGTTTCATCCACCAGGGCTCGCCGTCCCAGATCCCGATGCAGGTCGGCGTGATGAACGTCGGCATGCACCCCGGCCAGCCGTCGGCGAACTTCATGCCCGGGGTCCAAGGCCAGCCGAACAGCGCCGTGTACGCGGCGTACGGTTACATCAACGGTGGCCTTGCTTCGCAGCCATTCAACATGCACTTAAACGACCTGATGAGACGATGACCGCGCGGTTATTGTCTATCGGTATCGGGTTATCGGTATCGGTCGGTTTGCGGGACGGGCGGATGTCGAGACGTTCTCAGGATATTGTAGTTGTTGTTGTTGTGCGGTTATTTCATCGACTTTTGAGCTGTTGTTGACGAACTAGTGTATCGTTCTATCGATGTAAAGTAATTTAGATTCTTGACGTAACGTTTTATTGATGTCGACCTAGAATTGCGTGTACATTGCCG
The DNA here is from genome assembly GCA_018105865.1 of Metaphire vulgaris. NCBI lineage: Eukaryota > Metazoa > Annelida > Clitellata > Crassiclitellata > Megascolecidae > Metaphire > Metaphire vulgaris. The sequence goes on from CM030840.1 coordinate 2,380,160, forward strand.
TAGTGTTGGATTGTAGTGCACTCCTCCAGCTGAGTTGCCTCTCTCTTCTAATATTGTTACCGCAAGGCAGTTTTTGCAAAATGCTTTATGATCACTTGATAATTATCTATCACAGGCCTTCTTCGGCGCCGATACAAAGTTGTGCCGAAGTTTTGTGTCGTTTGGATTCTCTGACCTGAACTGTGTTGGCACCATCCTTGAAATTCATCGTGATAGGTGGTTCCGCTTAAGGTTTTATTGTCGCCAGCAATGTTTTTCATTATCAGCCAATGTTGGTGTGTCAATTGCTGTGCACATTCTGAACTAAGGCAGGCCACAAAGTGGTCCAGTGAATTTATTACACAGGTCAACATATACAGCAGGGTGGCGCAAAAAACCGGACTATATCAAATGCAAACCTAAATGTGACTAGTCCGGTTTTTTTTGCGCCACCCTGTGATGGCACATGTACAACTAATAAACTGCTTCCTAGCTTGTGAATTTAATGCCGTAAGGAAGATCTTATTGTCACATAAATTTGACAAAATGAAACAGGATACTTGATAATTGCAAGTTTGACGGTTCTGGTATTGAAAGTTCCTGCTGTTTGACGGAATCAAGGTTAAAGGTTAAAAGGTTATTTGCGTTTATTTATGGATTACATGTCTATACAGACTTTTTCGTTGATGTTCAGACACTGAGCACTTAAGATGGCGGTTGTAATGTACGAAGTAGTGTAACTTTCTAAGCTTGTGACTATTTGGATTGGTGTAACCAGGATTTGTCATCTCTTTAGGATCGACGCACACTGTTTGCGCGTCTACGGACAATTGTACGTACGGAGTGTGCGCAAATTGCACGACGTCAGTGGACGCAGCTTATATGTGATGTACTATTGTGTACATATTTAAATTATGTAGCTTTATTTATGTCTGTATATAGATCTTTATTTACTTCTTGATTTCGATTTTGGTGCTGCATTTTGTTCACTGGTTGTCTTGTTGTCTTCGTCGTTTGATTGTAGACGTTACGAGACAGGCATGTTTGATTTAAATTTAGTCTGCTTTGTCACTTGTTGTGCACTATTCAAGCTGATCTATTTACTAAGTCGCAATGACTGCTGACGATATTAACTTTAAAAATCAAAGTTTATTTTTAAATATCGAAACGGTATTATTACATTATTTAACGATTTGCTGGCCAGCTGATTTTTAGTACCTAGCTTTTAAAAACCCGATGCCAGTTTCTGATTCTGAAAATTCTATGTTCTATTTATGATTGTGAGCATTTTCAATTCTGCTTTAAATTTGGAAAACTTGTTTACATTACATTACATTACTCTTGCATTATTGCTTGCTTCTTCTAATGTCAAATCGTAACTTTGCAGTTCTACGCTATGCTAGTGTAATAACTTCACGATTTGAATCAATTATCTATTGAATTATTTTAAAATATAATGCTATTAATATAGTTTTCAAAATTAGACACAGTCGTTCTTGTGTATCCGGTCACAGAATTTGAATTTTACTGTAAAGAATACAGTAGAATCCTGTTTTAGTGTGCATTGCCTTAATGGGGTTGCAAATTAGTCTGCTGTACCTGAAGTTCATTGTATCTACTGTTGGTCATACCACCCAGTAACTTTTGCAATACTGTACTGTTATGGCATAGTTTCAGTTGGAAGTCTGTATAGCATACCCATGGCAAAGTTGTACCTACACTGTACATGTATATTGGTATCTGTCAGTCAAATGGAGGTCATGATTTTTGTTACATTACATTACATGGAGTACAGTAGACACGATGCCAATAATCTCCAATTCTTTGTATGCTGATGAGTAAACCTGTAGCAACAGTGGGTGTTGCCTTTGCTTTACCAGTCTAAAAATTATTATTTACTAGTTCCAGAAAAGGTTAAAGGTGCAGTGTCTGTCCCAATTGATTTTTTCACTTCTTTGAATGACTTTCTCCTCTTGTGAGCATGGAAACGACTAATTTCAAACTTGAAATGATACACTAAGACTTTGGTGGGTTTTTTTGATTAATTTTAGAAACCTAGATTGAAATTAGTTATGGCTAAATCCTAGGAAAATTGAACATTGTTACATCGCTGACTATTGGTAAAAGGTGCAGATGTTAAACCAGCATATGCTTGACTATACAATACAATAGAACTTTTAACCAATGGCGTAGCCAAGGTTCCGGAATAGGGTGGCACATCGCCATTTTTCGAGATAAGAAAATCGACAAACAAAATACCGTCAAGGAGTTCTTGACACGTTCACTTTCATATATATTATCAATTCTTTCCGATCACCCTACCTACCTACTCCCCTCCCAGAAAATTTTCTCAATGGCTTTGTGCAAATCCTGCGACTGGTCCTACCAAGAATAGGTCCTCGCCTCGTGGCTATGCCAATGCTTTCAACCACTCCCATTAGAATTTAATTTCATATTTTAACCATATTGAAATTAATTCTCAACACACACACACACACACACACACATATATATATATATATATATATCAACAATCACTTAAACCAGATCAATTTAAAAAATAGTTCGTATTACAATGAAATTTTGCCTCGAACCAATGCCAAAAATCTTGTACAAGCACTTATTTATACAGTTACTCATCAAATTCATGTTAGCTTTACTAGGTGCGGTTACTTCAACAGGATACATAAGAATTTGCAAACAAAACGACTCAAATAATCCGTAGACCATGATGCAATGTGCATCATGATATTGGCACCATAGAAGTTGGCTGAATGACTCAAATTAATTGATTACCTCAGCAAGGAAATTATAACCTGTATCAATGCGAGCCGCTATTCGGTCGTTATAGACGCTTTGCGCCTGGGTAAACCGTGTAACGCTGCGCTCGGTGTTATGGAACTACTTTAGCCGACGGTCGTCATTTTGGATTTCTGTTAGGAGAGAAGAACGACGAAGAAGAAGAAAGAGAAAATAGAAGGAAAAAAATGGCATTGAAACGAATAAATAAGGTAACGAAGACGAACAATCCAACGGTTCTCTCTCTTCTCTTCGTCTTCCTCCGACCTTTCACTCGCCTTTCTCTTGATTTATTCCCGTATTTAGACGTAAATTTCGCCCTCGTTGTCTTCATCTCTCGGGAGGGAGGGTCAATTATTATGCGGCGGAATCTTGGTTTGTCCGATCTCCTTCATTTATGTAGCGTCTGTTTGATTAATTTATACACAGCCGCTTGTGTTTATCCGTTTTTTCTGAGACGAGGAGACGGCTGTGTTTGTCGGATTTCTTTCCCTTTGTCGCTAACGGCTTCTTCGCAGTTTATTTAGAGGAGGAAGTTGTTTCTCTTTCGATTTTTTGGTATTTTTCATAAATTGTCGCCGTTTGTACGAAATTTTGCCTTTGTAGTTGTAGTAGTTTTGCTAATGCTACTACTGTGTGTGACGTTGTAGTGATCTTTTAATGGGTTGATTAGTCATTGTCAAGTGTTATTCCAGGATTGTGTTAGACAGTGTTACTAATACTTACTACCGTATTAGTAACTAGTTGATTCTAAGATGGTGTTACTTTTTTTGTTACTGGGGTAAAAGTGCATTTTAGGTCCATAAATTATTTATTTATGTATTTCACATTTCTGCTCGCTTGTTTACATATGCACGTCATAGGGCGGTTTCCGAAGTGGGTTTGTGTTCAACTCCTTTTAAAATTCGCTACTTATTTCTAATAATTGAAAGCACTTGATGGCTGGTAGACCTTGTGCAACAATGGAGATTGTGCACCAAACACCATCATTCCAATACAAGTGGGAAATGAAATCTTGAACATGGCTTCGTTACTACCCGAGCTCACTGACACCATTGCTTGTCTTAGATGGTTAACTACGCGTGCGTTCTGCAGCAAGTTTTGTGACCAAGATACATTTTTGGCCTTCTTGAAGATCATCGGAGAGAACTATCCAGTATCCAGTTTGAGTTCACTTCACATTTTTTACTTAATAAATGTTCTTTTATGGCACAATTGCTTTGCTAACATTTCTGGTTTTTTGAATGTTTCATTAACGTTTAACAAAAAAGAACAATTTATGCACCTAAAATGCACTTTTACCTTAATAGTTAGTTTTGGAGTGCATTGCTTAATGGGTATTTATTTGATGAAGCAATGTGTGGCACCTTTTATCTATCAGGTTTTTATTTTGAAATTCTCATTCTCGTATAAATTGTTTGTTGGGGTATATTTGTTTTCACTGTCATATATTTTGACTTGCAAATTTTTATGTGTTAATGTGAAGATGACACCAGGGTGCAATTTGTGGCCTGGAGCAGTGGGGGGGATATGTCGAGCTTGGGGATGTAGTTGTTGGGGAAGTGTAGCAGTGGTGGAGGGATGTAGCAGTAGGGGATGCATTTGGGCAGTGGGGAAATCCCCTACAAATTGCCCCTGGATGACACCACCTTGTTAACTGAAAATGATTAAGACTCGAAGTCCCTGGTGATGAGCTTAGTTAAGATGGGCACAGAATATGTATAGGAACTAAACTTAAAATAGACAAAAGTCATGGTAGTCAGCAAGGAAACTCAACAGAAGTGCAACATCATCGTCGAAAATGTACAGCTTCAGCAGCTGGAAGGTTATAAGTACCTTGGGAGTTACATCACAGATGACGGTTGAAATGAGGAGAGCAGAATGAGAATAGGTATGGCCATTGGCCAAGGAAACCTTTTGGAAGACGAAAGAGCTCATGAGAAGAGATCTCAACGCCGAGCGCAAGAAACGGCTCATCCAATGCTACATCTTCCCAGTGCTGACGTATGGATGCGAAACCTGGACAACGAACAGGAAGGTTATGAAAAAGATCATGGCCTTTGAATTATGGTGTTACAGAAGGACCCTGTCCATCAGCTGCAGATGGACAAGGTAACAAACTACAGAGTCCTAGAAAGAAGCAAAATAACAGCAACGTGAAAACAGGAAATAATACGAAGAAAAAATGTCCTATGCCGGCCACATCATGAGAGATTCGGCTGGAAACCTACCACTGATAATAATGGAAGGTAGAATAGAAGAAAGAAGGGGAAGGGTGACCAAGAAACAGCAGGACGGGCGACATCTTTGACTGGACAAACACAAAGAACTATGGAGAATTGGAGAAAAATTACTGTCAACCCTTTGATAGAGGACAACACATAAAGAAGAATGTGAAGAATTTGTTTTACTGATATGAGTTAAGAAATTTAAGATGAAGTGCAAGTTGTGTGTGTGTGTGTGTATATTGTGATTTAGTAAATTTTGAGAATAGTTTATATAATTTCCAGTATCAATAACCTTTAATTATTTTTTACCGGTGACCATATAAGTATTATATGAGAGTTCTTTCCTCTTTGTCTTGTCATTGTATAAGTGCCCTATTTTGTTGCTGCATGTACTGTGCCTGTGAGGTGTGCGCTGAGATTATGCACACGCATTGCACAGCCGCATATTTGAAAGTCTATTTGCTGTAGCATGTTTATTTTTATGATGCATTGATTGTTTGATGGTGGAGAGATATGGATTTTGTTGGCGTCAAAATTTGTGTTTTTTGTTTAGGAGTTGCAGGATATGTCTAAAGATCCCCCTGCTGGTTGTTCTGCTGGTCCAGTCGGTGACGACCGTGAGTAAACTCAAAATTGTGTTTATAACCATCTGTGGCTATTTTTTTTGTTTTCTTAGTCGAAATAGTTTGTTGAAAATAAAATATCTTTAATTTCTGTCCATTTTACATTGAGTTACAAATAGTTGCCCAGTTAAGGGGTTAATTTCTGAAGCCCTGGTTATGACTTATGAATGATAGCCACTGATTAATTACAAGCTTTTTAGACTCAACCCCCTTCTGTGCTGACTTCCCGCAGTTGTGGCATCAGGCCAGTGTTTATTCTAGGCCTTCTCTGGGGGAATTCCCTCCCCAGTTTTAAAATCTCCCCCCCCCAAAAAAAAAAAATTTTTAAGATATTTGGCTGGGGGGATGGAAATTTCCCCACCAAAAGTGTGGAGACTCAGGCCTTGTCCCCCAAACATTTCAAAATTCCCCCCGCCCCCAATGTCAAGGGGGCTAGAATAAACACTGCATCAAGCAATGTTAATATTAGTTATGTTTGAATTAGAGCTGTAAATGCGTTAATTTTTTAATGGCGTTAGTTGCACAATTATTTTTTTAATCATGGTTTTAACACACACATGTTTTATCGCGTCGGGCTTTTGGGACTAAGTACTTATAACCTCGTAACTTATTTTGCTTTAGCGTAAGCATTTTCAAATTTCGTCAAAATTTGGTCGTCACGTTTTTTTTTTTTTCATGTAATGTGACATAACAAAACGTCAGACCCCTAAAATATGATGTCACAACGGGCTGACCCCTTTTGCCTTCCAAAAAGTCTTGACAAAGGGTTGTCCATAAATGACGTTATGCGATTTTGGCAGTTTTTTACCCCTTCCCCTTCGTAACGCATCATAACAAAAAGTCAGACCCGCTAAAATATGGCATAACAACATCCTTGTATTTTTTCTCTTGAAAATTGTATTTTTTCCCTCTCCAAAATATCCCGGACAAGCAAAAAACGTCAAAGGTCATGACCTAATTTATTTTTTGCATGATGTCTCATTTATGGAACACCCACCCCCCCCCGTCGTCACACTTCGTAACAAATGGCCGGACCACCCCAAACCGCGTGACGTAATTTATGGACGACCCCTTAGCAAAAATTCAAAAATCTGACTTTATAATTATGATATTTGCCACAGTGTCACTTAAGCCTACTGTGCTGCTTAGCAATGTCAACAGTCACAGAAAATAGTCCCTCACATAACTGACTCGGACATTTCGCAGTCACAATCACAATACTCTGGTAACTGGCTACTAAGTTAAAATTAAAGTCAAAACTTAGAGTGATGTGACATGTCTCTCAAACCGAAAAGTAAGCATTCATTCGTTGAACAATAATCTAAATACTCAAATGTTAATGTTCATTCAACAGCGAAGCTAATGGTTTAATTTTTAATTAATAAAAAATGTGATCATTATATTATTGATCAAACAAAATATGCGTTGAAAATTTTAACGGCGTTAATTTTTAAAATTGCAATTAATTCTTTGACGCGTTAGTTAGCGCATTAATTTGACAGCTGTAGTTTAAATTTGATGTGCATTTATGACTTGGCTTCATTTCTTACATGTCTGGATTGCTTTGTTTTCAGTATTTCACTGGCAAGCAACAATAATGGGACCAGTAAGTGTATGGGTTGTAATTTCTGTCTGAATTTAAAACATTGGAATTCGTTTAACTCAGTGCAGTCCAGTGATGGGTAATTGAATTTCTAATTCTAATTAATTAGCTAATGAATTAGCTATCTGTCTAATTCTAATTCTAATCAATTACTTCAAAAATTTTGCTAATTCTAATTCTAATTCTAATGAATAGCTTGCTAATTGTAATTGAAAATAACAATTAGTTGTATAATTAGGCACTTGCTTGTGTCAAGTGCTTTGGACTCACGATCCAAACTCAAGTGGATAGAGAGTTTCTGTTTTGTTCAAGGACAAATTAAACTTCAAGTAGACTAAATTCAGTCTTAAGCAATACACCTTTTACACCAGCTATGGACAATGACAAATATATATGGAAGAAACTACTGAAATCAACAGAAACTGAAGAGCTCCAAAGTTACTTAGATACTCCAACCAATATGAACACTAATTGTATTTCTTTTTGGGAGGACCACAAATTGAACTTTCCATGTTTATACCAGCTGCATTTGCAGCATCATATTATACCGGCCACATCTGCTGCTATAAAAAGATCATTTAGTACAGCTGGATTTATTCTTAATGATAGGAAAAATTGATTAGATGATACTTTGTTTGAGTCACTTTTACTTGCAAAATGCAATTCTGATATACTCTAGATTACGGAGGATGAAATTAATTTTTGTCGTTACATTAAAATGCATCGCGATTTTTATCACTGCACTTCTAATTGCTAATTCTAATTAAATTAGATGGTATCTAATTCTAATTCTAATTAATTAGTTGTGTAATTTTGCTAATTCTAATTCTAATTCTAATTGTAAAATTTTAACTAATTCTAATTCTAATTAATTAGATTAAAAAAGGCAATTACCCATCACTGGTGCAGTCAATCACTTTTGATTGCTATTGACAGATGGCAGATGCTGATTTGTGTTTGGGCATCATGTTCTTGATTTCTTATCTTCTTATGCGTTGTGAAAGTGCAGTTTGTACGGTCAGGTCATGTGACCTTGTAGTGGACATTGAATACAATGCTATGTATGAATGGAAATACTTTTGTTTATTTCTTAAAATCTTTTAAATTTTATGTGCTGGTATTTGCTAATGATGACCAAGTGGTGGTTTTTTTAAAACAAGTGTTATAAATCTATTAATGTTTTTCAGCTTTTTTTCGTGTTTTTCAGCCTGATAGTCCTTACCAGGGCGGTGTCTTTTTCTTGACAATTCACTTTCCTACAGACTATCCGTTCAAACCTCCAAAAGTACGTGAAATGCTTGTATTTGCAAGTCAGCATTTTTTAGGTAGCTATAGCTGTGTTGATATTTGTTAACCCCTTAACTGGGGATCCTGGATATGTCTGTCCAGTTTACATTGAGTTACAGTTAAATACACAGTTAAGGGGTTAAGCGCAGTTTCTTTGTGGGGTGTTATCAATGAGTCATACACATAAAGATGGTTAATAATTATCGTGGTTAGAAAATAGACTTGTAGGTGTGTTCATTTGAAAAGGGAAATTCCGGTGGCAGAAACTTTAAGGTTGGACGAATAGATCAAGGAATTAAATATCGTGCTTACTTATTTTGATTAGGTTTTAGTTGCATTATACGGGAACCCATAACCATTCTTGTGGAACCCATAACCATTCTTGTGGAACCCATAACCATTCTTGTTACAAGATTTGGCGGTTTGGTGGTTCTTTTGCTTGTCAATCACTTTGCTATTCCCAATGTTATTCTGGTCGACCAGATGGGGGTGGTTGCCAAAATTGACCCGGCAATCCTTTTTTTATCATCTTGGCCCCGGGCACCCACCACTCCCTGCACTGATGGCCTTCTTTATCATTTCCCATAGCGGTGCTTCTGTTCCAGCTGTCTCCAATACCCGCCATTTTCTTTTCCGTTGTTTCCATTTCATTCCTGAGATCCCTATGACTTTCATTTCAATGCCTTACCATGTCTTTCATCTTCCTCCTTCAATGCTAATCCTTCAAGCCCACGTGCTGTTGCCCGTTTGCCATACCACTGCATGAACTCATGTAAACACAAATACAGGCAATGGACTTTGACTGACAGATTCTTCTGAACCAATATCCTTGAGGCCTCTGATACCATAGACTTAGCATGGATTGATTTAACCTTTGTTGGTGAATTCTTTATTCCAGTGGCAAAGAATTTAAGGTTGGGCAGGTAAAGAATAGCAAATTAAGTTTTATCATTTAGGCCCCGTGTGATATCACATGCTATGTATATTCAGAGGAAAATGCAGGATGACCGGTACTGTGGGAAAATTAGAGGAGATAGTAATACTAATAAGGCTGATATGTCTTTATTACATAAAATTGATAGATCTGGAAAAAAATTAATTTTCTAATTGTGGCTGAAATTATGAGTTATCCTCTACGTGGGAGAGTTTCAAGTTTTCTTTTCAGGCGGGACACTAAGATGTATGTGCAGAATAATTATTGAACTACCACAGTCTGTCTTGTGCAAGCAAGTCAAGAGAAATGCTAGGCATGACAAGAGAAGGTGCCTGGAAAATCACAGGAAGCTGGAAGATATCAATCAGCAAGGACATGATTCTATTAGTGACCAACAAATAAACTATGCCCAACACTTGTTTGGATACAAGGAGACAGGGGCCCATAGCATGGGCACCCACAGAAATTTTTCCAGGAGGGGCAAATCACAATGGTCACAGTTATGCCACATAAATTTTTCCATCAAGGGCAATGCACAGTTTGACACAATGGTCTCGGTGGTTAATATTTTAGCAAGGTTTTCAAATTTCAATGTTAAATATTGATATTTACATTTTCCAGACGGGGGGACAAGTGCCCCTCTTGCCCTAATGTGCGGACGCCCATGACCCATAGAGGGGGGACCATTGTTCTATGTTTTCTATGATTGCTTGGTATTTGTTCCTAGGCAGGCTGGTTTATCTTATAGGACAGAATCTCGCAACGCATTAATGTTTGGTTTTGTTGTGTCGATGTTTTTTAAAGCTTGCCTTCACCACTAGAATCTACCATCCTAACATTAACAGTAATGGCAGTATCTGCTTGGATATCTTGAGATCGCAGTGGTCACCTGCACTAACAATTAGTAAAGGTGAGCTGCTCCTTTGAGTTTAGACATTTTACGGTAAATTGCTGATCATTATATTATAATTAATTGATTGCATTTCTAACTCAGAATCGATTGAAGTTCCCACTGAGTTTTTTAAAGGAAAATCAATGTGTAGTCAGAATCTGATATTGGATTCAGTATTTCAAAATCCCATCCTATCCCCGTCGCTATAGACAGGTGGCTTCGGTATTTTGGATTTCTCCGGATTTTTCCCCATCTGTTTCCGTTGTGTTTTGTGCAGTTCTGCTTTCCATCTGTTCGTTGCTTACCGATCCAAATCCGGACGATCCGTTAGTTCCCGAAATCGCTCGAATGTACAAGACGGACAAGGAGCGCTACAACCAGATGGCCAAGGACTGGACTCACAAGTACGCCATGTAACACCGCGGCGACGAAAAAAACTTGCATAAGCGCGGCATCTGATGGCGCGAGACGCCCGCCGTTGTCGTCGACTCTTTTCTAAACGACGTTGCAACAGCTGGCGTCAACAGTGACTTTGCTATTAATTATTATTATTATCTACTATTTGTAACATTTAGCTATTCGTTATCTGTCTGTCTTCGAGTGTCGATAGGTGACGCCATCCATCAATAGAACTCTTTTGGTCTCCGCGCTGCTGATGCTGCCGCTGCCGCCTTGTGTTTTCAAGTTTGTTTTGTGTGTTTGATTTCTCTTTTCTTTTGTTCAAGATGACCGCACCACCACGCTTAGGTTTTTATTCTGTGACGTTGGCCATGTCGAGCGAACTAGTCCGAACTGACTGGGCGTTCATACTTACTTATTCTAGACGATTGACTGCTGACAAAACTTGACCTTGACAAATATTCCAGAGTTGTCGTAACTTGGCATCGTCGCAGACGGCGCGCGTGCGCGCGATCCTCTGCGGCGCATAGAAAATTCACTGGCTTTGCACCGTTGTAACTCTTGTCGGGCAAACTAATGTCAACTGATGTGTGCATGTTGTGATTCTCTTTTGCGTTAAATTTTGATTTTCACTTTGCAGGTGAATTTTTTGGGGGTTTATTGTCGTGGAAGTTGAAAGTAAACTACGTTGTGTTTTGATATCAATTTCTTCCTATTGAAATCTAGGGTTTAAACAAGATGATGCCCACAACAGTAGTGCATTGGAAGTGGTTTGTGTTGCTGAAAACTGGTTAAAATTCCAGAGATGTCTAAAATTTTTTATTTGTCATTCCACAAAGCGTGTGAATTTGGTATAGAATATAAATACCAATACGCTATTAACAGTGAAGATAACTATCCTAACCACTCTTTGCAACTATAACTGATCACAGCAGTTTATCAATTTTTATTTAACTAAGGTGGGCCTTTAGCTTAAATGTACAGTACATGTAAATGGGAGGCAGGATGGGGTGATGGTAGGTCCCGTGGGGTTCTGCCCAACCAATATTTAAAAGTAAATTTGCATAAGGAGACGTGGCCGCCCACATCCTATCCCTCTCCCTGGAAAATGCAAAGCTTTTTTGTAGCCGACTATTTTGACTTTGGACCAATATGTTCACGCTAAAACTCTACTGATACACAAAGTGACATTGAGAAACTTGACCTTAACTAAGAGCTATGGAATTGAATACTATATCTTGAAACCTATATTGACTGTGGCCATTGTGCCTACCCCTCCACTGGAACGCCCCCTCCTCACTTTTTTTCATCTAAGTTTATGCCTATGACAGGGTCCTGTGCCAGCAAGTCCATGAATCAGTGTTTATTCTAGCCCCCTTGACATTGGGGGATTTTGAAATGTTTGGGGAGGACAAGGTTTGAGTTTCCACACGTTTGGGGGGAAATTTCCATTCCCCCAGCCAACATCTAAAAAATTTGGAGGGGGGGGGAATTTTCAAACTTTGGGGAAATTCCCCTAAGAAGGCCTAGAATAAACACTGCTGGGAATGCAAGATGACGGAGAAGTAAGGCGCTCGAGCGGGGTGTTGACGGGACTGGTTCTGGTGACACAATTGTCCAAAGTTCTCAGTCTTCACTCGCTAGAGGGCGGGGGTAGATGTTGGTCTAGAATCTAGATGTAGGCCTATACTGCATATAACTGGCAACCTGCCTAGTTGAAGCTATCCCGCGTTGACGACTTATACACAACGCAGAAAATTGTTGGGCACCATCATCGACCATTGTGGGGGTCCATCGACCATTGTGGGGGTCAATGCCCTTCAGTGTTTTATCCAGACTCCAGGCCTTTTGGGCGAAATTGAAGCATTGGGGGGATTTACTTGGCTGCATTGAGGGAAAGACACAGTTCAATGCAAAATTTGTGTAAGTGCTGGGATTTTGGGAGGGAATGTCGAGGTTTTTTCCGGGGGGGGGGGGGGATCTCCCCTCTAACAGGCCTGTATAAAACACTGATGCCCTTCACGACCCTCTGGCAAAGTGAACCGTGTTTTAAACGCAGAGATAGTTATAGGTCTATGCGAGTTCGTTTAACTGTGCTCTATAGACTCTTGACCATTGTCTGGGATAAAAGTGTGGCGATTATATCGAGGATCATTATCTACGATAAGTGAATGAGATGTGCTTCATATCAGTTCGATCGTTCCTTATCTATTAATTTATAATGTATTAATGTGCAATAAAAAAAAAAAAAAAACAGGGCCGTGGCCCCCAAGAAAATGAAAATATTAATTTATAATGTATTAATGTGTAATAAGAAAAAAAAAAAAACCAGGAGGCCTTTGTTGGTATGGTACAACGTAACTTCCAATTATAAAATTGTAAAAGAAAAATTGAAAATTTTAAAAAATTTCTTATCGCGAAAGTGTGAAATGACGCCACTGCAATTCGTTTTTTATCTACACAGCCTATCATCAATGACAGAGCTATAATTTCTTATCGCGACAAAAAAAACATGCGTTTTTTCGATCAGAGGTTAGCAGAGGAAAGCGAGTAAGACAAACATCAAGGCTGCTCGTTCACTGCGGTTCACTCGGTGAACGCGTGAACCGTTCACACTCGTTCACAGCCGAACCAATAGGCCTCCTGTCGCGCTCGGAACTCCGAAACTGTTTCGAAAAAATGGGAAAAGGCGCACGTAGGAATAAAATGGTTGGCGCGAGAAGACCGTGGACTGTATCTCTGGGCCGCATGCTCTGTGTCTTGTCGATTGCGTCTTCCTTTTTCTCGGCATCGGTCGAAGGAGGATCGAAGGTGGGGGGAGGAGCTCTCGATGACCTCTGGTCCCATCTGAGTCCGGCTGTCTTCCGACAGCGCAGTTTGATTGGCATCGCCCGGCTCATGGCGGACGACTACCCGGACGTCGTCTGGCCAGCCGCCGAGAAATTCATGGAGGCGGTCGGCATGAAAACGGTCGACGGTAGGATCGTCATCACCATTGGCAACACAACCGTTGATTTCCCAGGGACGTCAGAATGCCCTTTTTGCACGGTAAGGCTTGCCGTTTGACTTACTGTATACTGCTGCTGTAACATTAGTAGCATCTAACCCAGCCCAGAGCCGGATTACCCAGTAGGCAACTGCCTATGGGCCCCGCGACTTTTAGGGGCCCCACAAGACAATGACGAAATAAATTTTTACTTACTTATTCTTAAGAATAGCGCTATGCGAAAGGCACGTGATGACGCTGACGTCATATAATAATGTTTACACTTCAATGGCGTTCTAGTAGTCATTAGGGGCCTGGGCCTTGGGGCCCCAAAAGTTTGACTGCCTATGGGCCTCCACGGTGCTTAATCCGGCACTGACCCAGCCCCACAAATAATGAGTAATGATTCATTTACTGTGAAATCTAAATAATCCAGGAGATATGATCTTAATATAATATGTATCCATTAATTTCGATCAAAATCTATTCTTTGTTTTTCTTTCATTCATTATTCAATGGTTTTCGTTGCTTAAGAATTTATAATATAAATAATTTTTATTTTTATTTGAAAATAATAAACTGGGATTGGAATCAGTGGATTGGCTTCTAGTATGATTTATACTTGTATAAGTTGTATGTTCAAAATTTTCTTCAATTGAGTTGAGTTGGAAATAAATAAACTTATTATCACATCACGAAATTTTTTTATTTCTTCTATTTCGATTATCTACTGATTTTCTTTCCTTTAGGCGTTGGCTACCTTGATTAAGTTCGGGAATTATACTAGACTGGAGACAGCAGTTATCGACCTATGTGTTAGGATTTTCAAGCCATTTGGCGTCAGAGCCGAAACTCTCTGTCCTGGAACAATCAAACTTCAGGGACCTCACGTAAGTATACGAGAGAGACAGACAGACAGACAGACAGACAGAGACAGACAGACAGACAGAGAGAGACAGAGAGAGAGAGAGACAGAGAGAGACAGACAGAGAGAGACAGAGAGAGAGAGAGAGAGAGAGAGAGAGAGAGAGAGAGAGAGAGAGAGAGAGAGAGAGAGAGAGAGAGAGAGAGAGAGAGAGAGAGAGAGAGAGAGAGACTGTATCCGGTAAAACCGAAGCTAAGGCAAACAAGAACCGGAACAAGACCCGGTAGAGAGGAACACCGCCGAAAGTAGGGTTAGGGTGAGGGTCAACCCAGCCGCGGCACCTCACTGATCGGCCCCGACAAATATATCCCGGGTCCAGGGTTTTCACAGCGTAGGGCCCCGACACCTCCAACAAACCACTTTAACCACTGGACACTGGTCCTAAAGTAAGATTGATCAGGCAGAGTTATTGGAAACAACAAGGTAGGCTATGGAATGAAAACTCTTATTCAATAGGACTGGGAAATGGTGTTTCCCAAACTGTGGGTCGCGACCCGAAAGTGAGAAGCGGGGCTCGGTCTAGAGGGTCGCGGGGTAGCGCGAAATTAGATTTAAGCGTGTCCTTTCTAACCAATACCACACAATGTCGACCACAAGCCCTGAAAGTTGCAAGTAGGCTTATAGGTTTTAAGAAATTTATATGCCTGCACACAGGCAAACTTAGCTTCCTAAACCACTTAAAATAACATTATTATAATATATTATAATCCTCCGTGCACGGCCAATATTAGAATAATTAGTGTTTTATTGAATTTTAGCTCACAATAAGTTTGCAGGGTCGCGTCATTTTTCAAAGCCGCTGGAGTGGGTCACATTGTTTAATCTAGACTCCTGGATTCCGGGGAAACTGATAAAGCCGGGGGGAAGTCAGCTATGGGGCTGCTGTTAGTTGATGTAGCATGCCAAAATTTCCGGGGGGAATTTGAAATTTCCGGAAGGAAAGGGCATTTCCCCCACCCGGAAACGGCCTAGGTTAAACCCTGGTGGGTCGCACAGTTCCAAAAGTTTGGGAAACCGTGGTTTAATCGATGAATTAGATGCGTTGAAATGGCAGGCTCGTTAATGTATGAAGATGATTTTTGAGCGTTGGCCTGTATACGCCGCAGTTACAGTTTGGCTCGATGTACATTCGTTGTCGCAGATAGCGACTGTACTGAATAATCCAGATCATCGTGTTACGGCCGATGAATTCTGTGAATACATTAACGCCTGTCTTGCGCCGCCCACGAAATCCCATCCGAACCGAAGAGCGACGGAGATCATGGGCGATGGACGATCAACAAGACAGCGTCTGTCTCGAAGACAGTCGAGACAAGCGGAGAAGGAAGAGGAGACGAAGAAGGAGAGAATTATGGAAAACGAAACAAGACAGAAGCAGACAACGATCAAGGTCGTTCAATTGACAGACATCCACGTTGAAAGGAATTATGCTGTGGTATACGATTTCTCAGTGATTTCACGGATAAATACCAGTATTAATAAGTTAATAATTCATATTTCCCTCTTGTGGATCAGTTAAATTTAACTTCGCGCAGAGCCGTTTGATGACGGTGTATACTTTAATTTCCATGTTATTCTCCATGCTGAGTCGCCCAGTGGCGGCTCCACCGGGGGGCCAGGGAGCCCGTGCCCCCTATTGAGTGCCTGGCCCACCAGTGCCCCCCCAGTTGGGACCCTATACTTAATGCTACATACATTAAACAACAAATGGCTGCCCCCATGATTAGAAGTTGCCACCCCAACGCCCCCTCCCCCCACTTGCCAAATCCTAGAGTCGCCACTGGAGTCGCCCCGACAGTACGTGTTGTAAGTTTATCAGTTAGTGACTTTAACTTGTCAAAATACTTCTTGCTCTTGTGTTACTTTCGATAATTAAGGCTTAATTGCGCAAATGTCTGCTAACTCATAGGTTTTATGATAGTATGCTATACATGACGTAATTGTTACAAAAATAGACTGATTTGCACTGACGATGGGAAATTACGTTTCAATTCAAGGGCGACCATTGACTGGAAAAAGAGCATTAGACCTACTAAAATGGCGCTTTAGAAGTCTACTGATGACGATGGTGATGGTGATGATGACGACGACGATAACGATGATGATGATGATGATGATGAGGATGACGACGACGATGTCGATGATGATGACGATGATGATGATGATGATGATGATGATGATGATGATGATGATGATGATGATGATGATGATGATGATGATGATGATGATGATGATGATGATGATGATGAAAATAGAGTAAAAACCATATTAAATCAGATTGGTAAATGAATTTGTGTTTCTGTTTCAGGAGAGTTCCACCGACTGTGGCTTACCCGTCTGTTGTCTGTCTAAATGGGGACCAGTAGGTCTTCTCACTAATTATATTTACTAATTATATAATCCTACTCGGAGTTAGTTTATAGGATGTGATGTTCGGATTATTCTGATTGTGGTTCAAAACTTGGTATTAAAGCTCTCCAGATGCAATTTTCAATTATTTTGTTCAGAGTTAAGTCAGTTTTTGGCCGGATATCCTGGTCTCCTGGAGTTGACCTTGTGTGAGTTTGAGTTGGTGTGCCATCAGCTGAAGCTTCTGTGCATTACGTAGTGGCGCTATAGAAGTTTAGGATTAGATTAGTTTCACTATTTAGGCCTATGACCGCTTTCAAGAAATAGGCTTTTCTTTCTGTCAACATTCAAAGAGCCAGTTTAGATTCGACGACAAAGTAGGCAAAACGTCGTCCTCGAAATACTTTTGCGTCGATAGAAACGTTATTAAATAAATGACATTTTAAAAAGTAATATATCGTGGGCTTACTGTATATTGCATCACAGTCTCGTAGTCTATTCGGTGTTTGGGGGTAGAGGATGAAGGAGGGTTTTACTGTCTCTGGTATAACTGTTTTCTAAAACAGGGGGACGCTTGGCATTTGGGAGATTTCCACTGCAACATTCCGAAACTTACGATCGAATATTTCCTCGAAAGAGTCAAAACCTTCAGCCCAGATATCGTCTTATTCTCCGGTGAGACTTTTTTCTCCTTTTCATATTTTCATTCATGTGACGTCATCATCCCAAAACCAACTCACAAAAATTGTAATAATAATAATAATAATAATAATAATAATAATAATAATAAAATATTATTAATCTTGCAGCAGTGGCGTGCATAGTGATGGGCACCTTGGGGCCAAGTCGATAAAAAAGGTCGCCGAGTCAATTTTGGCTCCCCTCCTGACAGTGGCGTAACGTGGGGGTGGGGAGTGGGCGGGGGCTCGTTGGAAAAAAGCCCCCGGGCCCCGGGAGAGTGTTTTTTCTCGTCAACACCTATAAACGTGGACGACGACCTTTTTTGCTCGTCAGCCCACAAGATGCCCCCCCCCCGGACCCCCAAAAGTCACGCTACGCCACTGCCTCCTGAGTACAGTTTATAAGTACCGGTAACTTAGTAGTGTCTGCCTTCAATATCTAAGTGTATCAACAGCCAGGGGCGGCGGACCCACTCCCCTAGCGCCGCCCCTGTCAACAGCCAAAACACAACTCAGAACACTAGCACAGTCTAGCAGTAACTTTTCATTGCATTAAAATTTTACCCACTGGTA
This sequence comes from Metaphire vulgaris, assembly GCA_018105865.1. Classification (NCBI taxonomy): domain Eukaryota; kingdom Metazoa; phylum Annelida; class Clitellata; order Crassiclitellata; family Megascolecidae; genus Metaphire; species Metaphire vulgaris. Next base: position 2,398,417 of record CM030840.1, read on the forward strand.
AGCCTTGACGGTAGATACTTAAAAGCAACAGAAATAGGCCTAACGCGTTTTTTATTTGAAAAGTTACATAAATTTATGAAATATTTTAAAAATCATCAAAAATTTCATTCAACAAAAATTTCAAAAAACATAAAAATCCCTAGGCGACCACCTTGAATTGTGTGTGTGTGTGTGTGTGTGCAGGTTATTTACCTGGAAACGTATCGCAATATTACAATCTTTGCCTCTTGCGTGACTCTATGGCCTCGTACGAACAATCGAGTTTGTGTGTTCCGGTGTTAATATTTTGCGTTTGACTGTAGGAGACGTGCCTCCACATACCGTCTGGGAAGAAACAGAGGAATCGCAAATGGCGTGCACAGAGGTGCTCGTTGAAACCCTGGCGCGCAACCTGTCTGGCTACACAGTCTACCCGATCATCGGAAATCACGGTATATATCACAGATCACCAGAATATTATAGGCCTACAGTAAAATTTCGTTAAAACGTAGGGGCCTACTTCGCGGGTCGGCAAATTTAGTACGTTATAAACGAGGATCTCTATAGCCAATAGGCCTACCATCCAATACGGTAGCGCATCACGCGGACCGTACATGGCGGTACGCTATAACCAGTGGCGGCTCCACCGGGAGGGCACGTGCCCCTGTTGAGACCTGCCCCCAGTGGCCCCCAGTTGGGACCCTATATAATGCCAACATTAAACAACAAATGGTTGGCATGATTAGCGTCCGGTTGCCAAATCCTAGAGCCGCCACTGGCTGCAACCTATGCATGGGCGCCTGGAGGGGTGCATGTGTACAGATTTAAGTTATTTCTCTTTATTTGTTTTATTTTGTAGAAATGTATCCGACAAATTTATTTTCGTTGACTCATTTGAACTACACGAAGGTTAGTAGACAATCAGCAAGCCCAGAAGCATGCTAATATCAATCAATCAATCAATCAATTTATAAAATTTATCAAATATATTTGACATCTTTCGCTGGCATTATACATCAGGTTGACTCTTATTAAAATAAATAAATAAATAATTTAAATAATATTAAATAATAACTAATATAATTAATTAATGTATTATTATTATTCAATATTTAAATAATATTAAATAATATTAAATGAATGATTTATATAATATTAAGCTAAAAATTATTAAATATAATATAATTAAGTTTTTCTCTATTTGTTGATCTTCTATATTTATAATAATTAATAATTATTATTCAATATTTAAATAATATTAAATAATATTAAATGAATGATTTATATAATATTAAGCTAAAAATTATTAAATGTCATTAATATTAATTAAGTTTTTTCTCTAGTATTTGAGCATGTTGTTGATCTTTTATGTACAGGGTGGCGCAAAAAACAGGACTAGTCACATTTAGGTTTGCATTTAATAAGTATGGTCCGGTTTTTGCGCCACCCTGTATGCTATGTATTGATTTGCTGATCCAGGGTTGGAGTTGCCGAAGGGGGGTTGGGGGGTTGAACCCCAGCTAACTTTGCAACCCTCCCAAAAATCGCATATCTGGTACATGCAGTTTCTGTCATTCATTGAATTTCAGTCCTCAACCCCCTCTCCAGCTCAAATTTCACAACTCCAACACTTTGCTGATCTATGTAATTAATAGATGAGAAGAAGAATAAAACACAAATAACTGGTAGGCCTACTTGTTTTTTAAATTCATCGCAATCATTATTTATTCGCCATTATTTCTGCGTTGGATTAGTGTTAACCCCTTAGCCGTGTATTTAACTGTAACTCAATGTAAAACGGACGGATATATCCGGGATTCCCAGTTAAGGGGTTAATAATTAACTCTTATCCTATAACCCTGTACAGAAATAACGACGAATAGACAGAGCATTTGCCTTGAACTATCAGCAAAACAAGTGCAGAGACACTTTGAGATCCACTTGTTTGTACTTCTTCATTCTGCGCATTCTCTTTTTTGCGATCAGAGGTTCGTGGACAGATGGAAGGCGCTCTGGGGCCCTCTGGCGAACGTCTCGGCCACCGATGTCGAAGACTCGGGAAGTTATTCGGTTCTACTACGACCGGGACTTCGTCTCGTCACTTTCAACTCAAATTACTTGTTAGCAAGATTCTTACTTACTTATATTAGAGTTTTGCTTACACTCAAGCAGAAAGAAACTCACGATGCGAACTTGGTCATTACAGTCAGTGGCGGCTCAACATGGGGCCGGCAGTGGCGGCTCCAGGATTTGGCAAGTGAGGGGAGGGGCATTGGGGTAGCAACTTCTAATCATGGGCCATTTGTTGTTAGGTATGTAATATTAAGTATAGGGTCCAAACAGGTGACCACTGGGGGGCCAGGCACTCAGTAGGGGGCACGGGCCCCCGGGCCCCCTGTGGAGCCGCCACTGGGGGTCGGGGCCCGTGACCCCCTATTGAATGCCTGACCCCTACTATACCACTTGAAATCCAGTTATAATAATAGTGATGATAATAGGCCTTCTTCTTCTTCTTCTTCTTTTCTTCTTCTTCTTCTTCTTCTTCTTCTTCTTCTTCTTCTTATTATTATTATTATTATTATTATTATTATTATTATTATTATTATTATTATTATTATTATTATTATTATTATTATTATTATTATTATTATTATTATTATTATTATTATTATTATTATTATTTGGAGCGGTAAGTTAGCAGAGTGACAGCAACGTTGGTATTGCACGCCTGGCTGACGGCTGTAGGGGCTCATCCATATAGTACATACATTCGCAAAAAAGGCATATTTTCACCACCGCCACGCCCCACCTCAGCGTCGTATATTCTGTCAGGAGAAAATGACAACTCCTGCTTCATCAAAGTCTAATATTTCAATCACTCGCTTCGAGTATATTCAAAACTTGGCGTTCTCAGATTAAAGTCGCCCTTCGACCCTACTATCTGACCCATCCGTCTGCTCTATGACGATAGGCATTTTACGAGTAGGCCTATCATAGTAGTAGATTCTGCTGTAAATGAGGTGACTGTTTTAAGAACAACCCTTAACCCCTTAACTGGGGATCTCGGACATATCCGTCCATTTTACATTGAGTTACAGTTAAATACACGGTTAAGGGGTTAAAATTGACGACAATTGATTAAATTGTGTTACTACTACTCAGTGGCGGCTCTAGGATTTGGCAAGTGGAGGGGCCGTTGGGGGGGGGGCAACTTCTAATCATGGGGGCCAACCATTTGTTGTTTAATGTATGTAGCATTAAGTATAGGGTCCCAACTGGGGGGGCCACTGGGGGGCAGGCTCTCAATATGGGGGCACGGGCCCCCCTGCCCCCCCGGTGGAGCCGCCACTGCTACTACTTCACGAAGTCGTGTCAATGTAGCAAATTAGCAATCCGCCATGGTAAATGTTGGGCCGCTTCGTCGCGTCACGTGATCACCGGACGCCATGTTTGATCCTTCGAGAATCCTCTGGTCAGGGGCAGAACAATCGTTGCTAATGACGACAGAACAATCTTGTGGATTCTCCGTGATTTATTGTTGAAACGCACTGTGGTTGGAAAACTCGGAGAATAACGGAGACCTGACTGATAATGACGTTGGCGAATCACGTGATTATCATCGACCAATGGGAAGCTGACAACCTTTCTTCGTCGTTGATGAACTGATAAAGTGCGATGAGTCCGATGAGAGATCACGATAATTAACCTATTAGCGTATCCAGTGTTTACCAACAAGGTCCGGTTGCTCCGCCCATGAGGGCAGAACGTTTCAGAAACCATAGAAACCATTGTTGTCTATTAATAGACACCAATGGCAGAAGCAATTTCTTGCCCACCAGCATAGATACTGGCTATGTTGGTGGGCATAGAGAGTGTTCTGGATACTCTCATAGGTCGACTACATGTAAAGGGAAAATCAAATATAATTCTGGGAGTCTGGGAGGTGGTCTCTTAGGGAAGAGAGGATCTGGGATGGTATAGGAGTATCCAGAACAATCTCTATGGTCACTGATCTATGCCCACCAGCAAGAAATCTGCTTCTGCCATTGGCGTCTATTAATAGACGACAATGGTTTCTATGGTTTCTGCCCACCAGTGGGCGAAGCAACCGGACTTTGTTGGTAAACACTGGATACCCCTATATGACTAATACTAATAAGCGGCTGTTTCACTTCTCGTTGCCTCTCATATCTGCTCTCTCTCTCTGTTTATATATATATATTTATTTATTTATTTATTTATTTATTTATTTAGCTACACTCTGAATTGGTACAACGTGTTAAACAATAAAGTGAAGACACCAGAAACCCAAGATATGCGAAAATTCCTCGAAGAGACTCTGAAATATGCCAAAACCAAAAACGAAAAGGTATTTACAGCGTGTGTGTGTGTGTGTGATTAGTAATTAAAAATTGTGCAGCAGCAGACAGGCTAATAGAACCCCAAGATGCTGCATGAGCGTTATAATATTATATCGTCGATCATAATCATCATAATCATCGTCGTCGTCGTCGTCATCGTCGTCATCGTCGTCATCGTCACCAGTGTTTAATCTAGGCCGTTTCCGGGGGGGATAAATTGCCCTTCCCCCCCCCTCCAGAAAATTTCAAATTCTCCCCCGGAAATTTTTGAACACTACATGGACTAACAGCGGCCCCTAGCAGAATCCCCCGGCTTTGTCAGTTTCCCCCCCCCGGAGTCCAGGAGTCTAGATTAAACACTGGTCGTCACTATGATGTGGTCTGCTCAGGTGATTCTTGTGGGACACCATCCGCCCGGAGGAGCCGACTACCTGGTGAAGGAGTCCAGGTGGTTCGTGCAGCTGGTTCTCAACTACAGTGACGTCATCGTACTGATGCCGTCTGGACACACCCACATCGACGAATTCAGATTAGTAAGTAAGATCGTCGGCGCATTCAGTTTAGTACTTTCCAGTGGTGGCTCTAGGATTTGGCAAGTGGGGGGTTGCCGTTGGGGGGGCAACCATTTGTTGTTTAATGTATGTAGCATTAAGGGGTCCCAACTGGGGGCCACTGGGGCCAGGCACTCAATAGGGGACACGGGGACCTCTGTCCCCCCGGTGGAGCCGCCACTGGTCCCTTCCCCATATATGCCTACTGCACCCCGCACCCCACTTACTCTCAAGCTATCAGCCTATCGCCATCGGCTGATGTCCTGGGCATTATGATAATGGCGCTATAGAAGTTGGTTGATTGAAGCTACCAACCGTCAGCATTGATCCAGGCTCGAAACGTACCTGCTTTTTGTTACCTATCCGCCATTATTGGGAAAATCGAACCAGGGGCGTAGCGACGGGGGTATATCGGTATATATACCCCCCTAAATCAGTGTACATTAAAGTTTTTTATGTGATTTACATGTGGTTATATGTGGTTTATATGGTTTATGTGGTTTATAGTCAAGACTTATACCCACCCAAAATATTTATGCCCTCCCAAATCAAATTCCTGGCTACGCCCTTGTATCGAACTGAATTATGATTTGACAATGGGACATTACGATTCAAATCAGGGAGCATGAGCGCCCACAGAAATTTTTCCACGGGGGCGGGGCAAAACAGCAAAACACAATGGTCACGGTTAATATTTTAGCATGTTTTTCAAAATTTACTGTGAAAATATTGGTATTTGCATTTTCCAGTGGGGGCAAGTGCCCCCTCTTCCCCAATGTGCGGGCGCCCATTGTCAGGGAGCGACCATAGACTGATGCCGAGAACGCTAAAAAATGGCGCTATAGAAGTTCAATAAATATCGTGATTGCGTTGCTAATTATAATAGCAGATGAGAATTGTCGTTGAAATAATTGCCCAATGCTTTAATTGAAGAAATAGGAAAAGCTTAAAATAAAATATGCCATGTAAAAAATATTTATTATATAATAATTATATGCTCGGAATACGAATTCAAGAATTCTTAAGCATATATTCATATATTTTCTACCTCTGATTTATATTTTGGCCAAAAATTGAAGAGAAATTTCTAAAGAGGATAATGGCGAATAAAATCAAGGTTTAACCTGAATGTTAGCCTATTCTTATAAGAGCTATTGTATAATTTGTAATCAATTAACTACACGCCGTTTAAACGTTCGAGGTTGTTAATTCATTATTTGCAAAGTGGTTGTAGAAGCTAGACGTTGCCTAACACGGATTGAGCCTTCAAGTTTTCACGAAATCGGCTGATTGACAGCCAGGCCTGATGAGAGGGGGTGCAGCCGGTACATTGTACCGGGGCCCATGGAGTTTTCAGGGGCCCAGATCCGGTGACAATAAGTTTTTTGGGCTTGTCAGGCTTTGGATGGATTTGGAGAGTTGATAACGTTTTTTTGCTTGTCAGGTATTTCGGAGACTTGATAAAATTTTCTTAAGGGCCCGCAAATTTGTTTGTTCCGGGGCCCGGAATTTCTCTCGGCGGCCCTGTAATGACAGCGGTAGCTAGCCTTTCCCTCTGTCTGTCTTTCTTTCTTTCCACCTATTAGTCGGGGGAGGAGGGAAAACTAACGGAAAGTTTCTGTTACGGCCAGGGTTTGAACCCTGGACTTCGTAACAACTTTTAAAAGAGGCAGTTTGTTTCTGAACAAAGGCAATTAAGTGCATGAACGTTCACAGGGGTGCAAAACAGGGTCATGTGACGAAAGAACGAAAATGTACTGCACATGACTGTTCAAATCTATGGGACTAATTAGAAATTATTTAGCGCTACAAGAAAGTTCATCGGAAAATTCATATTTTAACTTAGTACTGGGTTTATAGGTTACTTTTCTTCACGATTTTTACAGGGGGTGCAATTGAACCCCCCCTCCGTACGCGCATGATTAATTAGGCCGATGATTTTGGAAATTATTGTAGATGTTCGATGATGCGGACGAGCCCAAGGGCGTGGTCTACGTCGCCCCGTCGATCAGTGCGGGGGGTCAGAAGAACCCCTCGATGCGGGTCTACCACCTGGACGCCATCACCTTCGAGGTCCTCGACTACGACCATTACTTCCTCGACCTTCGACCAGTGCTCGGTGCGTCTCGGGGTTTTAAGAAACGAAGTCGTTGTTTGGTCCTCTTTCCTATTTAAGTGAATTCGGTTTTAATTGGTTTTAATTATTGGTGAAGTCTGTATTATTGTAATAAGACGTTACTGGGATCGGTGGCTTATGCTCATGCAATGAAATCTCGTTATGACGACAGGACAGAGAGAGGCAGAAAGACATACAGACAGAGACAAAGAGAAACAGACATACAGACAGAGACAGAGACAAAGAGAGACAGACAGACAGACAAACAGACAAAGAGAGACATACAGAGACAGACAGAGACAGACAGACAGAACAGAGAGACAGACAGACAAACAGAACAGAGAGACAGACAAACAGATACTGTGAAAGAGACAGAGACAGAAGAAAGTAAAAGAGAGAGAGAGAGAGAGAGAGAGAGAGAGAGAGAGAGAGACCAACAGAGACAGAGAGAAGGACTATGTCCTAATAGTCGCATGTCGTTTTAAGCGTGTGTACATTAAGTTGAGATTACATTACAATACATTACGGTGATGAATGTCGCCGATGCGTATTTATGAAGAAGTTGTCGCTGTAACCTAATTCGCCTTAAAGAAGTCCTCCTGTAGCTGACTTCATGCAAATTTAAGCACCAAATGAATCATCTTATATTGAATTTCAATAAACACAATTATGTCTAGATATAATCTACACTCTGTCACTAATTCATGATTTTGTTTTCTTGTGACAGTCTACATGAAACACATATATTGGGCCCATTGGGGTTCTATGGGACCCATTGGGGTTCCAGTGGGGCCCATTGGGGTTCTATGAGGTCCATTGCCTGACCGTCGTTTATCGCGCGTTGTCTGTGTTGTATAGAGTATTATTCGTCTGAAAAAGCGATCGATTGGAAAATGAAGATCAAGTTGCTATACTCCGCCAAAAACGAATACAATCTTACAGATCTTTCGCCAAAATCATGGCACGATCTACTGAAAAGGTTATCTCTCTCTCTCTTTCTTTCTTTCTTTTTTTCTCTCTCTCTCTCTCTCTCTCTCTCTCTCTCTCTCTCTCTCTCTCTCTCTCTCTCTCTCTCTCTCTCTCTCTCTCTCATATGTCTCTCTCATCTCTCACTCTCTCTCTATGTCTCTCTCTTTCTCTCTCTCACTCTCTCTCTATGTCTCTCGTCTGTCTGTCTATCTCTCTCTCCTTCTTCACTCTCTGTCTCTCTCTTTCTCTGTCTCTCTCTTTCTCTCTCTCTCTCTCTATGTCTCTCTGTCTGTCTGTCTCTCTCTCTTAACTCCCTCTCTCTCTCACACACACACACACTCTCTCTCTCTCTCTCTCTCTCTCTCCTCTCTCTCTCTCTCTCTCTCTCTCTCCCTCTCCCTCTCCCTCTCTCTCTCTCTCTCTCTCTCTCTCTCTCTCTCTCTCTATATATATATATATATATATATATATATATGTCTCTCTATTTCTTTCTCTCACTCTCTCTCTATGTCTCTCTCTTTCTCTCTCTCACTCTCTCTCTGTCTGTCTGTCTGTCTGTCTGTCTCTCTCTCTCTTTCTCTCTCTCTCTCTCTCTCTCTCTCTCTCTCTCTCTCTCTCAACAATAGTTTTAGCTGATGTCAAATAATAACAGGGCTGGAGAAGGGAGACGTAAACGAAATATCTTCAGTCGAGATTTAGTTTATCGTAGCCTCTTCCGTACAGCGTCAATCTATCGTCGTCATGAGTCATGCATGACATCGCTGTTTAAAATCGTATTCCGTTTCAGGTTCGGCGCCGATCCGGAGCTGCTGACCAAGCATAGAATGCACAGCAGCGCCGACTCCGGCTCGAACTCGGCTGCACAGCTCTGCTCCGAGTACTGCAAGCAGAGTCACATCTGCCGGATGACGAACGCCAACTACGACGATTACGTCAACTGTCTCCCGGAAAGAACCCTCCCCCAGCCCCCAGGAGGCGGTGGCGGAGGAGGAGGAGGAGGAGGAGGAGGAGGAGGAGGAGATGGCGGGGAAGAAACGGGATCAGGTGGTCGTGGGTTGGCACAGGTAGTGGCGTCGACCTACCTGTGCTCCATCGTCGCCGCTCTTCTGGTGCCGCAGTTGCTGATGCTGGTCCAGCCAAAGACGGACTTTGGAATGTGAATTCGCAGTTATTCTGGGAAAGAGGCAAAATGACTTTGTATTTTATTAGAAAAGCTGAATCACTTATACACTGTTCCCTTGATCATTGATTACACTCCTATTCTAATATGATGATGATGATGATGATGATGATGATGATGATGATGATGATGATGATGATGATGATGATGATGATGATGCTGATGATGATGATTTTGATGATGATGATGATTATGATGATGATGATGATTATGATGATGATGATGCTGATGATGCTGATGATAATTTTGATGATGATTTTGATGATGATGATGATGATTATGATGATTATGATGATTATGATGATTATGATGATGACGACGAGTATTTGCTAATGGAACAGAAATTATGATTCTGGTCAAAGAGGAGAAATTTATTTGCGAATCTGTCTTTTTCTTTCTGTTGAAATCGTACGTTGGACAAAACGAAAGACAAATCATAGAACGCAGCAGAATTCTTAGAATGCGGTCGTTCAACGTAATCATTGTGCGATTGAACTCGATTGCACGTAGTCGTTTAGATCGTCAGATAGCTTCGTTCAGTCGAACCCATGCATGTTGGTCGACGGTATCTACTGAACTAACCACGGAGCACTGTAATTTGTAAACGTATAAAGAATTACATTACTGAGGACCAGTGTTTTTTCAGTGAAAACGCAGGTTCGTTTATATGGATATATGCAATAATACGTGTTTTATACAACTAGAAAGATGCTCGCTTCGCTCGCTTCGCTCGCAGTGCAGGATAATTCCAATACCTATACTGAATTCATGCTGAACAACATTTCAATGGTTTTTTTCAGTGGCCATTTGTGACGCTGTAACGTATTTTTGTGTACGCTAAAACTACCTCAGGAACAGCATTGTTACCAATAGTTAGCCCTCTGAGTTTAAAACAACGCAACGTTAACATCGTCCATCGCGACGTATAAACGGTATATAGTATATCGCGGCGTATAATATATATCGCGGCGTATACGGTCTATATCAACGCTCGCCCACCAACGCATCGCGACGTAAGATAAACGGTCTAAACCGTAATAGACTAATCAGAACTTAACAGACAGAGTGATATTTTATATTATAGTTGGTTCTTTTTCCACAGCAAATTACAGTTTAAATCTGTTACTACTAATATATATATATATATATATATATATATCCATGGTATAATGTCCATTCTTACGACAAAACAGATATTGAATTAGTTCCCAACCCTTTTTTCCTAGAAAAGTGGATTATGGTAAACCCTGATTTGCCCTATTCCCGGGGCAAGTAAACCCTGATTAGGTGTCAAAGCCTTGCTTATGAGAAACTGGGCTATGCGAATAGCCGGAGACGTCTGATATCCACTGGTTCGGGTTTTTATGTCATTATGTTATGCATTACATATTAAGTGTCACTGTGCATGACTAAAATGGCGATATAGAAGCTTATTGGTTACTTGGTCTCAGCTTTGTCGAGAGGCAAAGACATTAACGAGAAATATTTGTGTCACATCAAGAACGTCTTGGAACCGATGCAAGAAACATGGAGGAAAAGAAATTAACGTCGCTATAGCATGAAGTCCGTTATAAGCCACATATGCCTATTTATTGGAAACCGGAGAACAGGCTTGGCTGCGATATAAAACCGTTACAGCTTTTCCTACACTGCCTCTAATCTTGCTTAATAGCTGGTGCGTCGATTAGTTGGTCGGAAAGGCAGTTTCCCCAGCAGCAGCAGCTGTAGCAGCAACAGCAGCAGCAGCGTTAGACCGTTATCAGTCTCTGTATCACTATCGCATTTCACAACCCCGCTCAGTGGCTCGAGCGACCCCAGCCTGTATAGGAGGACCAGCGAGGGGGGAGAAGGGAGGGTCGCCCCATAGAAAGTACGAACGCACAGGGCCAACCGCCTCTCTCTCTCTCTCTCTCTCTCTCTCTCTCTCTCTCTCTCTCTCTCTCTCTCTCTGTCTGTCTGTCTCTCTATCTCTCGTTCTCCAGAGAGTCTGTTTGGAAGTTTTGGGACAAGTTTGTCGGGCTCAAGAGGTGACTCCAAACTTTCCTAACTTCTTTACTCCACGCTACCAGTGACTCACTTGCTCCTTCCTACCGACTCTCTCTCTCTCTCTCTCTCTCTCTCTCTCTCTCTCTCAGCAGAGGTCCTTCCACACGCTAGGCAGCCATTTCGCTCGGAGGTCTTTTAGCAGTCGTTTTGAACCGCAGTTCAGTTTCTCGACTTTAGGAGAATTCATTTCAAGAGCTTGTCGTGCAGAGCGCCGTTTCGAATAATTAATTGCGTCTGTCGAGAGATGACTTATGGCTGCTGAGGTCGAGATTTCCGATTTCGAGAGGAACTAGAAACCTAAAGAACCAAGTCTTTTCCATGAGAGAGTACTGCCGCTAGCGATTCGTAAGTAAACGTTTTAAGCTGATTCTTCGTGCCTTCAATCTCAATATATTTTAGATTGTGCGCTAACAGACAACAGTTGAGGACTTTTATGATAAAACACAATGGTACAGATCTTGTAGTATTTATAAAACCAACTGATGTCTGATGATGTTTAGACATCTCTCTCTCTCTCTCTCCGTCTGTTTGTCTGTCTGTCTTTCTTTATCTCTTTCCATGGAACTTATTTGCTTTCTTTTAAATTTACTATCGACAGTCGACAGTAACGAAATACAGACTCACAAACACATTAAATAGACGTAGAATATCTGTTTACTATAGGTTATTGTGCCTGTCTATCTGCCTGTCTGTCTGTCTGTCCGTCTTTCGTGACTTGTACAGTATAACTTTTAGACGATCTATGCACTTTGTTTCTTAACGCATTTTTTGACTCCAGAGTGCTATAACAGAGAGAGAGATCTGAGAGAGAGAGAGAGAGAGAGAGAGAGAGAGAGAGAGAGTCTCATCCAGAGAGAGAGAGAGAGACTGAGAGAGAGACTCTGAGAGAGAGACCCTGAGAGAGAGAGAGAGAGAGAGAGAGAGAGAGAGAGAGAGAGAGAGAGAGAGAGAGAGAGAGAGAGAGAGAGAGAGAGACAGAGAGAGAGAGAGAGAGAGAGAGAGAGAGAGAGGCAGAAAAACAGGCACCACGAAAGAGTGTCGGAGACAAACACCAGGTGAGAATGACAAACCAACAACCGGCGAGACAAAGAAAGAGAGAAAGAGAAGAAGAGAGATTGATGGTTTTTCCAAATTAATTTCGCGTAGTATAGGTCTGGTTAATTTCTGTCGAAATTCAAACCGTTTCATTTTGCTTTTATTACCAGCTGTGAAATTGATTCCAGCAGCAGCAGCAGCAGCAGCAGCTACCTTAGACTTGCTGCGTGGGAGAGGATGTCTGTCTGTCTGTGTCTGTCTGTCTGTGTCTGTCTGTGTGTCTGTCTGTCTGTCTGTCTGTCTGTCTGTCTGTCTGTCTGTCAACCTAAGCGCGTGGTAGCAGCTGTAGTAGTATGTAGAGATGTAGAGTTTGTAGACTATTATCGGATCTGTCCACATACATGTAGTGTTCATTTCTACCGAAGTTCAAACTACGCAGTTGTCAGCATCATCGGCTGCGAAGCAGTACAACCTTATCCTGACCTCGTCCTCCTTTCTCAGCAGGGGTGGTGTTGGTAGGGGTATAAAGTTGAGCTCTGGTCTTTAAGAGTCGATGGCTTGGAACCACCCCCACCCCCCATATGGATTTGTATATTTTTGTCAAGAATCGCCGAGCCTAGGACACACGTCGGAGAAACCCTATGGAGGTAGTAATGATATTCGGCTTCTGACAACTGATCTTTTTCAAGAAGAATAAGCATTAGGGCCCAGAGCCCCTTTTGACCAGGTAAATAATAAAAGAAACCCATTAAAAATCAGTCTTAGTCAGATAAATTTGGTAGGTATTAAATATGATATTTTCGGTTTCCTCCGGTGACAGACGATGCGTTATTATTAAGTGTTAAAATTGTTTAACAGTACACTGTTCGTCATGTTGTGACTGTTTAAGTGGAAGGGGCCCATTAATAATTTTTGCATTAGGGCCTAAAAATCCTAGCTACGGCACTGGGTTAATTATTATTAGAAGCAGTTGCCGGCCTATGCTAAACATTGACGACCAGTCGGTTATAAGCATGGGCGCCTGCGGAATTTTTTTCAAGGGTGGGGCCAAAACACAACGATCACGGTTAATATCTTAGCAAAGTTTTAAAATGCAGAATTTGTCAATATCAAAAGAGTGCCAAAATGTCAGCCAAATTACAAGCAAAATCACGTACTGTTGTACTTTATTTAAGTATTGTTTTGGTGCGAAAATATTGGTTAAAATTTAATTACAAAAGTAGATTTGCATTTTCTATGGATGGGGGCAAGTGCCCCTCATGCCCCAATGTATGGGCGTCCATGGTTAGCACGGCTCTCCTTAGGTGTAGCGCTGAAGATCTACCCGTGAAGATCTCGCTAATGTTCTGCACAAGACTTACTGTTGAGCGGTTGAAACCAGAAGCGTTAGGCCTACGGGTTTTCTCGTCTGGCGTCGATTTATTTCGCGTAGAATCGAAGCTAGAGCCGCCCCCGCCCCCCGCCCCCTGTGGCGTTAAACCCCAATCATAATATCATCAACAAACACATAGGACCAGAATGCAGTGCGGCCGCAGTCACGTGACCTGGCCTGGATGGTCCTGCGAATCGGTGTCCCGCCATTAAATAGGGCCTGGTTTATGGCGATGCTTAAGCTGGATAAACGAGTGTTTAGGTAGACCGCTTGTTGCCGGTAGATGTCTTCCTTACTTACTAGCTTACACTTCGCTAGATGTCTTCCTTACTTACTTAGCTTACACTTCGCATAAACGGATTGCATACTGGAGACCATGCAGCCAGTCAGTGTTCTTTTATACAGGCCTGTTAGGAGGGGAGATTCCCCCCCCCACCAAAAAAAAACTCAAAATTTTCCCCACCCCCACCCCAAAATCCCAGCACTTACACAAATTTTGCATTGAACTGTGTCTTTTCCCCTCCAACCAAGTCGATTCCCCTGAAAGCCTCAATTCCCCCTCCCCCCAAAGGCCTGGAGTCTGGATAAAACACTGCAGCCAAGTGATGCTAAGTACTGGAGGTTGAGACACAGCAAATCGCAGTCACCATCATCATCGTCAATTATCATCGTCATCATTATCATCGTCATCATCATTGGGTGTGGGGAGGTTCCAGGAATTCTTGGTGGGGGGATGAACAATTTTTATAGGAAGTTGGGGGGGGTGAAAAGTGAAGAAAAAAAGAAAGAAAAGAGAGATAAAAGGTCATTGTTAGTGTTTTGCCCACTAAATATATTTATAAACCTTGCCAAAAAAGCCGACAAGCAAAAATGGTCATTCGCAGTAGTTTTCACTATTTAAAAAAAACTCACAGGAATTTCAGGAAAATAAGTTGACAAGCAAAAAGGTCATCCGGAACCCCGGTGGGGGCATGCATCCCTGATTTCCCAGTCCTCAACATGGTGGAACAGCCACTGCATTGGCCTGTGGAATATTAATGTTGTCCACGCTCAGAATTATTTTTTTGGGGGGGGGGAGCGGGTTATCATTCGTCCTGGGAAGGTCCACGCAGGGACGTTCGACGAAACCTAGGGTGGCTGACAATCCAAAAACTGGGCTGCGATTTGTAGGAGTTTTTTTAAAATAAAGACGTTATAAGAATCTGCCAATAATCTTATCTCTTAATGCTCACGCGATATCCCTCGGTACACCACCCCTGCAGAGAGGGGCGGTGGGCAAGAATCGCTATAGCTGTAACGGTCCTGGTTATAGCCAGGCAGTTCAGTCAACTGTCTAGAGCCCTAAGGCGTCCCTAGTGGAAAGATGAGACGCTAAGTTCCAAGAGAAATCACATAGCCACTGAGATCCAGGGTACGGGAACCGGATATCATCTGCCTGTATCATCAGTTATGCCAAACGTCTGGGTTTATAACCACCGCTTCCCTAGTCCATGAAGATAAATAGTTACTGCATATATATATATATATATATATATATATATATATATATATATATATATATATATATATATATGCGCTTGTGTCATACATTAACAGTTGGAAATATAATTTATACGACACGTTGTCATTAAGAGCGACATGCTAATGGATATCGTCTGCATGGTCATTTCCCGCACCATCCCACTATGGTCCTCGACCCCACCCCCATATGCCCGCCTTCCGCCCCGTGGTCTGGTTACAGATGTGGTTAGGGACGAAAGATCGCTTCCTCTAATGACATGGGATTCGTTTGAAAAAATCTTGTGGAACCATTCGATAATGATCATCATCAATAATAATAATAATAATAATAATAATAATCATCATCATCATCATCATCATCATCATCATCATCAAGAGATGATTGACTAATAACCGTCCTTTTGGTGATAACTGGGTCAGGTGGACGGATCCTATTGGCTACAAATGCCCGGCGGAATTAGGTCGTGCTGTTTCAAGGCTAATTGCTAGTTTTTTTTGTTTCCGAAGGCCCGTTAAATTCCTTTGGTTTGTATAACATATTGACTGGTATTGTTGCTAGATCGCTGTTTCTGATAAATGAACGTTTCTCGCTGAGAACGCATCACGTTTCGTTTGCGAATTCGTCAAATCATTGACTAAGTGAACAAATTCCACAAAACGCGGAAACAGTGGTTTCGAATTTGGGGCGGAGCCCTAAGGGCGATGACAGCGAATAGGAGGGCATGGTTTCTGGTCTGAAATTCCATCTCGAATGTTTTATATACGACATTTTTCAGTTTTTCCAAGCTGGCGACGATTTGTGGGGCGGATACTGTTTTGTTTACTAGAAGATTTTTAAAAGATGCGGTGCAAAAACCTTTACCCCGTAAAAAACTGACCCCTAATCTTACGCCACTCTTAGTTTTCTTGATATAGTGCTTAACGTCGCAGAACGGGAGAACCAGTGGCGGTTCCAGGATTTCTTGGTGAGGGATGACCTGAATTCATAGAAAGTTGGTGGAGGGGATGAAAATAGAAGGGTAAATCTATAAACTTTGGCGGAAAAGGCTGAAAATGGGAATTTTATCCCCAATTTGACTATAAAGGTAAAGGTAGCCCCATACTCGATTTTCGAGCGTTGGGGCCGGTGCTGATCTCCGGTTACTAGGCAAGCAGCAACGCAGGTGGCCTGCGCCATTAATCTAGAGTATAGGTTGCCATTACTTTCTCTAGACCCAAAGCTTAACGCTGCTACCAAATCGACGCCTAAGCGATGAACGGCTTTTTATCCCCAATCCGGGATGGTCATTTGACTATATTCTGACGGGAACCGATCAATCCAAAAAATTTGATTCATTTCATTCGCAATTAGTTTTACTAGACTTTTGCCATAAAAATAGGTTTGACAAGCAAAAAGTGTAAGCTCGAAAGTTCGATGGGGAAGGGATGCATCCCCATTCATCCCCCCTTGGAACCGCCACTGGGTAGCCCAAATTTTGTTTTGGTTGAAAAAAGTAAGTATGCCGTTAAGAAGTTTTTAACGTAGCGCCGAGTAACTTTAGACGATCAGACTATAGGTTCAGAGGTCAAACTGCACGGAGTAGAAGACACTCGATGACATAAACACTGCTTTCTTGATCGCAAAGCATAGATTAAGTGAAAAGATGGGGTGCAGTTGAAGACCAGCAGAATGTACAAAACTTCAAGTGAGCATTCTTGTAAGTTTCTTAACTCCTTCAGAGATAATATATAATCGAGTTTCGATCGGATTTTTAGTACTGTTAGTGTATACGTAACAGTCTATTTCTTCTGAACAGCATTTATAAAAAGAGCCTGAGTCGTTCTGAAAATGCCACTTGGGAAGTTACAGTTTATTTACTAAGAATTGTTTATAGAATGTTACGTATCTGGAATTTACGTAATCGAAGACGAAAGCCGAACAGATTGACGACTAATAGAATTGATGCTAAACAAGTGGAGGAAATGCGAAGACTACTGTAGCTGTGACTGATGGACAGGTGATCCGGTTCAGTGGCGTGGCCAGGATTCTACAATAGGGGGTCACTTCGACATCTTTGAATAAAACTGACCAAGCAAAAACCTTGTCAAGGCGCGTCGATTTTACATCAATCATTCTATCTAACCAGTGACCACCCCATCACCCTGAAAATTTCTCAACGGTTTTCTGCAAATGCCACGACTGATCCCATCTAGAATATGGGTCCCGGATTCCCGACCTTCCGTACCACCCCCTTGCTGTGCCAATGATGGGGTTTAAAAGGGTAGAACAAACATATTTAACCTTCGTGTTTATTGCTACACTTAGAAACGCTGTAATGAAAGCAGGCGGCAGAGGTGTGATGTGATGACTCGAAAACTCGAGACCCAGGGGGCGTTGGATGAGAGGGACTCGTGCAGCCAATGACTTCGTTATGACCCGTGACCCTAAATGACCTCGAGCCTTCGAAATCTTGGTATAATTGCTAGAATCGAGTCTCTCTCCCTCATCCTCTCTCTCTCCCTCTCTCTCTCTCTCTCTCTTCTCTCTCTCTCTCTCTCTCTCTCTCTCTCTCTCCCTATATCTTTCTCTTTCCCCAAAGTAAAGCTTCTGAAATTTAGCAGCATGGAAGCCTAAATTTGCGCAAATATTTAAGTTCCGTGTTCTACAGCCTTGTTTAAAATCTACCCTTTAGCGAACTTGAAAATCTCGCTCGTTAGCGTGGCCACCTACCCTCCCCCCCCACCACCACCACCACCACCACCACTCCAACTCCCTTTCCTCCCCCGCACTCTACTTGGCTCTGTCTTTTGCGTTTACGTGCCATTGACTAAGCTAAGATTGACATTGAAGCTAAGATTTATTGCTCTTCTCTGCCCTTCAACACCGATCATAATTCCACAATAAATGCGTAGATCGTCGCCACCACCATCTTCCCCTCCTTATCCTCCTCCTCCTCCTCCTCCTCCTCCTCCCTCTCTTCACATTCTCATCTTTTTATTCACGTCGTCCGTCTTCTCCTTTTGTCTTGAGTGCCTTTTCTTCAGGTCATTTTTCTTGCCGCCTGCTATATAGTCTATATACTTTAGCATATACTACTATGCTAAAGACAGACAGTATTTACGGTAATCCTGCGCCAACAGCTCTTTGAAGAAACTTAGGCATATATATATCACTGCGAGACTTGCTGAGTGATGATATGTCTGTCTGTGAAGTGTGTCATCCAAACATATCGCTGAAGATGAGTGCAGATTTTTTGAAGATTTTGAGTTTAAAGGATTTAAAGAAAATCCAAAGAAATCTTTTGGACAGAATGACACACTCGGGGTGGGGGGGCATACTGGGGAAGGCTGGAATACACACACACACACGCACGCGCACGCACACGCACACACATCGGGTATAAAATGATTAAAGCGAAATTTAACTTAAAACTTGGACATACGGATCTAGAAAAAATTGTCTTGAAATGCTATTACAGAGAGCAGACTCGAATCAGCAAAAATCTTGACGAAATGAAGATGGAAGAAATTAGATTAAGAAATGAACAAAACAGGCACTTCTGATCTGCCGTTGTGTGTGTGTGTGTGTGTGTGTGTGTGTGTGTGCGTGAGTATGAGAAAATGCTCTTCACTGCGTTTGAAATGCGTAGGACTTCGATCCTATTTTTGAAACTGTTATTTTTGAAAACTGTATAACGGTCTAACCGATGTACCGGTAGTTTATCTCTTGGTCTGTCATTCTGTACCTCACACAGGCTCACTTACTGTTAACGAAGCAATAAGTCGGTTAAAACGAACTGTTGGTACTCGGTGCAATTTCCACTCGAATCTCCTAGTTCTCTACTCGCACACGATCTCCCTGCTTTGTTTTTCTTATCTGCTCTTTGCTAGAAAATTATGCTATGCCAATATAGAATCAAATACCCATTCTACACATACACTTCCGCGGCAACTATTTCTGCCTATCTGTCTTTTTCGTTATCTGTCTCTGCTTCTTTTATCTTATCTCCTGATTTTTCCCGTCCGACCTTGTTAACCCTTTTGATCCGTAGCCTCGATAGCGAATTAGGCTGCATGCGCCTCTATCCGACAGGGCGCTTTACGGATTTCAAAGGGTTAACATTTTGTCTATCGAACGACTGCGCAAAAATACCCGAAAGTTTTTCCGACGGATTTCGAATTCTTTAACTTCAAGGCGCCGGCTTGAGCGGTTTTCCTCGCGCGTTTC